>CAHIKZ030000340.1:270000-400000 GCA_903632075.3 Acanthosepion pharaonis
ATAAACAGAGCATTTACTTAAATATTTATATCTATGAAAAGAATGTTAAACATAAAAATGTCTTAAAATAATTGTTGGACTTTGTCCATTTCATTATATACATAAAGAGTGCTTGAAAAGTAAATCCCTATTTTATGTATGAGTGCCCTGCCAGGAGTCCTGACTTAAAACCCTGTCACTTTTTTTCTTTGGGGTTGGTTATACGATTCCAAACCAAGATTTTAATAGAACTTGAATGGCGAATGCAAGAAGTTATGTCTTCCATACCATAAAAATTCCTGGTAAAATCAATTAACGCATTTACCGGGCGGCTAGAGAACCTGGTAGCGCAAGCTGGTATCCATATCGAATTTTTAATAAAACCTGATGCTAAACGCTTTCTTTTCATATCTATTTCTTGCAAAAATTATACTTAATAAATAAATTATAAGTATTTTAAAATGGGGAGATACTTTTCAATCACCCTATATATATATGGTTTGTCTGTTTAGGGCACTTTTATGCCAGAAGGCTAATTTTGTGTAGACTCTATTTAAAGCTGCTTATTCAAATCTTTGAATCATATATATATATATATATATATATATATATATATATATATATATATATATATTTATATATATATAGAGAGAGATAGAGATAGATAGATAGATAGATAGATAGATAGATAGATAGATAGATAGATAGATAGATAGATAGATAGATATGTGTGTGTGTGTGTGTGTGTGTGTGTGTGTGTGTGTGTGTGTGTGTGTGTGTGTGTGTATTCTTTAATAAAAACATGTTCGGTCTACTCTCCATTGCTGCTGTTACTTTTCTGTCAGCTTAAACCAGTTTGTATCATTCTACCTCAATCATTTTCGCCCACTGAATTGCTATTATTTGGAAGATTTTACCTGACCTTTCCCTGTAGATACTAAAGTAAGTAAACATCCTAGTAGATCAACAATATTAGGGTACACTCGTCTGGCAGCATTATTCCTTTTTTTCTCATACTAATGCATGAAATGAAATTCAGCATATCGCAGTAACCATGTGAGAGAGAGAGAGAGGGGGGAAGGAGGGAGAGAGGAGACAGGCATAGATAGAAAGATAGATAAATAGAATAGTTCACTTATTTTTAAATGTGTAACCAGTATTTCATTCTAAGCAGATTTATTAATTATTCAAATTCTGAGAACACATTTAAATAAGTTGTGAACTATTTATTTCATTACTAATAAATGTAATTTGGCCCATTTCTTGGTACTGCGGTATGTATTAGCAGCGACAGTTGACCTTGAATTCATAGTCTTCCGGATTGGACCAAAGCGATTGCATTATTTGCCAAATAAATTTCCTAATATTGTTGCTAAATATATATTATATATATATATATTAAATAGATTTTTTTTTAATCCAGCTGTATTTCTTATTAATATAAACGTTATTTTTAGTGTGTTTTGGGATGTCTACACAAATATATGTAGCTACTAAAAATAACATTTATAAATATAATAATATATATAACGTTTATAGTCATCAATCTATCTATCTATCTATCTATCTATCTATCTATCTATCTATCTATATATATATATATATATATATATATATGTGTGTGTGTGTGTGTGTGTGTGTGTGTGTGTGTGTGTGTGTTTCATTGAATATGACAGACCAGGTGCTTCGGTTTATTTTTTTTATACAATTTCTCATGCGATGTTATAATTTTTTTTCTTTTTTCTTAATTTTATTCTTTATATAAAACTGTCCAGTTGTTCTTTCTTTCAGAGAGCTTTCGGCTATACATTTAACCATTTTCATGGTTGAAATATATTAAGTGTTAATAAGAAATAGATTGAATAAGAAAGAACAATTGGACAGTTTTTATATAATTTATTCTCGGAAAGAAAAAAATTATAAGATCACATGAGATATTGTATAAAAAAAACTAAACCAACGCACTTGTCTGTCATATTCAATGAAACATCCATGAAAGAATGATTGCTGCCTAATTACACACACACACCCACACACACACACATATATATATATATATATATATATATATATATATATATATATATATATATATTATGGGGCGATGGGTAAATTGTCGCCATTTTATATTTTTAATTTCGCCCATGCGCGTTGTTTTGTCGACTGCACAATATAGTAACGTCAGTTGGGCACCATCTGTCTGAAAAAAGAACCATGACGCAATTCAATCCGCCAGAAATTTGGAAACTGCATGCTGTACTATTTGGCATTCGCACCGGAATTTCTAATATGAACATTTCAGAGTATTTGGGTGAAAATCTGGTGATAGTGCAGAGGATTCGGAATGATTTGGATGTGTCTAAAGGTGATTACGAAGGTGTTTGGAGTGATCATTAGTGGTACCGACGTTATGCCTACATTCATCTTCCCACAGAGCATCAGACCCAACACTGAGGCCTACATCAAGGGATTTGAGGAGGTAGTGTTGCCCTGGGTCAAGAGGGTCGCTGCTAGAAAACACTATACCTCCAACAGGAATCTACAACATGCCACACAAGCAGGAGAACCCAGTCATGGCTGTCAGATAATTTCTGCGAATACATCATAGCTTACATCTGGCCACCTAACTCCTCAGACTGCAACCGCTTGATTATTGTGTGTGGGGAGCAGTCGAGCAAAAACAAAATTTCTTATAACATCAAAAATGGTCTAAAGGCAAGGATTATGTCAGGATTCACCAATTTAAACAAGGAGAAAGTTTAGAAGAGTTGCAGGAGATTCCGAAGAATTTTGGAGGGCATGGTTGAAGCCAATGGCGATTTTATTGAATAAATTTACTCTTTAGTATTTGAAGATATTTTTGTGTAATTTTGGTAAATACATCTGGTAAAATGTGATCTTACTGTTATTTTCATTTTTGTTTTAATTTAGACGATAATTTATCCATCATACCCTGTATGTATATTATCAGTTTAAACCTCATTTCTAATGTATAAACGTATTTGAGTGGACGCTCCGTTTATTTATAAGCAGTATGCTCTTCAATAAATAAATAGGCCTGATACTCAAATACAGTACCCAATAAAAAATAACGTTTAATATGATAAAATCTATCTTATTAAAAATAAGAAATCCATTACCTCGTTAGAATATATATATATATATATATATATATATATATATATATATATATATATATATATATATAATATTTGATAATTAGTAGGAATAATTCCAAAGAAGATATAAATCCAAAGAGAGCTCAATGTAAGAATGGAGCAACAATCATAATGATTAAAGCGGAGACTTTAGTAATCCATGGCAATAATTTATTTCACGAGGTCAGACAGACCCCGTCTCTTCAGACCAAATAATTTTGCAACAATAGATGAATTTTAAATTTATCCCGCCAAAAGCGAAAAAAAAATTCAAACATAAGAAGGAACGATTGCGTCTAGCATGAAACAGCCTGTCGCCTCTGAGTGTTGACTTCAATGTTCACTTTTATATTTATATTTACATACGCACTACCTCTAATATTGAGCACTTATATATATTTATGTGTGTGTGTGTGTGTGTGGTTATTAGATTATATATGTGTATGTGTACTCAAAACTTTATATATATGTGTGTGTTTCTATTTGTGTGTATGTGTGTGTTTATGTATATGTGTATGTGTCTTTCTATGTGTGCGCATGTGTGTGACTTTTGAAGCAGACGGAGCTACTCTTAGTGCATTCCATAACTTAAATAAACTTTAAGTTTTATTTTTATCAGATTTCCAAACCTCGAAATACATTTGTCCTACAAGGAAGAGCAGGAGAAAATTAAAATGAAAGACGACAAATAAAATTTGTATAAAATCTGGCACAAATTTTCTCAGTTTACTTAATTTCTGAAACGATAAAAAAAATCTTTTTTTACTGACCCCTCCTGTTCCCGTCTCAATCGACGTAGAAGGAAATCGGCCCATCAAAAGACATAAAACTTCACCTGTCGACTTGTAATTTCCTTCTTGCTACTTCTTTCACAATTTATGCCTTCCAATTCCAATGCCAAACGATTGTCTTTTTTTCTCGTTTCCAATCGACAAAAGATCCAATTTCGGTTCCGTTCGTTGTCTTTGTGACTTTCTTATTATCAGACTTTCCTTTCAGTTCTGAAAACGTGAAATAAAATCAAATTCGAACGTAAATTTGTAATCAATTAAAATTAACGCTGCCTGATGTAAAACGTGTGGTTACATGACATTGAAGAAAAAAAAAGAAAGATGGAAAGTAAAGGGATAAAAAGAGAAGAAAAATAAATATAAAGAATAAAGCAAAAACAAAAACAAATAAATATTGGAGGGAGAGAGAAAAAGAAAGAAAAATGAAAATATGAACGAAAATTTGACAAAAAGGAAAATAAAGATATAAAGATACAAAATGAGAAAGAAAGAAAGAAAGAAAGAAAGAAAGAAAGAAAGAAAGAAAGAAAGAAAGGAAAACAGTAAGAAAAGAATAAAACGAAGATCGAGATAAGAAGAAAAAAGAAAGAAATATTGTAATGAGAAGAAAAGAAAAAAGTAAAAATGAATGAAAATACAGAATTGGTAAAAAAAGAAAAATGAAAAGGGAAGAAATATATAAAATAAGAAAGGATAAAAGAAAGAAAGAAATACAAATTAACAAAAAAGTAAAAAAAAAAAACGAAGGAAACAAAATATAACAACAAAGAAATATTAGAAAAAGACGATAAAGAAAAGAAAGTAAAAACTGAATGAAAAAGAAAGAATCAACAAAAAGGAAAAAAAAGAATGAAATTCAAAATGAAAATGAAAGAAAGAAATATAAGGAAACAAAACAAAATTCGTAACAAAAAGTAAAAGAAAAATGAAAGAGAGAAATAAAAAAAATTAAAAAGAAGGAAATAGTTGAACAAAAATGTGGAATAAAAACAATAAATAATTGAAAAAACTGATTTTTTTTGTTTTATTTAAAACAGTAAGGAGTCTACAATTACAACCATGTAAAGGGAAGAAATATATAAAATAAGATAAAAGAAAGAAAGAAATACAAATTAACAAAAAAGTAAAAAAATACCCAGAATAAGACCCGACGGCCACTCGAGGTAGAGGGTTACGTTAAAGGGCAACTTATATGGATAGGAGGCGAAGATAACGGTTAACTCTAGACATGAACAGGTTAAGACTGTAGTGATCTTGGAAACATCTTCTTGGGAATCTGTTCCACAGGGCAGTGGTTCGCGGGAAGAAGCCGTTTGAGTGGAGCTTATTTCTCGCCGATGAAATACGGAGAAAATGTGAGTGATTTGCTACAATGTAAATGGCATGGCGAGTCTTAGACGTGAAGGTTAGACCTGGTGGAACCAAGAAACATAGTTCGTCCGAGCACTTTCCATGGTTGTAATGGTAGACTCGCCATATTCCCGACTGTGAGTTAGAGGCTGGAGGATTGGGGGAAAATAATTCATCTCCAAGGAGTCGGAGTCGCTTTTGAACGCTAGTGAGAACTGGCTAATTGCCGTCCAAATACGGCAACTGTACTCCATTTTCAGCCTGATCTGGTTCTTATAAAGAGAATGAAGAATCAGGTACTTACTGGGGCGGTACAGGGAGCCGATCATTTTACCTGTATACTTAGCAATGGATCGTATATAAGAATTCAACTTAAGGTCGGGTGTGCGTTTGAGGCACAATATCCTCTCAAGGCACGGAGCCACCTCCAGGGGACATCCGTTCACCGTTACTGGCGGCAGTTCGATGTCTGTTCGGCGATGATGGAATGCATGTGAAGAAAGAAATTATAAAATGAAGGAAATACCATTTTTTTACGGATTATCTAAAAAGCCAAACGCTGTCAAATCTTCAGGAAATGTCTAATACATTATATTAATTAATATTAATCATTGTTACTCATTATTTATTTAATCTATTATAATTAACTTATTTTAATTAATTAACGCAAAAAGCCATAAAACAAAAATATAGTGGAAGTTGTAATGTTTTATATTTTCTAAGCTTGCTACAGTACAAAGCAAACCGAATACAACAGTAATAAGTGTAAAAAGTGATAAGTGGTACGCCAATTTTTCAAGTAGCTAGGAATTAACTGTCTGCCTGCGTGTCTAAGATAAATGGTTCTCGAAATCTCGGTTCTCTTAGCTTTCGAACACCAAACACTAACACAAGTATGAAACTGAAATATTTCACGATCAAGTCAAGCCAATATATGGAAATATAGGTTGGAAGATTATGTTGCACCAACTCTCCCAGTGTAGAGGAGACTTGCTTGATTATTCAAAAAAAAGAAGAATTATAAACCCTGCCTTATATCTTAACTAAAAACCTTCTTTTTTTTTAATCATTTCACCCCAAGCGACGTAATAAAGTCACTAAGACGCAAAAATAAGAGTGAGAGTGAAAGATACAGAGGACAATACAAGGAAAAGTTTCATGGAGAGAGAAAATCACGACTGATATTGCATTAAAATCTTTGAAGATCGTAGCTGACAAGAAATTAGGAAGCCAAAAAGGAGTTCCACAAGCGAGAAGTGCGAGAGAATGTCTTCTAAATACTATGGGCCGTGTCACTTCAGGACGTAGACAATCAGGCTCTCTAAAATCCCTTATTCTTTGTTGCTCTAAGCAAGGTCTTTCCCCTTGATATCACTCCCAATTCCTGTTCTGTCATACGTTAGATTTCGCGACGTTTCCCTCTGTCCATCTTGCTTTTGATAGTACTGTGAGTGCAAAATTCTCCCAAACCGGAAATATTTCCCTGAAATTTCAACATTAGCTTTCTATTTCAAAGTGTCCTTTTTGAACCTTTCGTTACTCAGTCCAACGTATTATCAGTATCCGGTTACCTCAAGGCCTCTGTTGGGCATTGCATGTTATATAAGACGATCGATATTACATAGCAATACAGATCTCTTTTCTTTGTTTCTAACATTTTCCAGTTTCTTAGTACTTTCCTTAGATTTTAGAAGACATTTGGGGGGAGGATATTCAGTGTGATTTGGATTTTTGTGCTGCATTTTCCATTGTGTTGTTATCACATTTCGTAAATAGATGAAAAAATATTTCAAGGCTCACTTCTGACACTGGTTTAAAAGATGTAACTATGTTATAGGGATAATTAAGATTGGAAGACACATTTTAGTCAAAAGCATTAAAAGTTTAAGGATTTATTGTTGGTACTATTTTAGTCATCTCTCTCTCTCTCTCTCTCTATCTATCTATCTATCCCTCTATTTCTATCTATATGTATCTCTCTCTATCCCTCGCTGTCTCTCTTTATATATATCTAAGTCTGTTCTATTTCTATCTCTCTCTCTCTCTCTCTCTCTCTTTCTTTATTTATTATATATATATATATATATATATATATATATATATATATATATATATATATATGTATGTATGTATGTATCTGTATATTTATCTATCTATATCTATCTATTTATATCTATATCTGTCTCTCTATCCCTCTCTATCTTTATCTATCTCTGTCTGTATTTCTATCTATCTATCTATCTATATCTATCTATCTATCTATCTATCTCATATTATTTATGTTTCAGTCTGTTCTTATCAAAGTTTGTTCTTATCTATCTATTTATCTATATATCTATCTATCTAAGTCTGTTCTTATCTCTCTCTCTCTCTCTCTATATATATATATATATATATATATATATATATATATATATATATAAATGAGAGAAAAGAACAAATGGTGTAAAAATCTGCTGTTCGAAGCATTTACTTTTAAAAAAAGGTGCTTAATTCAAAGTAGAGCAATATATTATATTTATTATATTTTTATTATAAGAGATTATAAAAACATTTTAAAATCGGTTTCAAAAATGTTTTTATTATATATGTTGTCATCCACAGACAGACTGATTCGCTGTATCACAGCACATCAGTTTGACTAGACGTCCGGTTGCCTCTAGATAGGATCGAAACCCGGCTCAATTGGCATCAGCCGGAGATTTTAACACCGAAGGCTTTGGCGCACAGCAAGGGAGACGGTGAATTTTAAGCTTATTTATTTATTTTTAGATAAACATACAATGACTGAGAGGACTCAATTCGCTTTACCGAATAGTCTTTTATTATCAGTCATATTAGTCACTGTTTACAAACTCACTGGTCCAAGTCTATTCCAAAACCGGAATTGCACGAACCGAAGATTATTGGTGACTGTTGGTCCGCCATTGTCGTTATTCATTACAGCTTTATGGAATCTAACCAGAACATCGTTGCCGAGGTTTGATGCCAGAAAATGAATGATATATACATTCAGTTAAGCAAAATGCGACCAGCACTGGTTAATCGGAGAGGTCTAATTCTGCTTCCCAACAAAGCTCTGCAACACGTTGCCAGGATGACACCGATCTGGGTTACGATACTTTCCCAGTCACCATTATTCCGCTCTGATCTCATGCTCTATGACTATCATTTTTTCAAGAATCTTGATCATTTTTGAAGTCAAAAGATATTCCATTGCGAAGAAGATGCAAGAACTGAATTCAAAGTGATTTGACGTAGGCAATGTGTGACAAAAACAACCATCTATAAATAAAAAACAATTATTATTTAAGAGCCTCCCCCACCACTATACACACACACTTCATACCTTGTCTACGTCATATCACTGCTTACCCACATCACTACACTCACTAGTTCTACGAAAGTCAACATTTGTCTCTACCTAACCTGATGATGACTTAAGAAAGTTTCTTGCCATATGAACTTGAACGATTTCTGCCGAAATTTCCTCCTTATCTGAGAAAATCCCATTGCTAAGAAGATGCAGAAACTGTATTCAAAGATTTTTTATGGCGTCCAAATTTTTAGAGTTTAATCGTAAAAACCTACGTAACCTTGTAACTCGATGACAGAAATGTACAGATGTTCAAGGTTACTATTTTGACTGATTTAAACACTGTTTAAATGCATTAATTAAATAATAATGGTTTATTTATGCATTATCTTCCAAACAGCTTAATACTTGTTTTGTCCTTGAATGCACTAAACGGCAGTATGGTAAGGATATCAACTGAAGATGTCATCAATAATCAAATGAACGGTCAAAGTTTTGCGTTTAAACTTAACGTTTCTTGTAATGTTTTATTTTTTACTAGTGTACCTGTGCCGTAAAAATTGACGGCAAGGACTGTATTATAAGTATAGCTGGCCACTCGTATTCGAGGATACCAGTCTACTAGGTAATCCCTTTTGCAGACGCTTGCTCAGGCGCATTTGTGTTTATTCAACATCCACAGAGCTCAACTGTGGTTTATATTGCAACTATGATGCGCAGACCTTAGTTTCAGTTTCTGGGAAAGAGCGTGTCGTCTAGCGTGATCAAGAATATAAACAACGCCAGCACACTCAATCCCTCGACCACGATGACTTGCGACTTCGTGCTAACACAGCTATCGACGGCCCCAAGGGTTCCGTCTACCCAATTTCACTCACAAGACTTGGCTACGTGCCCATGTATTATAAGTAATATGTAATGGTAAGTAATTTTTGTTTAATCCAAGTACAATTTTGCAATTTATTTGTTAACGTTAATAACAGTGTACAATTTATAAGCACCTAAGGAAAGATATCTATATATTATCCTTATAAATGTTACATATTTACAACCAAAATCATATTTACTGAAAAATTCCCAAAGCACAATATTTTTTGTGTAAACTTTGGAACGTCTGAGTAATCCCTGAGAGTCCGTAGATCCAATCTATAATTTCATAGTCTGCTTATTTCTCGTCCTACTAGTAGCTACGTATCATTAGATATATTTTTTAATTTACTTTTCTTTTTTTTTTCTCAAGCTATTACCATATTTCACAAGATATGCTCCTAAATCGTAACATAAAAAACTACCTAATTATTTAACTGTGTAAGCTTTTAATTGCTATGAATAATATAAACGAAGGATGTAGCGTGAATTAAAATAAACTCTTTCGATGACGAATGAATTATTACAAGAATTGTTCTCCCATCTTATTTTTTTAATTATAATTTTAAAGTTTAAAATGAATTTCTCAAAATGAACAAAGCATTCTTGAAGATATATGTGGCGTATTATATATACGAATGCTCTTCGATAGGGACATCAGTACGCGTCAATGGGACCCCAAATTAGCACGGCACCAGGTGGGTTATCGTTATTTTGCACGCTGTTCCTCAATTGTTACACACACAAAAAGCGTATATATATATATATATATATATATATATATATATGAATATGTTATCAAATGCTCCTTTGGACCACCCTGCCCCCCACCCGCGCTCAAAAACTAAAAAATGAAGAAAAAAAAAAGAAAGAATGGCCGCCTGAAAGAATGGCCGCCTGAAAGAATGGCCGCCTGAAAGAATGGCCGCATTTCGGTCTTTGTAAATTAATTAACTAAATTAACTTTCCGAGTTTGAATTAAACAAGACTAAATAGGCAAGTGAAAATTATTCTAAACAAACTGCCTTGAATGTAGGCCTGTCGTCACACTGTTTTGAATGCTGGAGGCTGTCTTTAAATCAGTGATGGCGTGGGTAAGCATTTCCACATTAAAATTAGTTCGCATAGCTTTCAAAGGTGGGGAGCAAATGTTTTATCGTGGCGTGGCAATATTTCCACTCTATGTGGCTTTGCCCGATGAATATGGAGTAACTCATTAAAAAAGAACAAGGCCTATATTTTTGGGAATATATATATATATATATATATATATATATATATATATATATATATATATATATATGTTTAAGCGTTATTTTAAAAAGATACTCATATTTGAGTACATTCTCTGTTTTTATTTATTTACTAAACAGTATATTTATTTTTCAAGTAGGTAGATGTAAATAAATAAATATATTTTAAATAAATAAATAAATAAAGAGCATCTACTCAAATATGAGTATCCATTTAAAATAACATTAAAACAAATAAATCTGTCAGACTTAATCCATTTCCTAATATATATATATATATATATATATATATATATATATATATATATACTACGAAATGAACTAAGTGTGACAATTATTTTGTTATACATTATTTATATATACACAAATATTTAAGTAAATGCTCTGTTTATAATAAACAGTACTAATGACGTTTACCGGCCTGAACATCCGATAAATTTCATAGAAAATAAACCTGTATCCTTGAACCTGTATCCTAAACGGAACCGTCATAAAGCCTGACGTGCAATACCAGTTTAGCTACGAAGATACGCATCTAGCAGATATGAACGTTCGAGGGAAATCATGGGAAATTTGTAGTTTAAAAGAAGTAAAATCGCTGAAAATTACTGATTATGTCAAATATCTGAAAAAGGTCAGATAGTGGTACAATGTCCGGTATGTGAGTATGACAACAAAGATGAAGATAGTAATCTGAATAAGGAGAATTCCATATCTGAAAAAATTCCAACATAAGAAATAGCCTTAATATTTGTACTAATTTTAAAAAAAGAAGAGATTTATATCTTTAAATAAATATATTAATACAATAAATGCACTTTTAGACAAAAAAAAAGAAGTCAGTATTTAATGAATGCATTCTAACAGAATAATGTTCGGTAGACCTTCCTGGGTATGACGATAAACTTCATCCGACAGCAAGGCATCTAATCATGAGATTTTGAGGAGTGTGGAGCTACCTCTTGATTTCTGGTGTTCCCAGGCCCACCCTGATCTGTTTTGGGTCCCAGCTATGTGCAAAAAGTTAACCCCCAAACTGGGATCAAAACACTGTGAATTGTAAAAATAGGTTTTAATACCAGCAATACATTTTTATAAAAAAATTATTTCCAGCAATGAATTTTGAAGAAAAAATTATTACCAGCAATAAAGTTTTGGAAAAAAACATTACCAGCAATACATTTTTGAAAAAAAAATATTACCAATAATACATTTTGGGAAAAAAATATTACCAGGAATAAAAATCTTGTCGGCATTAAATAACCTATTGAGGTTGATATGCCGTAAAACAAAAAAAAAAAAAAAAACTAAACCAAACCTAAAGTATGGTAGTATTTCAAGTTTTTTTTTAAGATATTAGACAATTGCCTTCTATTGCTGACTTTGAAGAGTGACGGTACAATAGCCAATAAAAAATCTTCACAGGATCAACAAAAATATTAAAATAATAAGAAATATAAGAAGCTATTATGAAAGAATATTCTTTCTGTTTGAATTTTTAGCATGGGGACTATTGTCTTAAACTTTATTGTTTTTATCACAATGTTTTGCCTGTTGTGCTCTCTGGCCTTCATCAAACGTATATCAATCCAGATAACCTACAAGGAATACTGAATTGAACTCTTTATTCAATTTACGAGAGAAGACTGTTGTACTTGTTCCACTGTCCATCTCTTGGGAAATCTCCTCGAATTCTTATTTTTTTTAGTACTGTTCAGTTACTGCTTGCTCTATTTCCACTGAGTTCAGGTACATGCTCACTAGCTGGCCCAGGGATTGAACTCACAATTGTTATATCACCAAATTCATGAACCAACGCTTTAATCAACTAGGCTATTGTCCTGTAAGCAGTAGAAAGAATACAGTCTACTTGCATATTATTATTATTATTATTATTATTATTATTATTATTATTATTATTATTATTATTATTATTATTATTATTAAAAAATATGTTTCTAGGTAAAATATTAATCAGCTAAAATAAATACAATCCTAACAAAAAATAAAAACTAATCTTTCATGTTATTTGTTAGTCTGATTGTGTGAAATAATGAATTACATCACTCATATATGATTTCTACCTTTCTGAGAACTGATGCTCTGTTTAAATTGAAAAAAATAAATTCACGTGCCTATTAATCCTTGTCCTAGAAAGTCAACATTTAAAGAATACGTTCTGATAAAATAAATGTTTGGGCTGTAAACGATTTTATCTGAACCTGTAGCAACTGGTATTTTATGACTGCCAGGAAAATCAAACCCTGAGAACATTAATCCACCAACAGCTGTCCACAAAGAAGGGAAAATGAAAAAAGTAAATAAACAATTGAAAACTTTCGGGAACAAGTGCTTTCGGCAGGAAAGTAAGGAGTGTTCCGGTTGTTGGCTTAGATAGGCCGTATTTTAAAATAACATGTGGCAAGACGTCTATCCTGATATCGAAATGGACAAATGAGAAGTAGGAGAGAGTCGGCAATAGCATTCGAAGATGTGAAGAGGTGTGGTGGCAGTAACAAATGCAGCCAGAGATAGGCAGTAGTCTCGGGGAAAGATCAGGCCTGTTAGCCGGTCGTAAGAGACGACAGAAAGAGCAGCAATTATTTATTTACTTTATTCCTTTTAACTTCCCAGATTTGGCTAGGCCAGTTATGTGCCATGAGTGATACACGCTTAGGCTATTATGTATCTTTCGATACATGACGAGGCAATTTTTTTTCCCGCAGTAAGTTGCCATTTCTTTCTGCGGTAGACCAGTTGTCATGCAAGGCTATAGAATCCGGTCTGTCCTGCTGTTTAGCCATAGCTGGGAGGAGAAGAAGAGGATCCATACCTTTCCTAAGGGTATTAGCAAGTAAGTGAATGTAATGGATTAGACTGGAATTCGAACTCGGCTCTCCGATCTCTCAATCCGAGCCGCTATAAGTACGAAATTAAATTCAGGCTATGAATAAAGAAATGAATATATTGAAGATAGGATTCGTGATTACTATTCTTGCAGTGGCGATATTTTCACCTTTAGCTTCGATGTTTCTGTTCTTGAAGTGGCGATATTTCACCTTCTGCTTTGATGTTTCTGTTCTTGCAGTGGCGATATTTCACCTTTAGCTTCAATGTTTCTGTTTTTGCAGTGACGATATTTCACCTTCTGCTTCGATGTTTCTGTTCTTGCAGTGGCGATATTTCACCTTCTGCTTCGGTGTTTCGATTGCTGTCTATGTGAACCTTTGTTCACGCAGACGGCAATCGAAACACCGGTGAATATGACTAGTCAGAGAAAAAAATCAGCGAAGATGTTTACAAGATGTGATTCTTTTTTGTCCAAGATAGTTCGCCAGTATCCAAATTACAAGAATAACGTATTTTTTTTCCGTTTTCCTTTGCTCATATCGATTTATTTTTGCCCGTCACCCTATGTATGTACAGTAGTAACATATATATTAAAATACCGAAACCTTTTTATCGTGTAATATATTATCTTTCAATTCCAAGCAGAAAACGGAAGTTATAGCTATCATAATGTTATAAGAGTCACTCGGTTTTATATTATTTCCAACTGTGATCGTCACCCGAATCGTGTATTTTATTGTTTTTCTTTCCCGCCAATTCAGTTGGTAGCAGCGATTAGCGCGGGAAATGAGAAGAGACAGTAAAGAATTGAAGATCGCCAGATGACTAGGTTAATGCAACTAAACCAATTCATCGATAATAATCGATATTGATAACGATCAGGCGTTTCTCTCAGAAAACCCCACCCACCGCCACTGATGCGCCTTCAGAACTAATCCTGCAAACAACGACCAGAAAATGACACGTCGCGGCACCCATCTTCAAGCCACTCATACCCTTTCCCCTAACGCAACGGTATAATAACTGTGTTGATGACATACGTCACAAAAGCCGCTCATGTGTAACGTCGCGCCTCATTAATTGACCCAGCATTGATCAAGTAACTTAAGTATAGAGCATTTAGAGAAATTATCCAGAAACCATAAAACAAAAACAAAACAAAATACAAAAGAAAAAGTTAGAAAAAAAAAGAAAAAAGAAAAGTAGCCATGCCGGATCAAAGTATTAATACTGAACGGCAATTACTATGGCAACAGGATAAAACTGAGCAATCATTTCTTCCTAGCTATTGTAGATATGTTTCTCCCTTGTATACCGATCTTTTTTCCTTTATGCCTGAACGTCATCAACCAGCGCAAACTATCGCCGTAACGGCGAAAATGCAAGAATCTCTTTTTATAAAAACAAACAGTAACACAAAGAAATAAATGACCAACATATTTGCTTGATTTCCTTTTCTTTGTCAGAAAAGCGAGTGCATGGAGATGCTTGTAAATTCTGTTATTCACTGCAAATAAAGCAACAATAAGTATTTCTTCCGGCGATTTAAGGCATTGGCTCAAAATCTATCACTGCATTGACAGAGGAAAACAGCGCATAACCAATCTAACAAGCTTGTGTAAGTGGATGGTAGAACAGAGTTTAGGATCGATAGCACAAGGGGAACATTTACTAAGAGCTACAAAGGACAGGAAATTGTGGAGAACCATGACCAACAACGTCCTGAAGGAATGCGGCATATCTCTATATGAAGTTGAAGAAGTTGAAAGCTGCAAAGGCAATTTTACAGTCTCGTTCCTTTTATCACTGTGTTGTAGAGTAGTTTTCACAGTGGAGGCTTGTATTTCACTGTCGGTCCTAAAAAAGATTCGACGTACAAAACGTTAGGAACTTGTTATAATAGTTAATGACGCAGCAATCTAATTGTGGTGGTTGATACTTTAATGTCCGACATCGACTGACTCACCAACTCACTGAGCTCTCTGGCGACTGCTACTACTACTACTTATTATATGTGGGAGAGTCTATTAACAATAGAATAGGTGTGTTTCAGTATAACACACTGTAAACGCTATTTTTAGTAGATACGCCCTGTACATTTATTTTCGTCTACCAGCATAAAAATTGGAGAAATTTTATTGAAGGGAAATATACGCTCCCCAGTAGGATTCGAATGTACGTTATTTCGTTTATACCAGGAAATATCTTTGCAATGTTTCGAGGATATCTTTCATGGATATGTGTTTATACTGTTCGAGTGATTAGAAAATTCATTTTCCGACCATGAAACTTGGGTTCACCTTTTCACCATGGACGATTTGACATGAAAGTGACTTTCTGATGCTATTGGCCAGGGCAGGTCATCCCCGAGTTCGTCACCTTTGGAATGTGCCCGGAAACTAGGCCACTGGTTTACCCAAGCCTAGTGAGTGAAATTCGATAGGCGGAAGGGTTCATGTATGGTTGTGCTAGCACAAAGTCACAAATCCTCGTGATCGAGGGTGTGAGCGTGCTGGCCTTGTTAAAACTGTTGATCACACCAGATGATACGCTCTCTCCCAGAAAACCGTGACTAAGGTCCACTCAGCAGATGCACGCTATCAGTGTCGGAAAAACATACCAGGAATTGGATAACTACCCTAGGAGAACGTATGCTCGAAAAGGAATAATAGATAGATAGATAGATAGATAGATAGATAGATAGATAGATAGATAGATAGATACTGTACTGATTTAGATAGATAGATAGATAGATAGATAGATAGATAGATAGATAGATAGATAGATAATGTACAAATTGAGACAGGCAGGCAGATAGATAGATAGATAGATAGATAGATAGATAGATAGATAGATATTAAGAAATATACATAATATCTTACACTAATTGGACAATTCTGAGTTTCATGGCGAAGAAATTTTTAAGTGGTGGAATTATTATATTTATTTTTATTTTTATTTAAATTTTTTTTTAAATTATTAAAAATAAAAATAAATATATTTCCAGCACTTGAAAATTCCTTCGAAATGAAACTCAGACTTGTACAATTAGTGTAAAATATTACGTATATTTCTAACTATATATTAAATAGCTCTGTTACTTAACACTGACGACTTTTTTCTTACACTATAGAGTATTTAGATGTATATTGTATACGATCGCTCACTCGTATACCTACCTATATATACCCATTCGGACACACACACACACACACACACACACATATATATATATATATATATGATAAAATATAGTTTTTAGGTATGCTTTATTTATGGGTTAAAGTGTACAATATCATGAGTGTATGTAAATATAAAAGTGGACATTGAAATCAACACCTGAAGGCGACAGTCTGTTTCATGCCAAACGCAATCGATTGTTTAGCATGAAACAAACTGTTGCCTCCAGGTGTTGAAATCAATGTCCACTTTTACATATATACATACATACATATATATATATATATATATATATATATATATATATATGTGTGTGTGTGTGTGTGTGTGTGTGTGTGTGTGTGTGTGTGTGTACATATATGGGTATATATATACTTTTTACATATATGCATATATATATGTATGTATGCATATATGTATGTATATACTTTTTACATATATATATCGCAAATATAATGCTGATAATAAATCAGTGCTTGATGTAATATAACAAGGCTCTTACTCAGCACCTGAAGATTGCATGAAACTCCGACTCGTGCTACCAATGAGAGATAATATGTATGTTTATCAATAAGACGCTCACCTTTTTCTCTTTTCGTACAAGATAAAAGGTGTTAAGTTTCAATGTGTATATCTAAGTACAATCTTTAATCAACTTGTTATCCTTTATGAAAACAAGAACAAAAAATATTTAATCATTTCACCCCAAGCAAGTCAATAAAGCCACTAGGACGCTATGTTTCACTGAATGTTAAAGAGTACAATAAAAGAATAAGAATTAAGAAAGCAGAAGACTATTGAGATTGCATTAAAATATTTGAAGGTAAAAGTTAACTGGGAGGCAAGAAGCCGGAAGAGAATTCCACAAGCGAGAAGTGCGACAGAAGAAACTGTCAGCATAGAACTTACAGTTGCATCTAGCGGTCATTTCAACTGTAAAATGATGAGACCTTGCCGCCAATCTAGTACTGCATTTAAATTCAGAAAGTCTAGTTACCACAGCGGAAAGTTCTTCAGAACAATTACCATGAAAGTATTTAGAGAAAAGGCACAGGATAGTTTCATTACGGCGGTTAGAAAGTAACCAAATCCGAGATTCCAGGTCAGGACCAATATCATTGCAGATTGTTCTTTAGATTTTATCAAGAATCTTTAAATGTATAGCAGGAGCATCAGACCAGATGTGGTAACAATATTCAAAGCAAGGGCGAATGGTAGACTTATAAACATGTAAAATAGATTCTGGCAAGACAAACTGTCTAGCACGACACAGTGAAGTATCTTTCTTAGCAGCAGACCCAGTAATTAATTCAATATAATCTTTTCACGTCAAATCGTTAAAGAAGGCGCAGAGAGTTACTCTCCTGGGGGTTGGCATCAGCCATGCTAAAAGGTTAAAATAAGCCTCATCTGTTCTCTTCAATAAAAGTTGCTTAAATATAAATTTGCTTCCAAAATATATATTTTATCGTGCGTGTGTATGTGTGTGTATGTATATGTGTGTCTGAATGAGTGAGTGTGAGAGAGAGAGAGAGAGAGAGAGAGAGAGAGAGAGAGATTATTTTATTTTTCCTGGCTTGGTAGTTGACGTCCACCCTTGTTAACTTCTAACGTCACCCCCCCCCCCAGGATACGAATTTAGATAAAATGATTTCCTGCACAGTGGACACCGACCACAAAAATTATAAATCAAATGCGCGAAGGTGTGTTCGTCATTCGTCATTCCTTCTTCCTGTTCTGAATTCCAGTTTCTCGTTCTGTCGACATTTAGTTTCGTTCCATCATGTCATTCACGACGGGAGCGAGAAAAATCAAGCGAGATTCCCGATTAGGATATTTGCATTCATTTATTTATTTCTAATGTGTGTGTGTGTGTGTGTGTGTGATTATATTTTAATTTGTTTCTGTATAGATTTCAGTCTCCGTGCTTGTGGGTAAGTTTCTCTGCGTATGCATATGTATTTTATGTGTGTCTGTGCGTGTTTGTATGTTTATGCGTTCTTGTATTTAGTGTCTTACATCTTCTCTGTGTGTGTGTATGTGTGTATGTATGTATTTGTATAGGTTTATGCATTTGAGTATATATTCATGTGTTCGCATGTGCTTGCGTGTATATGTGTCCGTCTGTCTCTGTTTTTGTGTACTTGTATGTGTTTAATTGCATTATTTACATTATTCGGGCTTATTATCCTCTTCATTAGCATATTCACAAGGTTTCGGCCGTTTTACGCTCCCGCCTTCTACAGATGATTGGAATTTCGAACCGAATCCTTTATTTCATCAACCGGGGTAGATTGTTCTAGTTCCACGTGTTATGCCTCTTCCGGATATCCCAGTTATTTCCCTTTCTAAGTTTGGTCCACCACTGCTGTAGTCTGGTATTGAACCCACAGCTCTTTGGGTCTAGTCACTGGATCTAGCCAACGCTTTTATCCACTGCATGTGTCTTTGTGTGCGTCTTTAACGCTGTGCGTGTTTGTGTTTATATGTGTTTGTGTGTGCCTATGTGTCTTAATGTGTTTTTCTGTTTGCGTGTACTTGTTAGGAAATGAGTATTTGTGTCTTTCTGTGTGCGTATGCATTTATACGTGTGTGTTCATATCTGTCTATGTGTACCTCTGTATCTCTTTTCAGGTTTGTGCGTTCGTGTGTGTTTCTGTGCGTGGATGTCCGTGTGTGTGTGTGTGTGTGCGATTGCTGCTAGAGTTTAAGATAATGCTTAACACGTAACTAAAACAGAATCAAACGAAGCATTGAACGGTGTATACTTTGAAGTCGCCTTCATCTGTCAACATTTTCAGCCTACCCCTGAAAGGGCCTATGGTCGTACCTGCCTGTCCGCCTACAGCTCGATTAGCTTCGCTGTCTCGGACCGGCAACCAACTTCTTTGTTATTCATTGTTCGAAAGAAGTGAAAAAGTTCAACTGCACTTAATGAATGTAACTAAAGGAAGTCATTAAGAAAATGTAGGCCTCTGATGGTAACGCTTCTATGTAACTCTGTAGGGCAAAACACGAGCCTTTAAAAACTGGGAAGCTGTCCCCCACACTATAATTTCAAAGGTTATAAGCGTTTGCGTGTTACTTTTAATGATACATAATCACGAGAGAAATATTTCGTTCATAAATTATCTCACCGAAATTTAAAATACAATTAACCTGATTATCTATGTACCGGGCGTAACAGCAAAATTGTCCAAATCGTGTAACAGCATGCGATAATTGTCCACCCCACAAAATGTTTAATATGTAAAAAAAAAAAAAAAAAAAAAACTAAATTAATTGAGTTTCTTTCTTCCAGGTTTTTAGATAAGATGTTTAGCCATCTTGACACGATTTGTCATGAGAATCAATGAAAAACCTTTTGAGTTATTTCAGCTAGAAACAGAACAGGTTGAAATCGTTCTGTCAGGCACACTGTGACTTCCCAACTGAGAAATGGTGAGAGGAAAAAGATCATTCAAGCCTTCAGTATTGGTACCAAAATTTATAATCTGGCTTCCATATTCAGAGTCAATTTAAGAACCATCAAGAGAGGGAAGAGTAGAGAGGAAAATTAAATCAGGAGGTCACAACTGGAAGAGGGATTATCATTTCAAACCTGGGAAATTTCTAGTAAGATACAACGGTTCAAAGCTTAATCTAACAAATGGACGATTTTGCTGTTACACGATTTGGACAATTTTGCTGTTACACTATTTGGACAATTTTGCTGTTACACGATTTGGACAATTTTGCTGTTACACTCGGTATATTGATGTTCCATACTGTTACGTTGTGTGACTTTGACTGGTTCAACGACTGATAACTTTCTTTGGTTTCTTTTCCTCGCTTTATTCCAGTGAGGTTGGCGACACAGTAATAACAACTTCGTTTCTTGGAGGAAGCGAGACGGTGAAGAAGATAGTGAGGGTGATGCTTAACAGTGACTTGACATCGCCACATAGTGGCTTGACCCGAGCTGAGGAAATAAGGCATGCCAAAGAATCTGGACGCGAAGAAGAATCTTTAACCTTCTACTTCCGCCACTGTACTCACTGCTTTCGGGCTGGGATAGATAGATAGATAGATAGATAGATAGATAGATAGATAGATAGATAGATAGATAGATAGATGTAGCAATATCCGTGTCAACCGATATCTTGCTAAATGGAATCATCTGAAAAACATTACTGAAATTGTTCCTTAGAGTTATTGTCCTGATGGCTGTCAGCTAAGGGTAGCGGACCTCAAAACCACGTCGAACGATCCTGACAAAGAGCTCACTAAGCTAGAACTTGAGTCATTGATAAGACAAGGTGATAAGACAACGAATGATGTCCTCTAGAAGACAGTGGCCACTAGCGCCGAAAACAAAGAGAATCACAGAAAGCGGACAGAAAGGAACGAGAAACCGCTCAATTCAATATGAAAAGGAAGAGACACCCCTCAGACTGTTCACCCCCCGCCTCAGCTCCTTTTCATCCCTGCTTCGATCGTCTGCAACAGAAGGTTACAACCTAATAAGATTTGCTTAATGTTACAATCGGCTATTGGTTTTAATTCGTTGGTATTAATCTGACCAAAGTGTTATTTTTTAAGACGCAAGTGTTTGTCCGGAAGAAGCTGCGCTCTGAGAACGAACCTAGTGTCTGATCTGAGCTGCAACGCTACATAGATAGATAGATAGATAGATAGATAGATAGATAGATAGATAGATACTGACCAGACTGGGATAGATAGATAGATAGATAGATAGATAGATAGATATGAACAGACTGCGATAGATAGATGAAAAACCCGACTACACGTGTCATGTAGGCTAATACATGCTTAGTCCGATAAGTATTGATCTACAATAAAGTGTCGGAAATATTATACCCCCCACCAGGTAATGTAAACAATTTTGTTATATATGTGGGTGGAGCTGATGACGAGTTCTAGGTCTCCATTTCCAGAAAGGAATATAAAATAAAAGAATTGATGCTTCGTTTTTGGGTCAGATTTCGGGAAGTAGGTCGAAAAAAATCACACTTTCCGAGTATAAAATAAATTGAAAAAATATTTTCTGATCATGTCCATAAGTTTCTAGAACTTTTTGGTAGCGTAACTTCGTTCGAAATTAATCTAGAATTATTTTTATTGGAATCTCCGTATGCAGCACCCAAAATGCATTTCCTTCATACTTTGTAGATGCCGCGGAGTTTGCAGTGTTGAAGAAAAGACGAACCTGTTAGTCTGATGTGAAAACAATATCAGTATTAGCGCTGATTTTGAGCTGGTCTTGAACTGCCATTGGCATTTTTTGAAGAAATGAGAAGGAATAACGAGGAAGTTCCAAATCGACTCTTGATGGAAGTCGTTGTCTTCTTCGAGAAGCGTCAAAATATGCTCGAAGTGCGACAAAAAATAAAGTTGGTCATAATATTACTACGAAAAAAAGAAGGGTCTGCAATATAATCGATCCTGACCTGGCATCTCGACTTTAGTCACATTCACATCGTCGTGACATGACTTTCCTCTGTCTTTTTTTTTTAAAGCATTCAATCCCAAGCAAGGCAGGGAGCCACTAGCACGCAAGGGGTTACAGAGAGTTGGAGCAAGAGCAAAGAAGAGTGATAGAGGAAAGGAAGAGGAGAAGGATAGGGGATAGATCAGGGCATATGGAGATGTCGATTGACGTTACATTTGAATAGTTGGAGATTATAGCTATCAGGAAAACAAGAAATGGAGAGGGAGTTCCACAGGCGAGAAGTGCGAGACATGAAGCTATTGGAGTAGAAGAGACGGCTACATTTAACAGTTTCGACAGTGAAAGGGTAAAGAAGATATCAGCCTATATGAACTCTTAAATTCATGAAGTCTGGGAACCAGCGAAAGCAGCTCATTGGAGAAGTTACCGTGAAAGTATTTGTAAAAAAAAGACAGAGGAAGGCAACGGCACGTCTGTGAGAGAGCGGCTGCAGCTTTTCTAGAAATATTTTCATAGCAATTCTTATGATAACTTTAGTGTCTCGACTGCATGTAATTAAGCGTCCAACTAGATTAGCAACTAGGTCTCACCATTTTTCTGTTGAACTAGCAACACTCAGAGTTCTTTTATAATACTTTCTTTATTACCTATGGAACTCGTCCTTCCCTAGAATCTTTAAAAATATAAATACAACGGCAATCGCTATCTTCTGTCTTCCTGAATCCTGTTCTTTTATTGTCCTATTTATCACTTCTTCTCACTAAAGTCTTATTCTTTTTCACGTCCTGTAAACCCCTGCGTGGCATTATCGCTTTACTTGGGGTGAAATGATAAAAAAAAAGATGGCCAGCAAATCTATCTATTTATCTCAGTACTGACCAGGCTCAACGTTGCTTAACTTCGGGGATCTTACAAGAACCGGTGTTTCAACGTGGTATAGCCATAAATATAACGAAACCCACTTTAATTGGAACGTGGCTCTCCGTGTTCCTTTTCCGAGCCGTTATCCATTACACCAACGCTAAGATAACCACACCTGGTATTCCCAAGCGGTCACCCATCTATGTACTGATCAGGCTCAACGTTGCTTAACTTCGGTGATCTTACAAGAACCGGTGTTTCAACGTGATATAGACATAAGCTTTAGGCATCTTAGTATGTCAGTACCTTGGTAATAGATATTTATAAGTATTTTAGTAATCATCCATAGTAAGAACAGGGTCTAACTCGATGAAATTGTACACCTACACAGTTAGGACATATCTGTCATTTAGTAAAGATGTCGAATTCTCAATTTGTCCATAAAGTTTAGGAATGAAGATGAAGAACAGCGGGCAACTAGCAGAGATAATTGTGCCGCTCCATTGTCCAACAAATGTGGTACAGGTCGTTCATCAACTTTGGCAGTGAAGCTTTTCAAAAATAATTTACCACAAATGGCACAGGTCGATGTGCAGGTTAAATGGTTATTGTTCAAGTTGTCGGTCAACTTTAGGAATTAAGCGTTTCGCTGGAAATGCATGGAAATCTAATAGATATTTTTTGCGGTTTGGCGTTTCACTGAAAATGGAGATCCTTGGATTTGGTAATGTGGCTTTTAAGAAAACAACTGCATGCAAATGGCAAACAAATTTGTTACAGATCAGTGGTCCACTAGAAATGAGGATTTACTTTTTTTAATTATGTTCCCCAGAATCTATTTTACATATCTATAAGTCTCTCATTCGTCCATGTTTAGAATATTGCTGCCAAATATGGTCCGGTGCTTCTGCTATATATTTAGAGATTCCTTAGATGAATCTGCAATATTAAAGGTCTTGACCTGGCGACCCGGCTTCAATCCTTTTACCACCGCCGTAAAGTTGCTTCCATGTGACTTTTCTATAAATACTTTCATGAGCTCTTCGCTGTTGTTTTATTCCCGTCTCCCCACAGACAATGAATTCCACATATAGGATCTAGTTTAGGATTTTCATAGAGACAATGAGGTATTATGGTGGTTGTAGTAAGAAAGGTAAGTAAGAGTGCGTAGTTTTGGTGTAAATAATATTGTTGTATGTTTGGGTCAGTGTTTGTGGCTAGCTAAGTTTAACGTTAAGACAGAAAAAGACCGTCCTTTTCCCCGTCCCCCATTTGAACCTTGTGCCACATTTTCTGTATTGAAGCGAAAATAAATATAATTCACTGTGGTACCCAGACTTCATGAATTTAAGCGCAGTACGAGATGGGAATGAGGTTTCATCAGTTTATAGTTGAGATGGTTAGATGTAACCTTAAGTTCTATGCTAACAGTTTCTTTTCTCGCACTTCTCGGTTGTGAAATTCTGTTCCGGCTCCATGCTTTCAAGTCTTTAACTTTAATCTTCAAAAAATTTAAATGCAATGTCAGTCGCTATCTGCTGTCCCCATGATTGCTCTTCCTCTGTTCTCGGTCTTAATAATTGTCATGGGTCCTTACCTATAACTACAGAATTAACTTTTCGTAACACTATGTATACTACGCCTCTCAAGAGAGAGGATCGAATCAAGCCGAGGCTTCTCGGCTTAACGGTCGAATTCTCTGCCTCTGAGCAGAGAGGAACCCGGACGAGGCTCCGCCGAAGGGCAGAGTCTCGTTCGGGGAGGTTGACCAACCCGATCCCGTTTATACTGGTTCTACAGGCATTTTTGGCCGAGCCTACGGGCTCGGGAAACCCACGTTACACTCGGCCTTGTGCCACATGCAACCCTCGTGGGGGGCTAGATACCGAATCGAGTCGAGCCGATAGTAGTTCGCTCCAAACCAGACTGACAGTCATACTAACACCTTCCACATCTTGTATTATTATTTGTGTTCGTGTTGTTCTTCCTTGTTCCTAATCTGGACCATAACAATAATGTTTTTGTTTTCTAATTCTTCCCCACCCAGTAACCTCTTGTGTCTTAATGGCTTTACTGCTTTGCTTGGGGTGAATTCGATTTTTAAAAAAGCTACCATTCGTCCATGCCTACAATATTGCTGTCACATATGGTCCGGTGCTCCTACTATATATTTAGGAATTCTTGATAAAAGCCATAGAAGAATCTGTAATATTATTGGGCTTGACCTGGCGTCTCGGAATATTAGTGGTCTTGATTTGGCGTCTCGTCATTTTCGCACTGTTATAAAGTTGCAACCCCGCGGATTTTCTCGCAGAAAATTGTGTAAAATGGTAGAACTAAAAGTTAAATTTGCACAAAAAAATCATCAACTTTTCATAAACCAAGAGTGTTTAAATATCACAGAGAGTCGTGCAGGTTGATTGTTCATTAACCCTTTGACCACTGACCACCGCTTTACCAGTGGTAGAAAGAAATGACGTAATGCCAAGGATCTGGTTGAACGGTGGGTAAACACTTGTGACTATTTTTATATCTACCAGGAAACATTACATACCAATTATTTGCGAAATTTAACTCAAGAGCTCAGGCAGAAGGGTTAAAATTGTTCAGGAACGTAGGACTCAAAGAGTTAATAAAGGAGATTACTCTGAGTGCCCGTTAAAATTTGGAGTGGAACTTTTCAACAACTGTCTGCAATTGGCTCATATACCTATGAGTTTTGCTGTTCAATATACACATCAATTACACAGATCTTTTCAAAAGGCAACTGCGTGCAAATTGCACATTTAGATGTGATCAGTTGTGCAGCAGTCATCGATGGCTCAGATCATATATAGACTTTAAGAAAGAAGGCTTTCAAAAAAAAAAACAGCTGCGTGTAAATGGCCCAGGGAGGTCGGTGACTCAGATCGTCCATCAAATTAATCAAATATTTAGTATTTTTTATGAATACTATTTTAAAATGCATGTGTAGAGGTACCTATGTTTCATAGATTACACAAAATCATTTCATAAGCTAGGAGACAATGATCTATTTGAACTGCTAGAACTTTTTATATTTATAAATAACATACAAATAATCCAGAATATATTCTTCCCCTATGCGAGCGATGATTGCTCTCCACAATTTCCTCTCTTTTGTAGCTCTTTATAATCCCTGTTCTGCCAACCATTATACAAGCAGGTTAGGTAGGTTATGCTTTCCTCTGTCTCTCTTGGCTTTTATATGTCGTATGAGTGTCAAATTTTCTAAGCCATCTTTCCTCATTATGTTGTTTCGAATTTTTAACTGTCTCTTATAAATGTAAGTGTCTTTTTTCTTTCCATTTTCCGTAAAACTTCGTAGTTACACACATTTTCAGTGCGTGATATTCTTAGTATTCTTCTGTAGAACAACATTTCTGTTGCCTCGAGTCTCTTCTTTATCTGCGAAGAGATTGTCTAGCATTCATTGCTATATAAGAGGGCTGATATTAAATAAGATTTAAATAATCTTTTCTTTGTTTCTAACGTTTTTATGTTTCTTAATACATTGCTTATCTTTTGAAAGGCATCTTTCCCTGCTCCAATGGCCTTTGTATTTGCATGTTGGACTGTCCCTTTTGATGACAATCATACATTTTGTCTTCTTACAATTGATGTTCCCGCTTTTCTTTATGTCTGTATGATTTCCCTGTCGTGTCTAGCAGGACATATTGAAGGCAAAAGAGCTAAACGGTGAGTTACATATGTAAAGAGTTTGTGTAACTAGACTTAGAGGGATAGTAAAATGGCAAACATTGATTAGAGCTACGAAAGGGAGGAAGATGGAGAGAGTCATGAACGCCCACGTCCTGAAGGGACATGACACATAAAAGAAGAGGAAAAAGCATACCAGATGATGTAACAGTTATTACAATAAGTAGGATTATCAGTACGAGTTCCAATTTTTTGTCTTATCTGCTGCGTTCACTTTCACACAATTGCCCTCGGCAAAAGCAAGAATCCATCTCCCTTCTCACCCTCAGATATGGGTTAAATAGCAGAGTTTAGTGAGCTTCCTAGCTTTAAGCGGCAGTCTAGGAGAAGGACGACACTGAATTCGAAATTTTAGAGAACGTAAAAGAAAACCACTCCCCTATTTTTCTCAAGAAGCTATGGCGATCTACAGATATTTATTTTAATTATTTTACCCCAAACAAGACAATGGAGCCACTAAGACACAATGTGTTACTGAATTAGAAAGAATATAAGAAAAAGAAAAACATTATTAGGGAGAGAAAACAATAAAAGAAGAGGAATTAAGACTACATTTTTGGAGATCGAAGTAGGCTGGAAAGAAAGAAGCTGGAAGATAGTTCCACAGGTGAGAAGTGCGAGAGAAGAAATTGTTAGCATAGAACTTACGGTTACATCTAGCCAGTTCAACTGTAAAATGATGAGACCTAGTTGCTAATCTAGTAATGCGATTACATTAATAAAGTCTAAGTACCATAGAGGACAATTACAATGAAAGTTGTTATATAGGAATGAAATGTTACTGTCGACACTGGAGTTTGAACACGGATCGCCAGAGAACAAACACAGGTGATCCCGTTTCTAATTTAGCAGATCACGTGATGGCAAAGGAAATATATATACGGGAATTAGCGTGGCATCTAATTGATCTCTATTTCTATTCTATCCTCTATTACTATACGGATCCCTCTTCTGCACTATCCTCTATTCTCTATACTATTCACTATACTATTTCTCTATACTGATCATTATACGGATTACTATTCGGTGGTTACTTTTCGAGAGCGTATTATCGAGCAAGTACTATTACTGCGAGTGATATTTGAAGGTGTCTGACACCAGTATTGTTCAACGGCGTTACTATAGTTATATCTGCGATTACAAAGTCTCTACTACAAGGCGCATTACGAAAGTGACAACGAGTATTCGTTGACATTAAAAAAGTGGCAGTGAGTGTTCGTTGACATCAGTTAAAAGTATTTATAGAAAAGGTACAGGAAAACTACATTAGAGCGATGGGGAAGTGACTGAAGCCGAGATGCCAGGTCAGGACAAATAACATTGCAGATTCTTTGGATTTTATCTAGAATCTGCAAATATATAGCAAGAGCACCGGACCATATGTGGCGGGAATATTCAAAGTATGAACTAATGATAGATTTATAAATATGTAAGAGAGATTGTGGAGAGAAAAATTGTCTAGTACGACACAGTGAACAAACTTTCCTAGCAGAAAACATAGCAGTTAATTCAATATAATCTTTCTAACTCATGTCAGCTGAGAACGATATTCCGAGAAGGTGCAAAGAGTCCCTCTCCTTTAGGTTATCAAAAATGTAACATATGTAGAGAAGAAAGGACTAATCATCAACTGAAAGAAAACAAAATGCATAGTTGTCAGTAAGAGGAAGAGCCCAAGATGCGAACTATGACTTTGCGATGCCAACATCAAGCAAATGCAGAAGTTTAAATACCTGGGAAGTGTTTTAACAGAGGATGTAAAATGCGACACCAATATATGAACGCGCATTGGAATAGCAAAAGGTACCTTTCAAAAGCTAAGCAAGGTACTCAGAAACGGGAAATTTTCGTTAGGAGCAAAGAAAAGGAGGTGCACAGATATGGAATATCAATCCTCCTATATGGCAGTGAATGTCTTTAGGGATGAAGAGAAAACTGGAGGCAACACAAATGTGGTACTACAGGAAGATACTGAGAACACCATGGACGAAACATCGATGAATTCTAAAGGAAAAAGGAAACAAAAAGGACACATACTCAGAATTGGAAGAGACAGCTAACAATTTTTTGACACGTAAGGAGGAAAGAAGGCTTGGAGAATTTGACACTAACAGGACTTATCGAATATTAAAGAACAGGTGGGAGCAGCGGGAAATCTATCTGACAAGCTTGGTTGAATGAATAACGGAATGTGGGGTACATATGTTATTATAAAGTTATGGTGAAAAGGCAATTATCGTTGAGAGGTACAATGAATGTGAGGTTGTGGAGAGCCATGATCGCTACCTGTAGGAACACGACTAATAGAAGAAGAATACTAGAAGGGGTACCATGATGGTCTATGTTTTGAATGGATACGATATTAAAAAAATATATCCTGTCTCAAATACATGTTTTCGTTTCAGCAAATGATTTATGTACCGAACGAATGTAGCAGTCGAAATGTGGTTATTTCTGGAATTTTAATTGAAAGCATGCTATATGTGTCCTCTGCAGAAAGGTTTATGTCGAAGCTTTTTGATCCATTTTTGAAAAGAAAAGAAAATATCGAATTTCGTTAATTGTTATATCAAGTGCCTTGTAAACATTTGTCAGCGCTATTTTCGGTGACAATTGCTCAGCTGCATCGGCTGAGCTAACTGCCTTTGATTTGGCCACAGTCCATCTGCGTATTGACTGATCACTTCCACAAACATTCGGATGGCCTTGCCAACAGCTAAAAGACAAATCAATCTTCGGAGCTCATTTGCCAGTTGAGTACAGGATGTATTATGTTTAGCTAATGTCTTAGAACACTTCTTGAACGTTTAGTCGACTGATGGAAGAATTCTTTAACAATATTAATGTTATTATACTGTCCCGACCAATAATGGTGCCTTGCAGGTCAACTCTTTCCCGCTTCGTTTCTTCCTTTCTCTTCCCTTATTTATCTCTCTCTTTCTCTCTCTGTTATGTCTATAACGACTATGTTCTGTGATAAATGCTTGAATTAATTTGTCTACTGACAATCCCTTTGTCTCATCTGAAAATAATTCTATAGTAAAATCACTTACAGTGTATTTACATTAGACATATAATAACCTTATTCAATCAATAACAGGTGCATTATTTCCTGCTAGGTGACAATACATTTCTTTGCATTTGAAATGCATTACTGTAGTAAAATCACTTAAAATGTACTTACATTATACATATAATAGCCATTATCTGTAACACAGACTTGAATTAATTCCTCACGACTCACAATCTTTTTTTTATTATCAGTTAAAAGCGATGTAATTATTTATACATATAATAGCCATATTCTCTCAGTTAAGCAGTAATTCTTAACTAGTAGAAGTGTAATCACAAAAGTATAGAGGTGCAGGCTTTAAGAAAGCTTTATTCAACTGAGAATACAATGTTCGCGTATAGTGTCCTTTTATAGTCCCAGTTAACAAAAATATCTCTCTGAAAGAGGAGAGTAACAAAACAAAGGGAGACCACTCTTGATTATTCATAACAAGAAGTTCCTTTCGTCCTTATTTTCAATGCTATTTTAGCAGTGCATGAATATTATGCTATAATCTTCCTGTTCTTTTAACAACGTTAGCATAGACTTTCAATTCTAAAACAACAAAAAAAAAGCTAAATTCTCTGTTTAATCATTAATTTATCCATATTATTGCTGTTTTGGTGGTAATTTGCAGTTTAGCACCGACGCGATCCGTTCGCATTAAATATTTCCAGAATACTTACATTTATGTGTAATTGTACATAATTCATTTGAATCTGGCTTGATAAATTTGATATAATGTACCGTTTTGGAGTTATCGATAGTAAAATTTAGGATTCATTCGCGTTGTTTGCATACATTCGCTGCGGAAAGCTAAACACAGAAGAATGTAGTTAACGGGCAGTTTTTTACTCATTTTACTGTCTCAAGTTGTCTCAATTACTGCACAAGAGAACTATTTACGTACACACGCTGTTGTGCGCTGCGCGCGCAATAATCAAGATAAGTGAATATTACTCATAGCTGTTACTCAGCAATTGTATACAAACACCGCCAGTAATGGCTGCCGCGACACGAATGAATCCGAACTTTCACTGTCGATAACTTCAAAACGTTAAATTTTATCAAATTTATCCAGCCAGATTCGAATGGAGAATGTACAACTACACATAAATGTAAGTATTCGGGAAATTTTAATGCGAACTGAGCGCGGGTATTACACTGCAAATTAACCGTTTTGCTTTCGGCAAAAAATAAAACAATCTCAAACGTTGAGTAGTTATCAAAAAAATTAAACCGTTGCTTACTCTTTTCGTATTTAAATGCAGTTGGGGTTAAAATACAATCATCATTATTGTTTCTTTTTATCCCTCCTATTACCAGAAATTTCTGTCACTGAGTGAGAGTTGATTAATAAATAAGGACACCGACTGCATGGCATCGCTGATAATAGTGATCGAAACATGTTTACCCATGACCTCTTTGGTATAGATGGTCCAGGTCAAATCTGATTTGTATAAGTTCGTTTTCTGACGGTATTGAGTAATAGTGTTCTTCAGTCTAGAGTAACATCTCCGAGAGTCACTAATACACTAATAATCAAAAAGAATGGTTATGAATTCGGCAATGTATCGTGGAAAATTCCGATCATTCAACAAACACATCCACAGAATAAGACCTGAACTAATTTTTATCAATAATAACGCAAGGCGATACTGCACTCTACAAACAGCACGGACAGTGAGAAGCCGTAACTTCCCAGTTGTTGCAAACCTTACGTATAGCCTCGATTTGGTAACAGCAGGTTTCTTGTTTCTGGAAATTGGAAGAGAAATTGAAAGTCCAAAAGTTATCAACCGATGGCGAAATTAAAGTTTCTGAGCAAAGAATGAAATGTGGGTAAAACATTTTTAGAAATGAATACCTATAAATGGGGCGACGATGCTGAAAAATAAACTTATAATTTTAAAAAGAAATTAATTTACTTTTTGATACAAATTTCATAATTCTGTATTCTTTTAATCTTGTTTTATAGGATTAGAGGCATTACTTCTTAATCCGTTCTTGTATATTCGTAGAATTAAAGTGAATGTGTTTTCACACATTTAAAAAATTACTTGGGATATATATATATATCTTGTCTTATCAAGTTGTGGTGATATATATATATATATATATATATATATATATATATATATATATATATATATATATATATATATATATATATATATATATCACCACCACTTGATAAGACACCATAAGTGTTGAAACAAAATGGCTATTTTTGTAGTGATTTTATAACATATTTATGTCATAATTTTCGAATAAATCATTGTATTTGCTCTACTCTGTATTGAGCACTCTTTTAAGAATAGTATTTGTTGGTTATTGGAATTTATTCCGTATACACCAATCCCATACTTGGATATATATATATTACAGACATTTTTTATGTTTAACGTTCTTTAACAAGTATTTAAGTAAATGCTCTGTTTATATTAACAGTATTAAATAACATTTACCGGCCTGAATGTCCGAGAGATTTTCATAGAAAATATTCGTCCTTTGACAGGATTCGAACCTGCATCCTATACGGAACCGTCATTTACGCTGACTTGCCTTGACCGCTCGGCCACAAAGAACAAATATTTTCTATGAAAATTTCTCGGACATTCAGGCCGGTAAATGTTATTTAATACTGTTTATTATAAACAGAGCATTTTTTTAAATACTTGTATCTATAAAAGAACGTTAAACATAAAAATGTCTTTAATAAATAAATTGTCGGACTTTGTCCATTTCTTAATATATATATATATATATATATATATATATATATATATATATATATATATATATATATATATATATATATATATATATATATATATATATATATATAGCGCATATTTAAATTTTAAAGTATATATTGGATTATAAAAATGAGATAGAGTACCAAATATATTTATTACATAACTGATATACAGGAATTCAACATATTATCTAACCTTTTGCTATTTCTTACAGGTATCTGATATCTCTTTTGCTCATAATGTCGTTGACGCCAAAAGAAATTGCATACGTACATGTCCCCTTCGTAGTAGAGACTCTCTCAGGGTTGTAATATTCAAATCTTACGTAATACATTGAACTCTTGTATATAAGATATATTTGGTGCTCTACGTCATTTTTATAATTCAAGATACTTGCATTTAAAATGTGTCCCATTATTGTGTGAATATATCTACATACACACACCCTCCCTCTCCCTCTACCTCTTTCAACATACAAGGTCCATGCCGTCTTGTTTCAATTGGTCGAAACCAATTTCACGTACAAATATGGATAACACATGTAACATTTTTCAAATTTATCAATTCTTTACTTCTTGCCATAATGATAACCTTCTTGCATGAATATCAATTAAAGAATGTTCTCTTTGTATTTCTGAGGCTAAAAATAACTACTGATAACATCATTGGAATATTCTAGAATATTCAACTTGAATAATCTAGAGTATTAAAGCAATTTAAAAGTTTCAGAATCTGAAATTTCGATTGTACTAATACTATTTTCACCCATTCAAATGGATAAATGGGATTTATTTCTATTACATCAAATTTGTTTCAGTTTTCTATGCATATTTAGTTATTATGCATCTGTGTTCAGTTAATTATACAAAAAGTATGTTTCGTAGTTGGAAATACAATAAATTTTAAATTGTATGCGTACGAATATTTTGTTTCTCCCACTGTACATATATATATATATATATATGTGTGTGTGTGTGTGTGTTGCTGTGTGTGAGTTGCTGTGTATATATATATATATATATATATATATATATATATATATATATATATATATATATATATCAAGGAGAAGTTTAACACATCACGAAAATACGGTAATAAATCATGATTTATTTCGACCAATAAATCTCATCAGACCGAAGATATAAATGGTATAATTTTATATTTATCCAGACAAAATTTAAAAAGAAAAAAAAGAAAAAAGAAAGAAAGAATGATAACAGGAAAAGGTAAGAGCAAGTCGAAGGGTCTGACCAAGAAAATCTATTTTCAGGATGTTGGAAGCCATCAACCATAGATAAGTGTAGTGAGAAAATATATATATATATATATATATTTAAACAGACACACATATATAACCATAATTATACATATATGTACACACATACATACACATACATATATAAACATATACATATATAAAAGAAAGAAAAGAAATCCTGGACAATAAATTAACTGGTTGAAAATAAAAGAAATAAAACCATTGAATATATGATATAAAATCTTGAAAATATTTTATATTTATATAGGCTTTATCCCTGATATTAAGCAATCTAACCCATAAATATAGCATACTTAATATATATATATATATATATATATATATATATATATATAAAGACATTTTTTATGTTTATACGTTTTTTTTAAGATACAAATGTTTAAGTAAATGCTCTGTTTATAATAAACAGTATTAACGACATTTACCGGCCTAAATGTCCGAGAAATTTTCATATAGAAAATATGCGTCCTCCGACAGGAATCGAACCTGTCTCCTATAAGGAACCGTCGTATAGCCTGACGTGCTTTATATATATATATATATATATATATATATATATATATATATATATATATATATATATATATATATATATATATATATATATATATATATATATATATATATATATATATATATATATATATATATATATATATATATATATATATATAGTGCGATAAATGGACATCTAAATAGCGCAAAAATGAAAATAACACGGACATCTCATTTCAGCTGATATATTTATCAAAATTACAGAAAAAATATCTTGAAATACTAAAGAATAAATTTATTCAATAAAATCGCCATTGGCTCAAACCAAGGCCTCCAGGCGACTTTGGAATCCACTGTAACTCTTCTAGACGGTCTCTTTGTTTAAGTTGGTGAATGCTGCCATAATCCTTGTATTCAGTTCATCGTCGGTATTACAAGGAGTCTTGTTGGTCTCTCGCTCAACTGCACCCCACACATAATAATCAATGGGATGGCAGTTTGGAATGTTAGGAATGATATTTTTAGAGAAATTTTCAAGGCACTTGATTTAGGCCTCCATGAAGCCCTTTGAGGAGGTGAATCGAAGCATAATGTCGCCATCACTAGTGAACACTCCAAACACCTTCGTAATCACTATTAGACTCATCCAACTCTTTCTGAATTCTCTGCACTATCCTCAGATTGACACCCAAACACTGAAATGTTCATATTGGAGCTTCCAACATGAATGACAAGCAGCACAGCATGCTGTTTCCAAATTTCTGGCGGTGTGAATTGCATCATGGTGCTCTTTTTCTCCCAGACGATGCCCAACTGACCCTACTATACTGTGCAGTCGACAAAACCAAAAACAATCAACGCGCATATGCGAAATTAAAACTATAAAATGGCGATAATTTACCCATCGCACCCTATATATATATGTGTGTGTGTGTGTGTGTGTGTGTGTGTGTGTGTGTGTGTGTGTGTGTGTGTGTGTGTGTGTTACTAATGTTCTTCCAAAACTAGACCCAAGAGTCACTCAAAGTAGAGGGTTACTGCGTAATATTAGCGTAGGAAAGAACAGGTGTTAAGAGTATAGAGCTGAAGTAGACTACAGAAAGAACCGGAAACCTAATCTTAAATATGAAACAAGGGATAAACCTCTACTCCTGTTTAAAAGACTGGGGAAGGGTGTGAACCGGACCGTAGGCGAACATCTACTCCTATATATACATATATACATATATATATATATATATATATGTGTGTGTGTGTGTGTGTGTGTGTGTGTGTGTGTGTGTGTGTGTGTGTGTGTCCGGGAGATACATTGATATATCTTCTGGTAATAGAAGACCTTAAGGACCGTTCTATATTTCAAACGAATAAACGTTCTCTTTTTCTTTTTACTAATTAAGGAAATAAATTTGTTCGGAACATAATCTCAATGATGACGGATAAAATTGTTTTTCCTTCTTTAAAATCAACGAAAACCAATTAAACTCGGCGGTAAGTCGAACAACTTCGCTAACAGCAAAGAAGAGAAAAAGTTTATTTTCAGGGTGATTACTCTCGTGGACAGCTAAGAAGGGCGTGGCTTTGAGCCGCTGGGTGAAAAAGTAATTAGATAGTGGGGAAGGAGTGGGGTGGAAGTTTACAACAAGTTCGGACGCGGCAGCATCGACCTTTTTACCTTTCTTTTTTTTTTTTTATCACCGGCCCAGATATACACCTGTCAGTACAAAGATCGTTTACCATGAGGCAATTGTTAGCAAGCGCGTTTCATATATTATTACAATTTTTTAAGGAGTTCCTTACAGGTAGACTTGTGCCAGACAAATTAACGGAACACACCGTGGGACAATATCAAAATGGATTATTAAAAATGAATAATGAATTTGTTTCTCACTTGGTGCCTCGTACATAGAGCTTCATGCCAAACTAAGTTTAGTTAAGATGTTATTACTTTTTCAATGTGCCTTCAGGACATAGACGTTCATGAGTCTCCCCAACTTCCTATTCTTCGTTGCTCTATGAAATGTTTATGTTTTTACTATCCATTCACAGCTTGTTGCTACTTCCCTAGGTCCCTCTTCCTTACAATATGTCCTGTCAGTGTCAAATTCTCCAAACATTCTTTCCTCATTATTTGTCCAGGAAATTTCAGATGTCTCTTTCTGAATCTAAGTATAAGTGTGTTTTTTGTTTCCATTTTCCTTAAAACTTCATCGTTGTTCATGCTCCGCCCATGGTATTCTCAGCATCCTTCTGTAGAACCACATTTCCGTTGCGTCGAGTCTTTTCATCATCTGTAAGGAAACTGTCCAGTATTCACTGCCATATATGAGGGTTGCCGTTCAACACTCTTTTCTTTGTTTCTAACGAACAATGTTTTGCCAGCGTAAACTACGATTAGCAGATCTATAGCTGTCCGTTCAAGCTAAGGATAAAAATATCGTATATGATAAACCTGCTATATCCAATTCTTATTTTAACCAGTTGTATAAAATAGGGTGATTTTCTAAGCGTGGCTTAGATGCGGCACAAGGCCAGCAAGTACAGAGAACCCGGTGAGGATCGAGCTCACTACTCAGTCGTAACTCTTCTAGCGAGACAAGCTTGCTAACCATGACGCCATGTTGAGGTGTCCAAATGATTTTCTAAGCGCAGCTTAGGTGTGACACAAAGCCGAAAATAAAGGCACCTAGTGAGGATCGAACTAACTACTCAATTGTAATTGTTCGTGAACGACAAGCTTTTTAACCATTACACTGTCTCGAGGTGCCCCAGTTGTGTAAAATAAGAGAGTCAAGGATTATAACTAATGTGAAGTGGAAAGGAAATGGGAGACAGAAATAGAAATATGGTGCGAGATTTAGACAAGCTATCAGAAAGGATATAAGAGAGATTTTCTCTGGTCCCAAATTAGAGCCTGTGTTAATGTATATAAATTAGACCAAACCCGGATATAAGAGAAACCCGGATATAAGAGACTTCTTCTCCGGTCCCGACAACTCTCTTATATCCGGGTTACACTGTATTAACACGCTGACTGCCATGTCAGCATATATTAGTGACATGGCATTTCCGTTTACTCAGTGTCTTCAGATCTTGGTGACAGTTATATTTTCATTCTAAGGTGTTTCCTCATATTTTGAAGACTCTGCATATTTCTGTATAAATTAATATTCATGATTCCCTGTGTAATTTTGGGAAAATGCAAATGGCACTCGTCTTCTCATAACTTTTACTTCATTGCTTTATAAATTTAGAGTAGATATAAAAAACAAAGCTCAAAGAAATTTATTGTTTCAATTACAATATTAGAAATATTTGCAGAATCAGTATATGGTAACGAGGACGTAATTATAAACTAACTGTAACTAATAATTCTTTATTCTCCACGAATCATTCAATTATTAGAAAATAATGTATATTATATTTATCATATGGAAACTCCGAAAAAGAATATTATGCAGACAAGAAAGTAGCATTCACTACAAGTTGATGATATGGCTTCTGAGATTAGGAAAAAATGGCGGTTATTTTCTCAAAACATATTAGCGCTAAAAAAAACTTTCATTGATACTCAACATGATCTTTAACAAAATATTTCTAAAAAAAAATTTTAAAAATGTGGCGCCACATGACCCTAGACTGATTTTCGGTTGTCAGTCAACAAGTTAATAAAATTTGAAGAAAATTGACAAGTGCAGTATTTTAAAGAATTGATCTTCGTATAAAACGCGGCTTTTTTTTTTCACAGATTTTCTTCAATAAAGGTGTAATTTTTCTTTGATTATTTTTACAACAGGGTAAGTAGAATGGCAGATATCAGCAATAATAAGAGAGACGAACTTCAAATTACAGCTTAGGTTTCCCGTGGTCACTACAACATACACAAATCAATAAATCTCTGCCTCGTCGGCTGTTATCCCGACCAGATGCTTGTCCTTGATATGCCACTATCATTGACAGAGAAAAGAATGAGATAGTGGGCACATCAATAAACTACTCCTCAATAATTATTCTATCTATATTAACAATCGCAAAAAAATGGTCTACCCAATTTCAGACTTGATACATTGCTGGTCCTGTGACTGTATCACATATATTATTATTATTACCTTCTCCTTACGCACAGATTTCATTTTCAACCGGAGATCATGCACTATGGGCGTTCTCCATCAAGTGGTACGTCCTCAGACTGAAAGAGTCTATCACAATGCTATGAAACGCGAATTTCTGAAGCGATAGGATTCCAGTTTTTGCTCCTATTTTTCTCAATACAGAACTTTAAGTTCGGCGGTAAAGGCCCCAACGCCCTATTTTTAACTGGAACTAATTAGCCTAGACGTCCCAATCTGATAATTTTAATTTAAACTTGTCAATTTCTTAATATTAGGGTCAACACGTACAGTGACATCGAAGAGGAGCCATTTTCGTATTTCTTTGCCAACAACGGTAATGTTTGGTTTGGTTTGGTGATTTCAAGGAGGTAGTCTGTTTGAATGTTGAACGGACATTATTATTATTATTATTATTATTATTATTATTATTATTATTATTATTATTATTAACAATAATATTTTTTAGAGTTTTTAGGTTTTTATACTTTATTTAAACATAACCTAAAATAAAAACAGATATACTGTCGAGGTATTGTTGAACATTGTCACTCTCTTTTGCCTATATTTCTGATATGAGGCAACTATTTACATTTTTCCAACTATTGTCCTCATCTTTATTGTCATATTCACGACGTTTCAGAATAGAAATTCCAAGGTATATCACCTGAAGAAGGTGATATACCTTGGAATTTCGATTCAAACCCTTTATATAGTTCACTGGGGTGGATTGTTCCATTTGCATGTAACCTGCCTTTTCTGGATATCTCAGTTTCAGTTATTTCCCTTTAGTAACACAACTTTCCAAGTTTTCGTTCACCTCTGCTGTGGCCAGGTATTGAACTCACAACTCTTTGGATCAAGTCACTGGATTACTTCAACCAACGTTTTTTAAGCGAACCTAAAGTTCTGCATTGGGCTTATAAGCCCCCAAAATTCGTTCACTGATGCCTGCAAGGACACACGGCTATGCGGTTGAAAGCTTTGTGATGGTGGTTTTTTTTTTCCTTTCCGTAATAGGGCTGACAGAACCAAGGAACACCCGCCATGTAAATAGCGATAGAACAGCGAGAGGCTTGCAACATTCCGTCTCTTGTGGGACGAGGAGACGCTTTTAGACACTATCGAGATTAGAAAGTGAAATCTGGACAACTCATAACTACAGGGTACGCCAGAAATATTTCCGATATATACCTCCCAGAAATACCCCCAACATAATTGTAAGACGTCAGCGAGATGAGAACAGCATGGTCACTAATGTCTTACCATTATGTGGGAGGTATTTCTGGTGGGTATATATGGGAAGTATTTCTGCCGCACCCTGTATATATGGCAACAGTACTCCATTTTCAGCCTCATCAGGCTCTTTTAAAGGTAGAGGATAGCAGGTACTTACCGGAGTGGTACAGTTATCCGACCATTTCCACAATATCTTTAGCATTGAATTGTGTGTATGAGTTACAGCTTTTTTTGTGTGTGTTGGTGGACCCGGGGACTGCTATCCAATTTGATTGCTTTTTTTTTTTTTTTTTTTTTTGAAGCAGTGATTAGTTTTCTACGCCTTATCAACACTTTTTAGGTTATTTAAAGCCAGAAAATATTTTTAGATTATAAGAATTTTGGGGAGGAGATAATAATTGTTTCGTGATAAAAGTCTTACGATTTAACCCGTAGTTGGTGGCGAGAAGAAGTAAATTCATACCTTTCCCAAGAATATTCGCACGAAAGTGAATATAACGAACGCAACGGGAATTGGAACTCGGTTCTCCGATTAACAATCCCGAGTTATTATTCATTACACCATCCGCACATCCAGGCTTACAGCACCTGATATTCCCAAGCGAAAGAGGAAATGCGGAAGAATGTTTGGTATTTCTATGCTGTTTGTTTTATTAGTCGAGTTGTCAAGTGTTTATATTTTGTGACGTTAGTAATTGTGTGTGTGCCTGAATTCTAGTTGGCACATTTTTAGTGTAAGTCTCATAATGTCTGTGTGTGTACGGTGTGTGTGTGTGTGTGTGTGTGTGTGTGTCCAATTCCTGAAGACGATAGTGAGAGTGCGAATTATGTGTGTCTGTGTGTTTGTGCACGTGTATCAAATTTCTCGTTGGGCGTACAGCAATAACCGGTGCTTTCTTTGGGTGTGTTAAAGGTGGATTAAATTTATGTTGCATTAATTTAAGAATATATCATTATTATTATTATTATTATTGTTTATATTACAGATTCCAATGTATAATAATAATAGTTTAGTGGACATAAAGACAGTCTTTAGATGTGTACAGGTCAGTCTTCACTTACCTTTCTTGACAGAGTTCAAAAGCGTCTAAGCGGCCTTGTGGGCGATGAATTAATTTCCACCCTCAACAAACTTTCTCGCAAACGAAACGTCGTGAGTCTTTCATTGTTCTATCGCTATTTCCATGGCATGTGTTCTAGGACCCACCATGCCACGTACACAAGTGTGAATCATTCTCATTCCCTTCGTATTCTAACAGTCGGAAGTAAGTTCCATTCGGACAGCTTCTTCACAAGAACTACTTCTTTGTGGATCAGACACCCAGCAGGATGTTTTCCCAATCACTACAATCTTGACCTCTTTATGTCTAGGGTTAGCCGTTCTCTTTTTCTTTTCTTTTTTTTTTTGTATAACCTCATGAACTTCACGTCTTGCCTTTTCTTATGCTCATGTAACACCACAGGTAACCGTCTACATTGAGTGTCTCTTGGGCCTTGTAGTGGACGAATAGTAGTATAAAAATTTTACGCGTTGTCTGACAACCCGATAGATAGATATTAACAGAATGAGATAGATAGATAGATAGATAGATAGATAGATAGATAGATAGAAAGAAAGTATTACTATTGTGGACTGACTATATCAGTAATATATGTCATGTGCACAGGACATACCAGAGTGTAACTGTCTGTCTGTCTGTCTGTCTATCTGACTGGCTTCGGACAGTATTTGTCGACTCCCTGTCTTTCAGTAGTGTATTTTCTTTTACAATAAATCTCTCTTTTTTTTTCGTCTATGCCCGTGTTGATGTTCCTTCCACTCAATTACCACCATTGTTTGTAACCTTTTTAAGGATACAACACAAAGGAAGATTGGCATTTAAATATGTCCGATGTCCTATTCAAATCGCCATTAATACACAGTTCTCTGTTTTTCTACTATAGAAATTCTACTCACTCATATGTAGAACTATTTTTCTGAGACAGTGTTTTTTTTTCAGTTGGGGTATATGCCGATATTACTCGGATTTTACAAGTATGAACAACAATTCACTTCCAATCCATATACCACGTATCGATTCACTTCCGATCCATGTCCTTTCTTTCTGTTCATTTCCGATTCATATCCTTCCTTTCGGTTCACTTCCAATCCATCTTCCTTTTTTGGAATCACATCTGATCCATATTGCGCCTTTCGATTTACTTCCGATCCATGTTCCTTCCTCCTTTTGGTTCTCTTCCGATTGATCCATGTTCCTTTTGTTTTACTTCCGATCAGTGTTCCCCATTTCAGTTCACTTCCGATCCATGTTCCTCCTTTCGGTTCACTTCCAATCCATGTTCATTTTTTGGAATCACATCCGATCCATATTGCGTCTTTCGATTCACTTCCGATCCATCCTTTTGGTTCACTTCCGATCCATTTCCCTTCTTTTGGTTCACTTCCAATCCATGTTCCTTTTTTCGGTGCACTTCCGATCCATGTCCTTTCTTTCTGCTCATTTCCGATCCATATCCCTCCTTTTGGTTCTCTTCCGATCCATATTCCGTCTTTCAATTCACTTCCGATCCAGGTTCCTCCTTTCGGTTCACTTCCGATCCAGGTTCCTCCTTTCGGTTCACTTCCGATCCATGTTCCTTTTCTCGGTTTACTTCTATTCCATGTTCCACCTTTCGATTCATTTCCGATCCATGTTCCTCCTTTCGATTCACTTCCGATCCATGTTTCTACTTTCCATTCTCTTCCAATAGATGTTTCCTGGAATTTAATGTTTCATTCCATGTTTCTGGTTTTAATTCTATCCGATCCCAGTTGCTGTTCCCGATTAAGTTCCGGTACGGATGTTTTCTGCAGATTCACTTTCTAATTTATGCTTCCTATTTCGATTCACTTCCGATCCATGTTCCTACTCGCGATTCTCTTCCTAGAAAAGTAAACACTCACATAAAAATAATATAAAACCGAGTAAAGAGACAAATACACTTCTTGGATTTCTATAATATTGATGTGTCGGAGCATTGTGCGTAAACCTAATAATTAAGATAAGTTTGTTGGCATAGTAATTGCGAGTTCAATCCCTTTGCCAAGTAATAGAGGTTCAGATTTAATAGAAACAGGACTAGTGGCATTTAAGGAGCAATAAAAAGAAAACAAGTTGAGATATCCCTATAGATATAGACAGCGGAGCGACAACAGATTAAATAAAAAGTTTCAGTTCGAAATTCTTTTATGGTTATTGTTGTGGATTCCGAGATGAAATTCGGTCTCCAATGAATGACAAACACAGGAATTAAATATAAGAAATAAAATGTATTTACACAATAATACAAAGGGTAATACTGTTAGTAAATCCAGGAAAACGGTTAGTAGTAATAATATATAAATATATACAGTCTCGAAGTAGGACTTCCTTAGAGTCGGGCGTGCTTGTAACTGTGACTTCTACAAGCGGTTACCTCACACTATTACTCTACCTCCAACTCTTCTCACTCTCTATATTTTGACTGACTCTGGGTATTTAACGGCAGTAGTCCAAGTAACACTTTGGTCGAGTCCACTTATATGAAAAAGGGGAGGATCCCAAAACAGTTATCTGTATCGACAGAAACCTGAAGACGGCAGGAGAGTACAACTGTCGAAACATTATAAGAATAAAGGTGAGTGTATTAACCCGAGAGTAAATAATAACTTCCAGAAATTCAGACTGAAATAATTTTGCTAGATTTTTTTTTTTAGATAAGTAATTATTGTACACTTTAGCAGTTAGACCAGTATGCTAATCTTTGTTATGATACCCCCAACGTTTCGGCCGCTGCGCTCTCCGACCTTCTTCTGCTGTCTGTCCAACTGAACTGAACCCATTATTTAAATGACAATTAACCCACCAATTAATAAGAACTCATCTTTGAGTATTTGACGTTTTAGCACAACCAGGCAGCAGGATTGAACTCACAAATGACAGGGGGAGGAACCAAATACGGTTTAATAAACGCTTTAATACACTGTGCCAGGTGTCCCCCGGACCTAATGTTATTTATGAAATATCCTACTTACAAACACTTGAATTGTTATCACATGCAATTAAGTGCATTGAAGCGTCTAAAAGAATTGCGCACTTCTCAATAAATTTGTTGATATTTGTTTTATAGAGCATATAATTATGATCACGTTTACCAGTAGGTAATGTGAAATTTTCGTCATGCAATGAAATATTAAAATTTATGCCAAATAGGCTTGGAAAGTTTTACAAGCACAATTATGAATATAGAGTGTCGAAAGAACATGTAACATAAACGTTTTTCGTAATGATTCATTGGTTTCTTTCTATTATGTACCGTGTCTCTTTTAGGACAACGACGATCATAGGGATCCAAAAACTAACGCTATGTCAAATTTACTTTATATATATATATTATCTTTTTTAATAAATCAAAAACGGCAAGGACTTTTTTGGTTATCTTGTGGTAATTCTCATGGCCTTATTTTGCGACCGATAAGCGAACACAATAACTTGTTCAATCGACAAAGTTTAACTTAAGATCAGGCAAAAAATGGGCTGTGTCAATAGGTCGTTTGCTCTCTGTCTCTCTCTGTCTATCTTTCTCTCTCTCTCTCTCTCTCTCTCTCTTTGTCACACTCTCACTCCCTCTCTCTATCTCACTTTCTCTCTCTCTAACTCACTCACTTGCACACTGTCTCACTCACTCATTCTCTCTTACTCTCTCTCATTCTCTCACTCCTTCATTCATTCACTCTCTTTCTCTCTCCCGCAAACACTCACTCATTCACTCGCCTTCTCTTATTTATTCATTCTCCCATTCACTCACTCACTCACTCACTCTCTCACTCATTCACTCTCTCACACACTCTTTCTATCACTCACTGTCTCTCTAACACACTCTTTCTCTCTCTCTCACTCCTTCACATAGTCTCACTCTCACTCACTCATTCTCCCATACTCTCTCTCTCACTCTCTTATTCACTCACTCAGTCTCTCACTCACTCTCTCATTCAATTACTCTCTATCACTGATTCACTCTCTTACGCTTTCTCTCTCTCACACCCACTCTCTCTCACATGCTCCTTCTCTCACTCAATCATTCACTTCTCAAGGTAAATTTTATTTTAGAATTTGAATAAAATGATGAACAAAATAATCTTTAAAATATGGTAAATAATAAATGATATATCCAATGAAAAATGGACAATGGAAAGCAGCGGGCCATCTACCTGACGAGCTTATGTAAATGGATGAGTAACGGGGGTGGGAGTGTTGGTTAAAGAGAGCCATACCCTGTCAGCCTGGAGCTTCAGAATACGCCGACTGCACCTCAGCGTATGACGATAAACTAAATCCAACAACAAGGCCTCTGATCAGGAGGTTTTGAGTAGCGTGGAATCACCTCTTAATTGCTGGTGTTCCAGGTCCACCCTGACCCAGGAAGGTGGCACTTGTTAAGGGTCCCAGCTATGGGAAAATAGTTAACCTCAAATTGGGGTCAAGACACTCTGAAGCTGTAGGAATAGATTTTAATACCAGCAATACATTTTTGTAAAAAGTTATTACCAGCAGTGGGTTTTTGAAGAAAAAAATATTACCAGCAATACGTTTTTGAGGGGAATATGTTGCTGGTAGTGCGTTTAGAAAAAATATATATTACCTGTAATACATCTTTGAAAAAAAATATATTACCATCAATACATTTGTGAAGCAAAAAATATTATCAGCAATACATTTTTGAAGGAAAAAATATTTCAGCAATAAATATCTTGTCAGAATTGAGGGTGATATACCGTAAAACAAAACAAACAAAACCAAACTAAAGCGAACCATGATCGACAATATCCTGGAGGGACACGACACATAGAAGAAGAAATATATAAGTTAATGTTAAATTAAATTCTGTATGCTTGTAAAATGTTATTATTGCTCTCACATCTTTCTTTTAGAATCTTGTAAACAGATAAATAAAGTTTAACGTCTTTGCTGTCAGTTCTCCAGTAAAATGCATGAATTCAGTTTTATATGTTATGGTCTTATTAAAATCCTAAAAATTTTAAAAGAATAAAAATTACCGAGAGAGAATACGATAAGAGTGGTGTTATAAGAAAAAGAAATGTCGTTTTGATACAGTTGTTTTTAGGAGGGGGAGGAGGACCGCAGCACCTAAGTTAAATTTTGCTGATTCATTTATGTAGTTAGCTTAAAAACATGAGAAAAGTAGTAAGTGCAATATAATTAAAACGTAGAAAATACTAATAAAATTAATAATTGAAAATGCTTCTTTTAAGAAATTCTATATTTCAATAATTGTTATTAGTGTAATAAAATCAAACTAAATAAGATGAAAAAATAAAGCTACTCAAAAATGAATAATAATTTTCAATGATTCAACTAAGCAAATACTATTAACACTAATACACCTAGTTGAATAAATATAAAGAATAAGAGAAAATAAATGATGTGAGTGGCGGCACTATAGGTGATAATGGCCTATAAGTATCCGTTAGGATAGCGGACGAGAGACTCGAGCTGGGATCTGTTATTCAGATTTTGGCTGCTGTCGAAGGCAGAGAAGATTCCGGACGAGGCTATGCCGAATGGTAGAGTCTTGTCCGGGGAGGTAGACAGATGCGAACACGTTCATGCGGGGTTATGGACAAGTTTTGGCCGAGCCTACGGGCTCAGATTGCCCCACATTAAACTCCGCCTTGTGCCACATCCTTCCTTGTGGGAAGGCAGGTAAATACCGTCGAGCTGGGATCTGCGAGACTAGCGGCTTTCCGATAGCAGCACGCACACAACTGTACTGACTTACGGCGACCGTACGCATAACTATTACTTCCTTGCCTGTTGTACTGGTTTCTACAATGAACCTGTTACTATTTATCCCCTGTGTTTGTCCATTTCATATTCCTATTAGCAAGGAATATAACAATAAATAAAAGATTAATAGTTATTGACTTTATTTTAGAAATGCAATAGCCTCTGTAGACAGTGAATGATGTTGCTGCTTAAAACACAAAATACCCAGCATTCATAGGCTTTAGTATTAATTATTATAAAGTTTCGAGTTTGTTTTCTACATTGAATATTTTTTCAAAACATCGGTGTTCAAATCTACACGGTGCGATGGATAAATCGTCGCCTAAATTACGCAAAATCGAAAATAATACGGACATTTCATTCTAACAAATATATTTACCAAAATTACAGAAAAATATCTTGAAATACTAAAGAGTAAATGTATTCAATAAAATCGCCATGGGTTTCAACCACGGCCTCCAAACGACTTTGGAATCTCCAGCAAAACTTCGAGGCAGTCTCCTTGTTTAAGTTGGTGAATGCTACGATAACCCTGCCTTCAGTTCATCTTTGGTGTTATAAGGAGTTTTGTTGGTCTCTCGCTCAACTGCACCCCACAAATAATAATCAAGGGGGTTGCAGTTTGGGGAGTTAGGTAGCCAGATGTAAGGGGCGATGTAGTCGCAGAAAATGTCTGACAGCCATGCCTGGGTTCTCCTGTTTGTGTGGAATGGGACACAGTCCTGTTACCAGACATAGTGTCTTCCAGCAGCCACACTCTTGACTCAGAGCAGCACTACCTCCTCAAGGCAATTGGTGTAGGCCTCCGTGTTATAGTCTGAGGCCCTGTGGGAAGATGAATGGAGGCATAACATCGCCATTACTAGTGATCACTTCAAACACCTTCCTAACTCTTTCCAAATCCTCTATACTGTCCTCTGATTGACATCCAAGCACTCTGAAATGTTCGTATTGGAGTTACCGGCACGAATGACAAGCAGTACAGTATGCCGTTTCCAAATTTCTTGCGGAGAAAATTGCTTCAGGTTGCTCTTTTTCTCTCAGACGGTGCCAACTGACCCTAGTATACAGTGCAGTTGAAAAATTAAAAGCAAACATCACGCATGCGCGAAATTAAAAATATAAAATGGCAACAATTCACATATCGTACCCTGAATATGAATTTTGGGATTTCGAATCTTGACTTTCAAAGCAAGTAAACTTCCTCAGTAAGTTTCATGGCCAAATTAAAGGCGGTATTTTCTAATAAATTGAGAATTTACTGAACTTTATTTTAAACAGCTATTTGTGGTTCTTTTTCACAGGAGAATAGGTTTTCTTGGCTTGCATCATAAAGAAGGTCCAAGTCTACTAAAGAGAGAAAAGGAGATAAGTTAATTAAGCCATTTATTTTAATTTTGTCTTTTTTAATCAATAATTTATTTTAATTTAATTTTAATTGTTTTCTGAAAAAAATCATTTCTCCCGCTTAAAGTTACTTACAAACTAAAATATATGAATCTTGAATGAAAGAATCCGTATTTGGAATATAACCGTAGTTTTAATGTGACACAAGGCCTCAAGTATGGAGCACCTAGTGATGATCGAAGTCACTACTCAATCATAATCGATCTAGTATACGGCACCAAGTAACGTACTTCCACACGGTTATTGGTTTCACATAAGGTCATAGTTAACAATCCGTAATCATTCACGTGTGTGATGCCAAAACTCTTTGCAATGAACGTTGCCTCTAACTGTACGTTAAACAACACGGTCTATCCCCAACCTGACTTCCCCCCTCTCACGAAGCACAATCTTTGTAATATCTCTATAACGGTACGGGATGTTTCCAGACTCATCAAAAACCTTGAATCTATGAAGGTTACTGGACCGGATAAAATCTCGGTGGTTGATCTTAAGAACCTTAGCCCAAATTTACCTTCAATCTTGACAAAATTGATTAATTGCTGCCTAAATAGGAAATCCTTTTTAGTTGCATGTAATCAGGCTCTGGTCTTTTGCAACTAGTATAAACCCTTCTGTCTCTCTTCTTAGCCACTGATAAGTTATGAACTGATCTACATCAGCATTTTTGCTTCGGAGAAGGAACTGGCTATGTCGAGGTTTTTGACTTTCTTTTATTTGCTTTTGGCCTATCTAAGCAACGACATGATTTAATTAATAAGAGAATCCATTGAGAATTTTGCCGTAAATTTGGCTTTAACGTAAAAAAAAAACCGGTGGTAGAAAATGACAAGATATTATGTGATTTTTTCTGTCTAGACAGAACATATCATTAAAGGAAAGAAACCTGATCTTATTATTATAGATAAGGATAGTAGCATATGTCAAATTATTGATTTTATTGTTGCATATGATACAATAGTTGACTAAAAAACTGAAATGACTGAAAAAATACCTGGATCTGCTTAGGGAGTTGAAGAACCTATGGAACATGACGGTTAAAATAATTCATATAGTAATGGCTGAACTTGGAACACTGCCTAGAAATTTGACAGAAGTGTGAAGTAAAATTACAATTGAGACCAAGATTATAGACCCACATAAAACTGCCATCATTTACCCTGCGATGATTCTCCGAAAAGTTCTTGAGTTGTAAGGAGTCTTGTTGAAACCATGCCTAAAAAACAGAATTTCCATTAACCACGTTAGTTTACGATACCATCAGAAATAATAATAATAATAATAATAATAATAATAATAATAATAATAATAAAGAAGAAGAAGAAGAAGAACAATCAAAGCCAACCACCCAGACATTGTAATTAGAGACCACAAACAAAAAAAGTGCCTCCTTATTGATATGGCAGTTTCTGCAGACTGCAATGTATCGTTGAAGATATTCAAAAATCTATCAAAATACAAGGACCTTGAAATAGAAATCTCAAAAATGTGGCATATGGGAACATCAACAATCCCTGTTGTAGTTGGAGCCCTAGGATTGGTTGGAAAAGATTGCAGTAGACTAATTGAAGGGATTCCTGGAAGTCCATGCCTCAAAGAGATACAAAAAACTGTTCTGACAAGTACAGCCTACACTTTACGAAGGGCTTTATCTATGTAACTTTTTTTCTTTTTTTTTTTTTGTCAGTGGCAAACCCCAAACGTCATGATGCCATTTCTAACCTTAGGTCCCTGGGCGGCACCCGGAAAGAAATGTGTAAACGCCAGAAATCAAAGGAAATAAAAATGATGATAATATGAACACCACCTAGACCCAGTTACAGAGATAGGACATGTAACAATTTTATGGGACTACACAATACACACAGACAGAAGAATCAAAACTAACCGCCCAGGCATTGTTATTAAAGACTGCAAACAAAAAAAAATGCCTCCTTATTGACATGGCAGTCCCTGAAGACTGCAATATATGTTTGAAGATATTCAAAAAGCTATCAAAATACAAGGACGTTGAAATGGAAATCTCAAAAATGTGATACATGGGAACATCAACAATCCCTGTTGTAGTTGGAGCCCTTGGATTGGTTGGAAAAGATTCCAGCAGATTCATTGAAGGGATTCCTGGAAGCCCATGTCTTAAAAAACCCCAAAAATGTTCTCACGAGTACAGCCCACACCTTACGAAGGGCTTAATATAGGTAAAATGTGTATGTGTGTGTGTGTGTGCGCGTGTGTGTGTGTGTGTGTGTGTGTTATGTTTGTTGTTTTTAATTGGTCAGTGGAAAATGTTATGACGCCATTTCTGACCTTAGGTCTATGGGCTGGATCCGGAAAGAAATGTGTACACACCAGAAATCAAAGGAAATAATAATAATAATAATAATAATAATAATAATAATAATAGAGTACTTGCAATGACATGATAGAGATACTTAATACATACATTTGTCAATATGTTGCTCATTCTGCCTCCTTCGTGAAGATAATTGATGGAAACATAATCCTCCATAAGTTGTATAGAATGATTCGGTTACTAAGGAAATCCAAGCAAATCGACTAGACATAATTGTGAAAAATTATGTTGAAAAGACATATTATCTGATAGATGTTACAATTCCAGTCATCAAAATCTGATCCTTGAAAACATTTTAGAAACTAGGTAATTACAAGTACCTTGATGTAGAAATCAGTCAAATAGTGCAGACAATTAGGTATTGGGGCTTTGAGAATGATAAAAATCGAGCCAGCAAACATGTGGATTAAATTCCTGGTCGCTTTGAAATATATGAATTGCAAAACATCATGCTCATGGGTATCTCCCACATCTTGTGCAGATTTCTCTCCATGAACTGACGACCGTTTTTCTCTCTGCATGGCTCTTCATCTGCTTGACTCTTCTGATGTGCTGTCTCTCGAAGTCTCTGGTCTCTTGTACTAAACCAAGCAAAGGCAAAATAAATAATTATAATAACAATAATATCGCCCTGATACTATACCAGACATGGTTCTCATAGCTTCTGATTTTAATTGATTGGCGGCATTAACATTTAAGATGGACTGCAGTAAATTTTCCGTTCAGTACTATATATTTACTTTTCAGTCGGGCATGTTTCCTAGCGGTTGTGTATATGAGTTTATGAACGTGAATGGTGGTGGGGTATTATGACCAAGGGTCGGGAGATTTTTTTTTTTTTAAGTATGAAATATGTGGCAGTCAATGTGATTTGGCGTGTCATGTCTAGACACTTAGATTTGGTTTGGTTCGGTGTATTTTGTTTCATGGCATATCAACCTCAATAGGTTATTTAATGCCGACAAGATTTTTCGGATACGTTCGTATAAAAAGAGTATGTATTCTTTGTAAGGAATCAATTCATAGGTAAGGTTTCATTGACGTATTTTTTGTAAAAGAGGATTTTTTATCGAGAGTCAAATGCATTGCTGGTAATATTTTTTTTAAATGTATTATTAGTAATATTTTTTAAAAATGTATTGCTAGTAATATTTTTTCAAAAATGTATTATTGGTAATATTTTTTTCAAAAATCTATTTCTGGTGATATTTTTTTCAAAACTGTATTGCTGGTAATATTTTTAAAAAATATATTATTGGTAATATTTTTAAAAAATATATTATTGGTAATATTTTTTTTTAATTTATCGCTGGTAATATTTTTTTCAAAAATGTATTACTCGTAATATTTTTTTAAAAAATGTATTACTTGTAATATTTTTTTTTCAAAAATGTATTGCTGGTGACATTTTTTTCAAAAATGGATTGCTTGTAATATTTTTTTCACAAATGGATTGCTGGTTTTTTTACTATTAAAATCTATTTTTATACCTTCATAGTGTTTTTACCCCAGAGTGGGGATTAACTCTTTTCCTATAGCTAGCATTCTAATAGATACTACCACGCCAAGTCAGGGTGGACTTGGTAACAACAGCAATTAAGAGGGGGTTCTAAGTTCCTCAAAAGCCCCCCCCCCCCATCTGAGGCCTTCCTACCGAATGTAATTTATCGCCATAGCCAGGACGATAATGAAAGAGACCCTTGGAACGAGATGTGTTGCTCTACCTGAATGTATTTCTAGTTGGGCCCCACCTGCAAGATTAAGGGCTGCTCTCATCAAATACTCTCATCGTATCGTTCATATTTGACTGAAATGTATGTGCCTTTTTAACCCTTATCAGTCTGGTTTTCGTAATGGGCATATTGGGCATCGTATATTTATAACCCAAAGATATGAATTCGCAGCAGACATATGATAAACCTATTCCATCATTAACGTTTCTTTTAATTCCTAACCGCTGAAAATCTCTTCATTCCTAATATTGATTACTTTTCTGTAATAAAACTATTATTGATTCATTTATTTGGTTGGAAGGATAGCTGTCGCGGTTTCTACATAAAGATAATGTTCAGCAAACTGCGAGAACCTTTCTTCCAGGCACACATTGTATTCTGGCATTAACACTTGCCTTAATTTTGTATCTTGATACGAAAACGAGAAGCGACAGGAAGAAGAGATAACTAGTCGAAAATGATCAAGGAAAGTAAGGTGGACAGCAGCAGCAGCAGCAGCAGATGAAGAAGAAGAAGAAGAAGAAGAAGAAGAAGAAGAAGAAGAAGAAGAAGAAGAAGAAGAAAGAGAAGAAGAAGAAATGAATAGCAGTATAGAAAGAGAGATAGAAGAAAAAATATTTGTTACTGACTAGAAGAATAGCATCTAACATAACGACACAAGAAGATTAAAACGTGTAATAAGTCTATCGATCTGTGCAACCCAATTAATGCTTCCATCGATCTGTGCAAGTCAATTAAGCACAAATTAAACGCGGCCGAAAATAGAAATTGCTACAGCTTGCTTTTATGGAAGGATGCAGGTTAGGAAAAGTGACAGATTGGGCGAGGTCAGTGGTGCTGAGAAACAGTCAGCAATAGAAAAGATCAATGCCTGTGTCCTTTGTAGTTAAAGAAGAAAATATTAAAAGCTATTGTCTATTTTTTTTCTTTTTAATTTGACTTTGATTTTAAGCGACACAACTGTCTCCCGCTGTAGACACAGTTTATTCAATGCTAGTCCACCAGAAGATGAATACTTACGTTTGTCGTCACTTCCGGAGTCAAGAACAATTATCGATAACATTAATCTAAGGATTCCATTTTCATTTATACAAGATCACCATCACCGTCGATCTGCTCGCACAGATTTCCGTAACTGCTTCGCCATCCTATTCGGCAGATCAATGGGGTTGCAGTTTATGTCGTCACAAATCTTCTCGATATGGTCTTGGTTTATCGTCCTCTGCTATCTCGTCCTTGTGTAGGCTCCTACAAAAGGTGTTCATTAACAGTTTCTTCTTTAGTTCTCCAGCAATGCCTTTCGAATCTGACTACGCTCTTTAGTGTCTGATACTGGACGTAGGTTCCCGTACAATCGCTCATTGGTCCAATGATCTCTCCGAGTGATATGCAAAGCCAGCCTTAGCATCTGAGTGTCGGCGCTATCTAATATTCTTTCCGGTTTCACACAACAAATTACCGAAAGGTACAATATTTATTTAAAAACATGACTTGTCAAGTTTATACTTTTATTTTTCCAGGACGTGTTAATTATTTATACATCAGCCAAAATCTTTCTTCCTGTCATTTTTGCTTTAATGTCTGACCACTGACAATCATGTTCCGTATTTTCACAGCATTTCTGTATTAAAATATTTAACAAAAGATAATAAAATAATTTGTAACGTTTTCTATAATAAAAACTTTGCCAATGAAATTTGTATTTCGCTATTCTCTCTGTCAATAATGCGTTAAATTTATGATAATCTCTTTCTCCCTGATTCGTAATGCATTCGTTTTTTAATTTTGTGTTTGTTTTTTTAACGGTATCAGTCCCAAGCAAACCAGTACAACTACTATCACGTAAGCATGTGGAGGAATTAGGAACAGAAACATTAGTTGTGACAAAATTCTTTAAATCATCCATATAATAGCCATATTCTGTCTGTTCGCAACACTTGCCTTAATTTCGGACCACTGATAATTCTATTTTGTTTATATTTCATATGCAATTTTAAATACAGGACCGAAATTTGCTAATACGAACTTTAATTCCCTCAGTCTACCAAGAAAATGACTTACATTAAATACCACCTGGGTCTAATAGACGCATTTCTCTTCTTTTTTTAAAACTTTTTTGCATTTTTGATGATATTAGGTATGTATAATTATAGATGGACAAAGAAATAACAATTTTAATCAAAATTTATTCACTGAAACAGAAAAATTACATCTTTGCATTTAATTTGAAATTATAAACTTAATTCAAAGGACATTTTTTAAATTACAATTTGTCAGTGCATTATGCACAGAATACATTCAAAAGACTTTGACAGACATGTTTTTTTTTGGCAAATATGAGAGACAGTTTGCGTTTTTCTATCCATTTTAGGACCAGACACGATGCATCATATTTTCTTTATCTCATTGGATGGTTCCTGGGAAATGTATTGCTCACGAGAGTTTGTAGTTGTATCAGTATCTGCGAGACACGAATTCCTTCAGTATTTATCCATTTTGGGATTATTTCCAGGTGATTTACCTTCATGAACAATATAAATGACGAAAGAGCTGAATCACAAGCTCTTCTTGTAAAACGTAAAGACCCAGGCTTTTGATGTAAAACATTGTAGCTTTGAGTTTTTACTTGTGCCCTTCGAATAATATTTTTCATTTCTCATTGAAGAGTTTGAAGAATCATTTCTGTCGGCTGTGTTGCCATCGTTCCTATCATCAACCAATTCTGAATAAGTAATGCTGATATTATTGCTTTCTTCAGAAAAAGAAATGGCACCTATTTAAAATGGACGATATTTTTTTTACTTAATCGGTCCAATGGACACACCTGTTAATAAGAGGAGAAATCACCCACCGAAATTTTTCCTTTTTTTTTTGTTCTAAATTTATTTCCTTTATGTAGAAGAGAGAAAATGAAGAAAAAATAAAAATCACGAAAATAATTTGGATTTTAGAATAACTACAAGGAAGACAAACTTAGTTTTGAGGAACAATTACGGGTTCATTAAAGCCATTGGTAAAAAGAGAGAAACAACATGTGCAAAAATAAGTGAAAAAGATTACAACGGTAGAGTACTTGCAAATCCCGTGTGCGCCAAGAGAAGCCTGCTACGGATTTCTTGTTTAAATGTAGTTGCTGTTAAAATGCAAATATAATCACTGTTAATTAGAATTACATGCACTAGATCATATTTAATGATCAGAGACAACGAAGACGTTGCCTTTGGCTAACTATCACCCTGTAATATAACAGGTTATATAAACAGCTGGTTATACAATATCGACATCATTTTTAATGTCATGTCCCTGCAAGACGAAGGTGTTTATAACTTTCCGCAGATTTCTTTATTCATTCTCTGTGATATTCCCGTGACTTCTAGAGAATTCTTTCGATGTTGTTCTCTTAAAATGGCAACCAACCAATGGCAGAGAGTCCAATCGACCCTGCTATTTAAACTATGGCTAGAAAGAGATGAAAAGCAACTACGCCTTTACCAAGAGCATTAGTGTAAAAATGAACGCCGCAGACATGTCTGGAATTTGAACTCGACTCGTCGATTTCACTTCCGACTCGGATAACAACAACAAGATCTTTAACAATGTCATGTTCCTTGGAGGAAATAAGCGATCATGGCTCTCGACAAATTCTATTTCTTTATTAGCTGTGAATTTCAATGACGTTATGAGGAAGATATCGGAGTGGTTTTTCGTTTATCCCCATTTTGCAATTCCGAGTTTGTCCTTTTTCTAGACTGACCGCCACCAAAGGCTCAAGAATCCAGTCTACCTTGCTATTTAACCAATAGCCAGGTATTGCCCTCAGAGACACATGGCCCAGTGGATAAAAGCGTTGGTTGGATCCAGTGACTTGACCCAAAGAGTTGTGAGTTCAATAGTTGGCTTCTACAGTGGTGACCCAAAAATTAGAGAGTTGAGCTAAAGGGAGATAACTGAAACATCCGGAAGAGACATGGCACGTGGAACTAGAACAATATACCCCAATAGACGAAATAAGGGTTCAGATCGAAATTCCAGTTACCTGAAGAAGGCCGGAGTGTACAACGACCAACACGTCGTGAATATGGCAAAAAAGATGAAGAGAACAGTCCGAAGAATGTAAATAATATATATATATATATATATATATATATATAGATAGATAGATAGATAGATAGATAGATAGATAGATATAATGCCACACTTATTAAAAGAAAAAATAACGGAAAATTCTTGACAGTGCCGCTATGAAACCTAACCGAAATAGAAATTTGTGCAGGGTATTTTTTCAAATATGTCCTTTCCTAAAATATATACAGCTTTCCCAAGCCAATTTAGATGACCCTAAAAGATTTTTAAATTTCAAAGAAAGCTCATATGAGAAACCTTACAAAGAAAAAATGACGAGGAACGCATTTTTCTTGACTAAGATTTCTCGAAATCGAAGTATCCAACACTATAGTAACGTTTGAAGTAAATATATATATATATATATATATATATATATATATATATATATATATATATATATATATATATCCGAATGTAAAGAGAACGAAAATAATATATAAATTCTAATTATATATATATATATATATATATATATATATATATATATATATATATATATATATATATATATATTATAGAAGATTAAAACAAAAAACGTTAAAAATCGCTACACAATAGCAATCCTGTTTAAACATTGCAAATATGTTTCCTCGGGTTATGGTAAATTTCTGGTGAGTGAACGATTAATTTAATTTCAAAAGCAGAATACTTTTTCTTTTTCGAAACATAAAATCAGAATTAAAATAAAGTTTGTGGCTTTAACGTGATTAAACAATCAGGTATGAGGTCTACGCTAAAATCCAAACTAACTGAAAAATATGTAGGCCTTGACATGAAATTGTCTGAAATGGAATCCGAGACAGTGTTATTTGTGTCATATACAAATGGTTACATTGTCTCGTAAAATATGTATGACGTTCAACTTTGACAAGAAGTTAAGATGGAAGGAGGAGGGAGATAATCTAGCATATTGTTAATTAGTTATCAGCTTCTTACATAGAATTTTGTAGTTGATAATTAAAAAGGCTTTTTTAAGAAGAAAAAAAGAATCATAAATTCAAAACTACTTTGGTAAATTAATATGCATCCGTTAAGTAGAGAGCATTCATATAAAATGTTAATAATACTAACTAAAAATCTATACAATATTTGTTCTTATCTTACCTGGTTATATATATATATATATATATATATATATATATATATATATATATAATATTCTAATTTTCTAAAATAGAGGCGATTTATATATATATATATATATATATATATATATATGTGTGTGTGTGTGTGTGTGTGTGTGTGTGTGTGTGTGTGTGTGTGTGTGTAACTCCATTTGTAAGAAATGTAACTTTCAGAACTCACTCGATTTGTATGAAATTTAACTTTCAGATAACACAAGAATTTGTCTCTGAAAACAAAGAATGCTATAATATTTACTTTATTATAAAGGGATGATGACATGCATATGACGAAAGTACTTGGCAATAAAACAAATATGTATAAACACGACGATTTTCTCTCCTTTCAATAATGATATCAAAAATACTTACCCGCAAGTATGAAAGGATCTTATCAAAAATAGGTATACAGAATATGTTTAAATAACTGTACAAGGAAACATGTCTTCATGTAAGTGTATTTTTCTAAACTAGAAATAGTTGTTTCTGTGTTATGTCAGGTTTTCTAACATTAAATATATATTTGGATTTCCGCCCTTGAGTCAGCTATAGTTTATTCACATGCCAAAGGTTAAGAAAAGTGACAGTCTGGATAGAGGCGTGAAAATTAAGTCGCCTGGGTATTTGGAACCTATTTATCAAACCGACTATACGTATACTCCAGAGATTCATTTACTCTCACGTGACATGGCCGAGGAAAAAAATTTCCAAGGTAACAATTGATCCATTTCGCTTATTCCTATCAGTTTATATTTATTTATTTCACGGCCTAAAAAAAAAATGTTCACATTCTTTTTCTGTAAATATATAGATAAATTAATTTCATCTTCAAAATTATTCATGTCCTTGCCGATTTTCATCCATGAACAAAGTGTTACCATATCTTGTCTATAGTAATGCTATATTGGAATGGTAAAGCAGAAATTATCTCCACCAGGCCAATTGCGAATATGTTTCTTCATTTTAATAAATTTTGAACATTTGTGGACAGAAAATACTAATGTCACTTGTGCGTTGAATAAATTTACCTATACATTAGAATAAAAACTGCTTACATTTTGTTTCAACTTAAGATTAAAGTTCCGTATATTTTGAACAAAAGTCCATATAATGATATAATGAATAAAAGTGTTTATGCTCTGAATAAAGGTTTATATATTTTGAATAAATAACTGATTGTTTTGAATTAAGGTCCATATATTTTAATTAAGTAATATAGGTATATATGAAAATGGAATTAGTGGTGCTTTTCCATGTAGCAACAACGAACAAGCTAGTCACGCAGATCATTGCTCTATAATATGTTCCTTACTTGGTGAACCATATATTATTGTTTTAGAATATGGTCCTTCCTTAGATTGAGACACGCTTGGGTGATAATGTCTCTTTTCGATTCCTGATTGACTTGGCAGAAGAATTCTTCGAGTAGACTGTCGTTACTTTCTGCGGTAGACTGGTTGCCAACTTTGACAACAGGAACCGGTCTGTTCTGCTTTTTAACCCATAGCTGGTATGAGAAGAGATGGATTCATACCTTTCCCAAGGTTATTTACGCGTATGTTAATGTAATGAACAACTACAATTCGAACTCGGCTCTCCAATTTCTCATTCTATGCAGTTATACATTACATCCGCACATCCAGAATAATAACAATTAAGTGCCATATGCGATTCAAAGCACCTCCGCGTGGTGTAATTTTTAGCAAGCTTATCTCGCTAAAACAATTACGACTGAGTAGTGAGTTCGATCTCTACTGGGTGCCCCATACTTTCGGCCTTGTGCCACATCTAAGCAGCGCTTAGAAAATCACTGTGTGCACCCCGAGGTGGTGTAATGGTTAGCAAGCTTGTCTCGCTAGAATAATTACGACTGATTAGTGAGTTCGATCCTTATTAGGTGCTCCATACTTTCGGCCTTGTGTCACATCGAAGCTACGTTTTTAAAATCGCTATGTGATACACGCTTGGATGAGCATGTCTCTTTTATGACTGACTTCTACTTTTTCAATACTGTAACACTCACCACAAAAGTCCACATAAAAAAGATGATCATTATCTGCCAGAACATTCAAGGTTATGTGCATGACTAACTTCCTTTGATTTACCGAATAAAGAAACGGAGGATTTTTTGTCAATTTACCAATAATTAGGGAACAGCATTTGTAGCAGTGTTATTAGGAGATGGCAGAGAACTTCTATTAATCCCCTGAAAATAGCTCACGATTTCAAGTATTTTATCCTCATCATTATTATCACTTCCAGATGCTAAATTCTTGCAACTGTTACTTTTCATTTTTTTTTAACTGAATAACAGCAACAACCTACTCTGTATTCATTAATATCTTCATCTGTTACATCCATATTAAATGTATAAATATCTAAATTTTGTTCACCTGCCACTTCATCCCAGTTAGTTTGTAAATTCTTCGAACCAATACTTTGATTATTAAGTGGCATGCTCATTTTTTTAACCTGGCTTTCTGATTTTCTCCCACCCACAAACGTACAGAGATATTATATTGATCTCCACCAAGTTGCCATTACTGGCCACATCTTTCCTCAAGGTGATCTGTTTTTAAATTTACCAGGTGATACATGCTATATTTAGTCAGTTTTAGAATTTCATGAGTTGTATGATGCAAAGCTGTGAAAAAGCTGTGAAGGTTTATTAGCTTCCCATTATTTCCACGAATGCTATTTCAAGATTCTAACCAGTTGCAGAATACATTGACAAGTACATCATTTACTTTAAGCGGATTAGCATATTTATTGTTAAGCCACCAACCTTTATATGGTGTTTTTACATTCATTATTGTCCACCAAATATGAAATAAGTTTACGTACTCTGCAATTTCTGTAAAGTTAGGCAAACATTTGTTTCCCTAATGTCAGCCATTCCTGAAGAGTATAGTTAAAAATTTGCAAAATGAATGAAACATTTTGCCTTTCAAAACTACTTAGAGAAATAGGTCAATTTATAGCAGTATTTCAAAATTGACTGAGATTCCCGGGCATGAAGTAAAGTACAAAATAGTATACTTTGGATATTATATAAATCATGATTTCCATTATGACATTATTATCTGGCATGACTGATATTGGTATAAAGCTTATGTCTTTTAGATTAATTATTATCCGTTTAACTATGTCAAATAAATTCTCAGCTTTAAAACATTTAGTTAGCATAATATGTACAACATCCTTGTATCATGAGAATACACTGCTAAGCATAAAAGCAAAAGCTCTTGCTGTAGATTCATTACTGTTGTCAGTTAAGCCAAAAATATTAAAACCATTATAATCAAAATAAAGTTTTAGGTGAATTTCATCTGCAAGTAAAGATACTGCCATGTCTTTTTCCTTTTGTAATTTAAACTTCTTAATAATATACATAAGAAAATTGTTATCATATTGCTCAACTATAGGATTCATATAGATAGATAAGGTTAGTCTTCTGATGGCTGAATAACTGACTGTGTCATTAATTTTAGCTGCTCATATATAAATTTAACTGCATAAAATATCTAAAAGACACATCTTGCACTAATAACAGAAAGAACATTCAGGGAGTTATGTGCCATGCGTGATACACGCTTAGGCGATCATGTATCTTTCGATACATGACTGACGAGGGAGAAGAAGAGGACGCATACCTTTCCCAATGGTATTAGCACGTAAGTGAATGCAATGGATTCGTCTGGAATTCGAACTCGGCTCTCCGAACCTCAACCCGAGCTGCTATCCATTACTCCACCATACCTCCCGAAAGAGTATTACCAAATGTAATACAAGAATCACACTTTAAAGTTTGGTTTGACATTCTTCTATGTCCATTTTGTTCATGTTTTCAATAATAATTTCCAAAGTATTTGTGTCATTAATAAAATGTAATTTTCCTTTTATATCGTTAATGCTCTGGAATTTCCTCTGCTGTTCGTATCCCAAGTCATCAGCAATACTTTGATCCAAAGCTCTTTTAAGGGCAGAATTCTCTAGTTCAATTTTTCTCGACTCTGGTAACTCTCTAGAGGAGGTTAGTGAAGATAAATATGAGGGACAGTTTGGTAAAATTCTAGAGACTGCACCGACATGAAGAATTAGTTTCTTAAGGCTAACCCTAATTATAGTACAAGTTTTCTGATCGAATGCTGATCATTCTCGTCTTATGTCCTCAGGTCGAAAATGCAGTTTACTTACCTAAAAATGAATTAAAAGAGTAATTAATTACACCCTATTTTAAAATGCTTGCCAAAAATCTAAGATAGTAAAAAAAAAAAATAACACGAGGAAAAGTTCCAGATGTACTGCGGAAAAATTTAATTTTAAAAATGTTGTCCATAATTTTATCAAAAATGTCATTAAATCGATAAAATAATGAGTTTTGTAAATGTACTAAAATTCAGTAACAAAATTGGAAAACATTTAGAAATACTAAACAAACAGGTAAAATCATTTTAAAATACTAAACAGGCAAAACCATTTAGAAATACTAAATACATAGGCAATATCATTTAGAAATACTAAACATATAGGAAATACCACTTAGAAATACTAAACACATAGGCAATAACATTCAGAAATACTAAAAACATAGGCAAAACCATTTAGAAATAAGAAACACACAGGCTAAACCATTTAGAAATACTAAACTCACAGGTAAAACCATTTAGAAATATTAAACACATAGGCAATACCATTTAGAAATATTAACATGCAGGCAAAACCCTTTAGAAATACCGAATACATTTCAAAATCATTTAGAAATAATAAACACACAGTCAAAACCATTTAAAAATACTAAACACACATGTAAAACCATTTAGAAATACTAAACAGGTAGGCAAAATCATTTCGAAATACTAAACACATAGGCAAAAACATTTAGAAATACTAAACTCACAGGTAAAACCATTTAAAAATACTAAACACACAGGCAAACCCATTTAGAAATAATAAACTCACGGGAAAAACCATTTAGAAATAATAAACACGCAGGCAAAGCCATTTAGAATTATTAAACACGTGGCAAATCCATTTAGAAATACTAAACACAAAGGCAAAATAAAAATAATAAATACATAGGCAACATCATTTAGAAATAATAAATACATAGTTTGCCTATGTATTTATCATTTAGAAATACTAAACACATAGGCAAAACCATTTAGAAATACTAAACACATAGGCAAAATCATTTAGAAATAATAAACACATAGGCAAAACCATTTAGAAATACTAAACACATAGGCAAAATCATATGTAAACTTAAGCAAATATTGAGTTTAAATATGCATGTTTGTGGACTTTTTATGAAAATAATTTTTTACAAATAAAAAAATCCAAACGTTTGTTTTTAAATGTTTATTAGAAATTATAAAAAATTTCCTTTAAATCTTTGTATCGAAAATGTTATTAAAAATGATTAGTTTAAGTTTTAACCCTTTGAGCCCTGACTACCGTTTTACCGGTGGTAGAGAAAAATGCCGTAAAAACCCAGCCACCGGTTAAACAGTGGTAGAGAAAAATGTCGTAATGCCCAGCCACCGATTGACCAGTGGTAGAGAAAAATGACTTAATGCCTAGCCACCTGTTGAACGGTGGGTAAACACTATTTTTATATCTACCATGAAACATTAAATACTAATTATTTTTGAATTCAGGCAGAGTCAGGGTTAAAATTGTTCAGCAACGCAGGGCTGAAAGAGTTAATGCTTTTTACAAATAATATAAAAGAAATTACTCACTTTATTATTTTTGTTTGGTACAAATTTTTTCTTTTGATAGCACGTATCTATACATCTGATAAGTCCTTATCTTTTGGAAATTAAAATAAATTCACTTTTGGTCCATTTTTATAATTTCCTTTGCATTTCGGGACAGAACAACCATACGCATATTTTTTTATTTTGGTAAATTCTTGGTAATTGAAGAAAACTCAAACAGTAAGAACTAATGAAACTATTTCTCCAAGTTTATACTACATATAGTGACGTCAGCACATAAGCCCCGCCTATCGAGCATGGTCGTCTATCTCGGTGGTGTTGATAATATTCGTACTCATGTTGCAAATGTGACGCATCAAACTATTATGAAACTAGGATGAGATTTTCTTTCACGTGCGACGTATTCTCTAAACCTATAACTTGTTTCGCTTGTCTGGTGAACTGTTCTAACAAGTTGTAGACTTTTTTTTAAATTTTCAAAGAATTTATCGAATCAAAACCAGAATCGTTCGTTCATGATTGAATACAAAATTTTGCTGAAAGATGGCATAATGTTTTTTAATCATTTCACCCTAAGCAAGGCAATAAAGCCACTAAGATGCAAAGGGTTACTGATAGTTAAAGAGTCTGAGAGAAAACAAAAAAATATATTAAGGAGAGAGAGAAAGAAGAGGATAAAAAGATCAGAATTCAAAGAGACGGAAGATGACAATTAATATTGCATTTAAATTTTTGAAGGTCTAAATTTACTAGAAAGCAAGAAACCGGAAGAGAGTCCCACAAGTGAGAAGAGCAACAGACAAAACTGATAGCATGAAAATATGATTAAAGAACTAAGGAAACTACTTTGATGGCTGAATAAAAACAAAATTCAAAAGGAATCACTCTTGAAAGTTTTGCATTATATAGAGCTTATGACTATAAATGTTATTTTTAGCCGACCCTAAATGTAATACCTTTGGATTTTGTCAGTACGTTCGAGTAAGGTGAAGTGGGGGCATATATATTAGACAGCGCACGGCCTCCATATACCATCACCAAGACCTGCGCCCTGGACAAGTCCCTCTAGTTTTACCGCCAAAGGACTGAATTTGAACCAAACAGGGCGTTACCTACATCTCGCGTGATAAACGGGTGCCTACTATGTGTTTGAGTTGATATCTCTGTTTTATATTTATTTTATGAAGTATAAGTTAATTATTTTTATTTTATTAAGTAGTGAAATTAATGACAACCGGCCTAAATTGAGAAATCTTTCTAAAGAAAAATTGCGCCTTCGTCAGGAATCAAACGTGCATCCCTTCTTTTTTTCCACCAGGAAACCAATTTTTGAGCTAAAGTGTGCCTCTACCAGTTGGACGACAGATCTAACAAAAGCAGGTTGGAATTATCGATTAAAGAAAGCACATTTTTTCTTGTTAGGACTTCTACGAATCTATATTTGCTAGCTTCAGTTTCGTACCCAGAACGTAAACAGTAGTAATTATTTAAAGGAATTTTTTAAATAAGAAATAAAGTCGGATAAAAAAAAATCCTCATACGGTTCTGTAAGTCATGTTGGACCACAGTGATCGTGAAGTGAATAATGGCGCCAAGGATATGGTCCTTGCGACGTAGGATAATTATTCCTTGAAGTGACAGCGTTATAAATGGCGGGGATTTAAAGATAACTATTTACAAAAGAAAAAAAAAGTACGGGTAGCAATAAAAATGCCAGAGTGCTATTTGTTTGTACGCAAAAGGATAAAATTAAAATATATATATATAACTCGTATGGTCGAAGTTAGGAAAGGAAGAGATTACCTCTCACTATAATTACTTATTTTTAAAGCCACTTAAAAAAAATGAAATAATTCAGTCGACAGCCAACAGAGAACTTTTCCAAGGCATGAGCTCTAAAGTTATATTTATTAAAATCTCTGAATATCATTATCTTTTTTTTATTATTTTAAACATTTCACTCCGAGCATGAGCACTAAGATTCAAGTAGTTACTCGATGTAAAATAAAATGAAAATGTTTTAGAAGAAGGAACTGGAAGTCCAATCGTGAGCAGGGAACAATGGATCAACCCCTACTCCTGTTCAAAAGACCGTGGAGGGGTGAGAAACGGACTATATACGAACCTATCGTATTAAATAGAAATTAAAAAAATAGTAAATAAAATTTCAGAGCTTAGGCAGAAACATTGGAGTAAGAATGAAAATATCGGCTAAACAGTGGATCTCCCCTCTCGGCCAAAAGGACACTTCGGGTCAGCCCTTCGTCCTGGCCTCTCTGGGTGCAATGTCTATTCTGACATGAGAGGAACTGAGTGTGAACCGAACGATAGGTAAACCTATTTTCTCCTGAAGCATGTGGATAATCATTGAAAATATTTTACTTTTATTCGAGACATGAGCACTTTTATTTAAAAGGTATACATCTTTAGTCGAAAATGGTTTTATTCAAAATATCTACACCTTAATTAAAATATATGGACCTTAATTCAAAACAATCAGTTATTTATTCAAAATACATAAACCTTTATTCAGAGCATAAACACTTTTATTCATTATATCATTATATGGACTTTTGTTCAAAATATACGGATCTTAATTAAAATATATAAGCCTCAAGTCGAAACAAAGTGACATTAGTATTTTTTGTCCACAAATGTTCAATATTTATTAAATTGATGAAACATATACGCAATTGACCTGGTGGAGATAATTTCTGCCTTACCATTCCAATATAGCATTACTATAGACAAGATATGGTAACACTTTGTTCACGGATGAAAACAGGCAAGGACATGAATAATTTTTAAGATGAAATTAATTTATCTATATATTTACAGAAAAAGAATGTGAATCTTTTTTTTTTTAGGCCGTGAAATAAATACATATAAACTGATAGGAATAAGCAAAATGGATCAATTGTTACCTTGGAAATTGCGATTTTTTTTTCCTCAGCCATGTCACGTGCGAGTAAATGAAACTGAGGTGTACGTGTAGCGGTCTGATAAATCGCTCCCAAATCACCAGGCGACTTAATTTTCACGCCTCTATCCAGACTGTCACTTTTTTTAACCTTTGACATGTGAATAAATTATGGCTGAGTCAAGGACAGACAACAAATTACCATATATTTAATATTAGAAAACTTGATATAACACAGAAACAACCCTTTTATAGTTTAGAAAAATACGCTTATATATATATATATATATATATATATATATATATATAATTAAAAAGAAGAGAAGAGAGGTGCCTCAAACGTTTTTGGTTGTAATGTGGATTTATATAAATACTTAGAGACGACAGGCTGTTTCATGATAGACGCAATCTATGCCTGGCGATTGCGTCTAGTATAAAACAGACTGTCGCCTCTAAGTGTTGACTTCAATGTTCACTTTTATATTTACACACGCTCTGTCTCTGATATTGAGCACTTTATCCCATAAATATAGGATACGTTAAGAGTATATTTCTTTATATATATATATATATATATATATATACACCATACATGCACCAACCAATCTCACCCGGAATGCGGAAAAGCACCCATCTAGCCAAGTTCAAATAAAGCCGTAAACGCACAATTATTTCTACCCCTTCCGAATAAATAAACAAAAAACAGAAATATCTCTGCCGATGCAGCCAAAAGTGATCAATGCCGCAAAGACACCCATCTAATATTAATAAAAATAAGCATCTCCTAATTTAGAAAATCTCTTCCATTTTATATGCTACTGAACACTTTTTCTTTCCTGTGCGCATTTACAGTAGACTCTTTTTAAGAGGATTAAGGATTATGGCAGCATTCCCCAACTTAATCAAGGAGAAAGTCCAGATGAGTTGCAGTAGATTCCGAAGTCGTCTGGATGCCGTGGTTAAAACCAATGGCGATTTTATTGAATACTTTTACTCTTTAGTATTTCAAGATATTTTTTGTATAACTTTGGTAAATATATCTGTTAAAATCCATCGCATCCTGTATACGTAAAATTGCTCGGGAAAATGGCCTGCGTTAGATTTTCTTGGTATGTCCGTTTTTTATGTTCTTCGCTTAAGTTGTTCTTCGTGAATTGCACGCGTCGCTAAATTTAGGTGTTCTCTCCCCACCACGAAGCAACGTGTTAAAAATGGAAGATTCACTTGCAGTTGCTCAATACACAAACCTGGCACCACCAACCTTCACTGATAAATATAGCATCACGTGAATGCTTGCTACAGACTAATCATACTTGGAAAAAGGTCATCTCCAGTGAAGGTGTCAGCAAGTCTAAGCCCATCATGCACATGGTGAATTTCTTCTTTGGAGACACAGCACGTCTCTGTCGATTTTCATTTGGCGTACAGTATATAAACAGATGAGATATTGTGAACTGGAAGATTGTGTTGCGTCAGTCTTCTAAGTAAGTCTAGCCAGCTTGTTTAGAAAAATTATCATTCGAAATGTTGGCTATTATGTAGTGTAGAACAGTGACACTCATAAATATTGATATTTACATAGTTTTCACACCAAAAAAGAAGGAGTTAGACTGAAGAATGCTGTGACAGGAGCGGTTACTTTCCCAGAAAATCTACATTCGAAATGTAGGCTTTGACCTGAGCTCGAACACCGACCTCTGACACAATTTGAAAATACCGGTATTGACAAAAATAATCTTACCACAGACTGACGGAGGAATATACACGCCTGATCAAAAATTTAAGATCACTTGATAAATTTTTATAAGAGACTGTTTGTCATGAATACATTATAAACTTTTTCTTACTTAAGGTTACTAATTCTATAATCTAAAAGCTTATGTAAACAAAAAGTTGTAATCCGATCAATTTATTCAGAAATGGGCATTTTTATAAAATGAGACGTTTTACACTTGATCAAAACTATAAGACCAGGGTGTATAAATTGTTAGATCTAGGGTAATTCCAATATTTTTATTTCCGTTAGAGATTAGCAATCACTGCATAAAGGTGTCACCATGCCTAAAGCAAGCAAACTTACCGAAGTTGAACGTGCTCGAATTCTCGATTTCCATAATCAAGGTTTGTCACAGCGGGCGATCATAGCTAAGGTAAATCGCAGTAAAACTGTGATTTTCAACTTTCTAAAGAACAGTGCGAATTATGGAAACGCAAAGTCTACTGGTAGGCCCCGAAAAATTCCTCAGGCATTGAGTAGGAGAATAAGACGTGTTGTTGTGAAAGCCAGTGGACGTTCTTCTAGTAAAATTAAGGCAGCCACAGATGCTGATTGCAGTCCAGTAACCATCAGACGACACTTAAGACAAAAAGGCATGGTAAATGAAAAGCGCAAATAAATTCCTCGGCTGCTTCCACTTAACAAAGTGAACCGTTTATGGTTTGGTCGTGAATACCAAACATGGGACATTGAGAAGTGGAAGAAAGTCCTATTTTCTGATGAGAAAAAATTCAATCAAGATGGTTCTGATGGCTTCCAACGATATTGGCATAACAAAAACATGCCACCTGATATTTTCTCCACACGTTATAGTGGTGGAGGGTCCCTAATGGTATGAGGTGCCTTTTCTTACAGAGGGACGATGGAGCTCCAGGTGGATGCAGGGACGTTAGACAGCGGCTGGTTATGTTAGCATGCTACAAAAAGCATCGTTGGTGACGGAAGGCCATTGTTTGTGTGAGAATGGATGGTTATTCCAATAGGATAATGCTTCAATCGACGCTGCATGCTGGACCTTGACTTTTCTACAAGAAAATGGGGTCCATCTCTTGAGACATCCTGCATGCTTACCGGACTTGAACCCAATTGAAAATGGATGGTAAGAGATACTTATCGAAATGGCAAACAATATTCAACAAAAAATCTTCTAACTTCAGAAGCTGGAGCAATATTCCTCGCAGATCAATGGAAACACTAATTTCTAGCAAGCCCCAAAGAATTTTTGAAGTCATCAAAACCAGTGGAGGTAGAACTCATTATTAAATTTGATTGTTGAATGTTTTCGTACAATTTCGTAGAATTTTTGTCTCTGGTCTTATAATTTTGATCAAGTGTAAAACGCCTCATTTTATAAAAATGGCAATTTCTCAATAAAAGGTTCGGATTATAACTTTTTGTCTACATAACCTTTTAGATTATAAAATTAGTAACCTTAAGTAAGAAATGTTTCAAATTTTTCCATGAAAACAGTCTTTTTAAAAAAATTTTCAAGTGGTCTTAAATTTTTGATCAGGAGTGTAGTGTTTCACCAATTTTCCGCGCGCGTAATGGCTCCTGGTTCAGAAAATCAGTATTCGAAAAGTTGTCGAGTACATAACTAACACAGGTTAGTCGTTTGTCATAGTTTATCACTTAAAGAAAGACCAAATGTCATTATTCATTGTATGAAGAATACAAAGCCGAAGAGGGAAGGGGGGTGAGATTGGAAGTCACTAACTATCCTAAACCTAATTAATTTAATTTGAGACTCATTCATGCATTTCAATTCACACAAACACCACAAGGATTCATTTATCTCCATTCAGCAAAATATACCACAGTACCTCATGCTCAAAGTAGTGGTGTTTCCTACTAAAACCGCCCATGACATAATTTTTTTTCTAATATAGAAAAATGTCTTTTTTCCTACTTTTTATTTTTTTTCTTATAAAAATATCAAAAAATATTGCATAAAATTAAGAGGGGGACGAATCCAATAACGAAACATTCAAACTAAAAATAAAATATATTAGTAAGACCCATCTATCCAACTGAATTTTTTTTAGAGAGACCGATGTATTCTGCTGATAGGCAAAATCAACACGCCCACTCGTTAAATATGAGGGAAGGAAAAATAAATTGTGGAGAGGGAAAATCAAAAGCTGACCCAGTCAAAGATCAAAAAGGGATTAAAAAGCAAATTGGAGAGGTTGGGAATCCTGACATGGATCATAAAAAGAAAATGGCTGGATCTCACCTGGAATAGCAATTATTCATATTAAATAGGCAAACAAGAGTCTAACCTAAACAAGGGAGAGGTCCAACAAGAAACCGCCCCGTTGTATCAAAAAGGGCGCTAAAAAAAGAAAATCGAGGCCCATTCACGCAGACCAGGTTCGCTGCTTTTACCCATCTTTCGATGAAATCTGCCGATAGCAAATGCTTTCTATCAATTCTTAATCTTGAACTGATGCCGTAAGAATCCGACTAGATCCTGATGAGAATAACGTTCGTATCGTAAGATTTCTTTCATTCGAGTCGTCCACACTACCATCCTTGCCAGGTTAGCAGCGTCAGAAACCCAAAGAAGGGCCAAGTGCCAAAGCGTATAAGTTAATATCATTATTTATAACTGATGTCAGGGTTCTTGTCTAGACAATAGTCGGCCTTTCGAATTCGCTATGAATTCAGTTAAACGATAACATTCATTCAATGTCTGATTGTAATTGAAAGTGCTTCGATTAATTTTGAGGTCTTTCTAATGTGACAACTGAACCATTCGCGGTCTGTAATTAATTCGCTTCTATTCTTTCACCACTCGAGCACTTCCTATGACCAGAGGGCTTCCGTCAATTGATGTATAGATGCACAAAGCTTTCAGGCCTCTTTCGCCGACGCATTCTCACTGGAATATTTCCAAGTTCAGACGACATTTTAGTTGATGAATTAGCGTTCAGTTCGGTAGCAATTATTCTCTTATCAGTTAATTGCTACTTACGAAATTGCAATCTCTAAGATTTTCACGTAATCTGTCAACGCTTTGCCTTTTTGTTGTTGCTTTTGTTTTGTTTTTTGCTGTTTTTTTGTTTAATTTTTTTCTTTTTACTGGCAACGTTCGATCTTCATATGTCATTTAGATAAATGAGAAAATAGCCGAATAAAAAAAAGAACGAATGAAAGTAATTCATGTGACTTTATGTAATGTCATGATTGTATCTGACGAAAGCAAAATGTTGACGCACCAAAAAGGATATTAAATGTTATTTAAGTATATGAATAGATGCAATATTTATATCTTAGTTTCATTGACTATTACGAAGATACAAAGCTAGGTGACCAAGACTCGTGGTTTTGATTTGATTGAATTGTTATTTGTTTATCAACTTCTTAGGAGTCATTTAATACCGATATTTAATTTTCTTTGGAACTTTGAAGTAAGAAAAATATGATATATGTTATTCTACTTTCGCAACTGAATACATGGTAGATGATACGCAGCATTTGTGCGTTTCTGTGGACATAATTACTAGAGGTGGTAATATGTGTGTTTTTGTTGTGGTTTTGCTGAAGTTATTTTTTGGAATACAGTTTGATTTCTTTAAGAAATTGTAGGATATTATATGGATTAATATCATGAAAGAGTTCTTTTATGTTAGTTGTCTGGTTGGTTGATTTTGTTCAGTGCCATATTTAATACAGAAATCTAAATATTTTGCACATAATTTTATGGCCTCAACTAAATATATTTTGAACGGAATCGTATGCCTTCAACTACAGATAAAATGTATTTTTGGTCTTTTTACTATAAAATCTATTGCTTGTTATTTTTCTTTAAAAACGTATTGTTGGCAATTTTACTATAAATATGTATTTCTGGTCATTTTTTATATAAAAATGTATTGCTCGTATTTTTACTATAAAAATGTATTTTTATACTTTCATAGTGTTTTGTGTTTGGGGTTCACTATTTGCCCATAGCTGGGACCCTGACAAGTGCTTCACCCAGGATCAGCTTGGATCTGGGAACAGCAACAATTGTGGTTCTACACGCTCCTCAAAAGCTCCCATCTCCCGATCAGATTTCTTGCCGCCGGATATATTTTGTGGTTTTACGCCAGACAAGGTTAATAGTTACTGTAGATCAACAGACATCAACATGTTAATTTTGAAGACATTTATTACTGCAAGATGTTTTCTATCTTCACGAGCAATTCCCCACTTGTAGCCTTGTAATAGACAAGGATATGATTAATAAATTCAAGGAATACTGTTATAACTGGGAACTAAGAAAACACCGTTTCAACTATTATTCACACACGGAAGTATTGTGTCGGCCATATTTTTATGTGTGAATAAAAATCAAGAGTATCATTTGTGTAGTCGTTATTATTACGTACCCCTTTGACAAGTTGTGGCAGATACCAGAAAGAAAGATGCTTCGAGGTACCCCAGAATTGTGGTTTTGTAACAGACTAAGCTAAACATTGGAAATATAAACGTCGCATTCCTGCCGTAGAGCAATTGTTAACTAACTTGCCTCAAAGACCGTTAATGCATCACAGGTTTCGAACTTCACTGAGTGATCCATCTACTGACCTTGTGCCAGTCTAAACTCAGAATTAAATGCCAAAGACATCCCGTTGTGAAGTAGTATCACAAACTTTTACTACAGTAGTAAATTCGATCATCACTGAGCGCTTCAGACCTGTGCCAGACTAGGGTGATATTAGTAAATACAATGGACGCCACAGAATAGGAAAGTTAGTTCGATTTTTTCTAGGCGCTCCAAACTTATGACCTTGTGCCTAAATAAGAAAAACTCAACTACCGTGGAACAATTGTTAACTAATTCGTCTCATAGACCATTAACATTAACACATCATTTCAAACTTCAAGGTGGCCATCACGCGGCTATCCATCTCCACTTCATCTGGCGCGAGAGATTTAACTATTGTCTCTCTCCCACCAAAGCCAGCGTGACCAGAAACACCCCTGTTTTAATATTTGTCAATTAAACCACCAGAAAACTTCGCCTGTCTTAAAGTATGAATTTTCTAAGCGTATCTTAGATGTGACACAAGGCCGAAGGTATGGGGCACCCAATGAGGAACGAACTCACTGCTCAGTCGTAATTGTTTTAGTCAGACAAGCTTGCTAACCATTACGCCATACCGAGGTGCCCTCGTCTGTCTTAATGTATATTGGTAATTTAAATCACTTTTATTAATTTTCGTTTTTTTTCTTTGACCTACTACATACTTTCAACACTTATTTCCTAGTATTTTTTGTTTTAAACGTTCTGTTAATAATTGGCATAGTAGGTATATATATATATATATATATATATATATATATATATATATATATATATATATATATACTAGCAGTAGAGCCCGGCGTTGCCCAGGGATGTAACAGTAAGAGAGAGATCAAGTATCGACCATCATAAAGAATGAAAAATAAAATTGATAAAGATTATTGTTTAAGGTTGACAGACACGCATGTCTTAATTATTATTTTTTTTACGAATTGGTCAAACCCAAACTCAAACAAAAACATTGTTTGCAATCGTTATGAGTCTATCGATTGTATAGAATTTTATTATAAACAATTGTCTTGTAAATGGAATTTTTAAAGCATTCTGAATGTAAAAATAAAGAAAAAAGTGTGCAAGACAAAAAAGTGAAGTTTTGTTGAAATCGGTTGAAAAATGTAGGAAATCCGATCCCATAAACGAACACACACACAACCAACCTGCGTTTTATAATAAGTATAACTCGATATGAGTTGTCCCCCTTTCATTCTCGCGATGCCTCTTAATCGTGTTTTTAAATTGATTTCGTGCAAAAACAATTGTGTTTTTCCAATTTTTAGCGCTGTCAGAACCACCGCAAGGTAATTTTGCGTAGTCCTGTGAAGTTTTGTTGAAATCCGTTGAAAAATGTAGGAAATCCGATCCAATATATAAACGTACAGACACACACAACCTGGGTTTATAATAAGTAAGATATATATATATATATATATATATATATATATATATATATATATATATATATATATATAAATAATAAATATATATATATATATATATATATATATAAAAATATATATATATATATATATATATATATAAAAACAATATATATATATAAAACAATATATATATATATATATATATAAAACAATATATATATAAAAAAATATATATATATATATATATATATATATATATATATATATATATATATATATATATTGTTTATACGTTATTTTTATAGATACAAATATTTAAGTAAATGCTCTGTTTATAATAAACAGTATTAATAACATTTACCGGCCTGAATGTCCTCTGACACTATTTTTGTTGTTCAAAAACAGTAATTTAACCTTTCTAACCAAATGCTTCCTCTGTAGCTAAAAGGGATAGCACGTCAGGCTATATGGTGGTTCCGTCGGACATTCAGGTTGTTAATACTGTTTATTATAAACAGAGGATTTGCTTAAATATTTGTATCTATAAAAATAACATATAAACAAAAAATCTATTAAAGTAAATGTCGGACTTAGTCCATTTCATATATATATATATATATATATATATATATATATATATATATATATAAATCCACAACATCAGTAACATTTTTAGACACCCGCATTTACATAGATGAAAACAGGAAACTACAAACGACACTACACACTAAAATCACCGACACCCACAACTATCTACACTTTAAGTCTTCCCACCCTAAACACCTCAAAGAGAACCTTCCCTATTCACAAGCACTTAGACTCAGAAGGATATGTTCCAACAATGAAGAATTAAATAAACACATTGAAAATCTGGAGCATCAATTCACAACACGTTGCTATAAACAACACCTAATCAGGGAACAAATAAATAAAGCAATTTTCACACCTAGAGAAGACACCCTAATATACAAGATTAAAAATAAATCTAGCCGCATCCCTCTAGTAACCACTTTCAATCACACTCTGCCTCCAATATCCCAAATAATCAAACGTCGCTGGGAAATACTACATCTCAAACCAGACCTAAAAAAACTGCTTAAGGAACCCGGCCTTCTTGCATATCGTAGACCTAAGAACCTAAAAGAAATCATAGGTAGTAACCACATTTCAGGGGACAAGGTAATCCGTAAGGAACTGAGAACAAAAACAACAGGATTTTTCCCAACCATGTAACAACAAAAAGAAGTTTATGTTGCAACCATATTAAAACACGAATTCATTCACTAGCTCAATCACTAAATCTACTTTCAAAATCTACCACGATTCTAACTGTAGAAGTCAAAACATAATTTACCTCCTAGAATGCACACTATGCCAGAAACAATATGTAGGAAAATCTGAATGGCCCTTTAACTACAGAATTAATAATTATCGTAAGCGAATTAAATCGACTCCCTATGAACAGTTATTACCTGTAGAACAACATTTCCGCCTAGAAAAACACGATTTCAAAACCCATGCCAGATTCACTATAATTGAGAGAATAGAAAAGTTCAGAGCAGATAACATTAGAAAGATTTTAGAGTCCCATGAAAATAAGTGGATACAACGTCTAAAAAACACAATACCCAGCCGGGCTAAAACATAAATTTAACAATATATAATAGTAACAATCAACAAATCAAAACCTACCCACATTTCTCACCCACACAAGACAGACATGCTTACGGAGGAATGGAGGCCTCACACTTATACACTCACCCACACGATTATACACACGTACACACACCATACTCACTCACTCCCTAATGAGCCAAATGATAACACACACCTACAGCAATACACACGCTTACACATATCATACTCACTCACCCCTAAGAACCAAATAACACACACAAACACTAAACAGAGACACATCCATCCCCTCACCAGGTCCAATAAAACTGTCAAACTGACCAGAGAATTCGGGATAAAATGTATCTATCCAGTTCTTATCTCAAATAACAACTTAAAAGAGACTGTTTGACCAACACAAGGAATGTTAAAAGATTCATGTGAAAAGATAAAAAATAAAAAACAAATGAAAACTACAGACAAAAAGTTCATTTTCTCCAACAAAAAGACATTCATTTCTGTAGTTCACTGCCAACAACAAGCAGAAATATTTCTCCTCCCGATGATGGCCATTTCGGTCGAAACTAGTCGAGGAATCTAAATGGAATAATAATAATAAAAAACGAAAGAATATTAATCTACAACTCAGTGTGTCTAATGATTTTAATTTTTAATTTTTTATTTTCTTATTGTTCAAAATATATATATATATATATATATATATATATATATATATATATATATATATATATATATTTGTTTGAATAAAAACAGACCACTTTAAGGTTCCATGTAATAAATTATTTCACCACAGCCTTTTTAAAGGGCTCTGGATCATCAGACTTTACTTCCAAAAGTTGAAATGAAAAATGAAAAGAAATTTACACATTTTTGACGGGCCGTATTAAGCATATGTAAAATTAACGAAGTGAGGAAGTGAGGCGGGGAGAGAGAAGATATGAGGGAGTTAGATGTACCATTTCAATTCTTTATCCCTAACCCCACTTAGTGTGGGCCAGACATCGCTCAACTTATGTTATCTCTAGATATGGATTGGTAGGGGTGAAGAAGAAAACCGACATAAAAGGAAGAAGCTACAATAAAATAAAGAAACGTTTTCACTTAATTTCTTGGACGCTGTTATTTCGCATTCCTTTAAAGGGTATCTTTGGGGGTTAAAGTTTGATATAAATCTAAATGTCATCAAAATCTACGAAGAATTTAATTTGATGTTTGTTGGAGTTTTGGGTATTTTCCCTGAAATAGTCGATTGGAAAAAAATTCATAGAAAATACATTGAAAGAATAATTCATTTTACATCTAGTAATGTTTTTTATTTTCCTAAACTTTTTTCTTGTTGATTATTAAGTTGACATCTATTCGTTTGAATAAATTAAACTCGTGACTGTTTTTAGATACCTATATAATTATCAAAGGTTATTCCAATTTAAATAATTTTATCATCAATAATGATTATTAAAGGGTAATATATATATATATATATATATATATATATATATATATATATATATATATATATATTGCTAAGAATGCAGGTAAAATCTTTGTACCGCTCCAGTAAGTACCTGACTTCTCCTGCTATCGTCTACCTTTTACAAGAGCCAGGTCAAACCAAAATGGAGTACTGTTGTCATATTTGGGCGGGATCTGCCCAGACTAAACTCTCCTGCCTTGATATAGTTCAAAAGCGTCTCCGAGCCCTTGTGGGTGACAGAATTATTCTCCACTCTTCAACCTTTCTCCCACAGGCGGGATGTGGTAAGCCTCTTGCTACTCTACTGCTACTTCCACTGAAAGTGCTCATTCCCTGGTCCTGCCAAGTCAAACTTTCACAGCAAAAATACACCATGCCACTTACATAGTAGCAAACCACCCACATTTCCCCCGTGAGAAGTAAATTCCACTCGAGCATCTTCTTCCCGCGAACCCCTGCCCCGTGAAACCGACTCCCAAGAAGAGGTTTCTATAATCACTACAAGCTTAACCTGTTCAAAGTTAGGGTTAACCGTTACCTTCCATTCCTATACAAATAAGGCCTCCTAATATAACCCTCTACCTCGAGTGGCTCCCGGGCCTTGTAATGGATGAAACTCACACACACACACATACACACACAAACACACACACACACACACACACACACACATATATATATACACACACACACACACACACACACACATATATATATATATATATATATATATATATATATATATACATATATACACACACACGAGCGGTGCTATATCGAGTCTGATTCGCAAGGACCGTTGTTACAGTTGTTATGACGCTTGCCTGGTAACGTAACTGTCGTCCAGTGCATTCTGTTGAGCTTTCTTCTAGACTCGATGAATTACTTATTTATATATTTTTTTTATATCTATCTATCTATATATATATATATATATATATATATATATATATAGTGCGATGGGTAAATTGTCACCATTTTATATTTTTAATTTCGCGCATGCGCTTTGCTTGTTTTTGATTTTATCGATTACCCAATATGGTAGGTCAGTTGGACACCGTCTGTGACAAAAAGATCATCATGGCGCAATTCACTCCGCCAGAAATTTGAAAACGAAATGCTGTACGGCTTGGCATTCGCGCCGGAATCTCCAATACGAACATTTCGGAGTATTTGGGAGTCAATGTGAACAGAGTATAGAGGGTTCAGAAAGAGTTGGATGAGTCTAATGGCGATTACGAAAGTGCGGCAGCTCGGATAACTCACACTAGCCCCCGAATTTGTTGATGACAGCCTCAGATTCAACAATGCCTACATCGTACCTTGAGAAGGTAGTGCTACCCTGGGTCAAGAGGGCGGCTGGTGGAAGACACTATGCCTGATAACAGGACTCTGCGCCATGTTACATAAGCAAGAGAACGCAATCATGGCTGTCAGACAATTTCTGTGACCACATCAACCCCCCCCCACTACATCTTGCCTCCTAAGTCCTCAGACTGCAAGCCTATTGATTATTATGTGTGGGGCGCAGTTGAGCGAGAGACCAACAAAACTCCTTGTAACACCAAAGATGAACCAAAGATGAACTGAAGGCAAGGATTATAGCAGCATCCACCAACTTAAACAAGTAGACTGTCTAGAAGAGTTGCGGGAGATTCAGAATTTGTCTGGAGGCTGTGGATGAAGACAATGGTAATTTGATTTAATACATTTACTCTTCAGTTTTTCAAGATATTTTTGTCTAATTTTAATAAATATATCTGTTAAAATGAAATGTCACTGTTATTTCCAATTTTTGCGTAATTTAGACAACAATTTATCCATCGCTCCCTGAACATATATTCGAAGTTAAATCAGAAAGCATAGGCAGTTTTGAAAATTCGTGGTAAAATTAACAGAGTTGCTGACATACAATACCATCTGTTCGCATGGGATGAGTGGTAACTAGCCGTGCGCAGTTCAGTCGAGAGGTATGGAACAATGAGCTCAGCGTAACAACACATCAGAGGGTACTTTCTGTGCGCAAAGAGAATCAAACCTGCGGAAATCTATCGCTGGATGTTGGTGCTTTTTGGACACGCATCATGGTTCAACGACAAATATATGAGTGTGTAGAACAAGTGTAACGGACGAAAGCCGATCTAGTCACCCATCAAAATCGCGTACGTAGGAACACGTCCAGAAGACGGATGCCTTGATCAGGGAGGAACGACGAATCATGTTAGCACAAGTGACAGCAACCGTGGGCATTAGCTGTACAAGCCATAGTGGATAATAATATGGTGTACCGTCAGGTTTGTATGCGTTGCGTGCCCAAACAAGCAACCGGTGAAGACTTGGCTTTATAAATAACCTTTTCAGAAGGGATGAAAAAGCAGGTTGACCGATGCCAGAAGTGCATCGCCGTGCAGGCGGGGTCTATATCCGAAAGTGACATATGCTTTTGTTCATCTTCACTGTTACCCTCCTATATGCGGTGTTATTGTGATCTTTGCATATGTTGCAGTTTCTGTTGTATTCAACTAGAAGCATCACTTTCGGATCGTCCCTCGTGTGTGTGTGTGTGTGTTTTATAATGCTAAGGTAATTTCTTAATTTGCCATTGTCACTCGTGGACTGAGTTATTATTTACTAAGTTCAGTGTTGTTACAAGGTGACGACTATATACCACCCAGATTGGGTTCTCACTAGATGCCTCATACTTTCGGCCTTGTGCCACATCTAAGCCGGGCTTAGAAAATCACTATGGGCACCTCGGCGTGGTGTAATGGTTAGCAAGCTTGTCTTGCTATGTCAGTTACTACTGAAAAGTGAGTTCGATCCTCACTGGATGCCACATACTTTCGGCCTTGTGCCACATCTAAGCTACGCTTGGAAAATCTCTACCACCCAGATTGGATCGAACTCTCTACACAGTCGAAACGCAAGCATGCTGACCATTACCTTACGCCTCGATATCTAAGGTAATCTATCACTACTAATTAAATAGTCGAAGATAAATCTGATTGCATGAAGTAGTCTTATCTGTTAAACTTTAATAGAACGATACTGGCCTCGATAGGATGCCACAACTTTGTACAAAGGTTATCAGCAAACAAATATATACAGTTATACCGCAAACCTATATTCACTAAGTTTGTAACGAATAGAAACTGCAGGATTGAAAATGACGAGGTTTCTGTTGGTCACCAGCTTGTAGTGTGAGGAATTTTTCCTTGTTACGGTTGATTAATATGAAAACTTTCAAAGTAAAATCAATTCAACATTTTCAAAAGAAATGAAATTCAACACGAAAAGTAATTTTACATATATATTTTTATATTAAAAAAAAAACATCACATAATTCAAGAATAGGGAATATATAATGTTGTGTACATGAATAGCTGAAAGTGAAAGAAAAATATTTATAAGTTTTGCTGTTAGAAAATGTCCTTGCGTTATGAGTCACGTGATTGGCTGAAATTAAGACAGGCGACCTCGGAAATAAATTCTCCTAAACCTCTTTCCTCTTTAGGGGTGACAGAAATTTCAACCATCACTTTTTGATACTAAGCAAAAGTTCCTTTACATTGCCTTAAAACCCAGGGCATTAGTAGTTCATCATAATGACTCTGACCATAATCTCGAATTGAAGAAATCAGTTCTAATTAAAAGGGGAGCAATTTATTAAGGTGAAAATGTATAGAAAGTGCACTAATTTCTGAGTCTTCCACGGTAGATTTAAACCCAAGTACATACAGTATTTTGCCTTTCTTAACGAAATCACGGCTATTGCATTGTGGGATATTTAAAAATAATGGCAGTAAAACCAAAAGCAAAAGTACTAAGAAGCTGAGTACAGGAAAGGGAGGATTTGACACTGCAGGTTTAGTGAATGTTAATCTACGGTGGGGGCACGGTGGAGTAATGGATAGCGGCTTGGATTAAGTTATTAGGCGAGCCGAGTTCGAATTTCAGTCGAAACCATTACATTCACTTACGTGCTAATACCTTTGAGAAAGGTATGAATCCTCTTCTTAGAGCTATGGGAAAATATCAGGACAGACCGGGTTCTATAGCATTGAATGGGAACTGGTCTACCACAGAAAGAAATGGCAACCTACTGCGGGAAAATCCTGCCTCGTCACTCATGTATCGAAAGATACATGATCGCCTAAGCGTTTATCATGCATGGCACGTAAATGACTGAATCTACGAAAATGACAGCCCTAGTTTCGCAATTTTTTACGAGCGGACCTGTTGTGCTTTCGTTGCTATAGAAAAAGTACACAGAACTTGCTGTTTGAATAAAAGCTTTAAAACTCTTCATCCGGTTTGTTATCTAAAATCTATAAAATATTTCGGTTGAGTCAAAAATGTTATCGTTGTTTGTAATGTAGCAAGAAGTGCTATGAAGTTCGAATATTTATTAATCTGTGGGTGTCTGCTGTGGTGTGCCTTTCAAAAAGAGAGAGAGAAAAATGATGTCGATGTAATCATATCAATTTTGTATTTGCTTCATTCACCTCAGTTATGTGCCATGCGTGATACACGCTTAGGCGATCATGTATCTTTCGATACATGACTAACAAGGCAGATTCTTTTCCAGCAGTAGGTTGCCATTTCTTTCTATGTTAGACCAGTTTCCATCCAAGGCTATAGAACCCGGTCTGTCCTGGGTTTTTCCCGTAGCTGGGAGGGAGAGAAAAAAGTATTCATACCATTCCCAATGGTATTAACACGTAAGTGAATGTAACTGATTCGACTGGAATTCGAACTCGGCTCTCTGATTCCTCAATCCGAGCAGCTATCAGTTGAGCGAATTAACTACTGACTCATATAATTCTGTGTGATTCGTTACTTAAAATGTAAAATACTAGTCACAGTAATTGGAGAAGGTACTGTAACTGATGTAATGTACTAAAAGCGATTTGTAATGATTTTGCAAGAGATCTTAAGCTGAACGATGCTCCACAATCAAGTAGAGCAGTTTCTTTATGTTAGTCTCTTTGGTGTGTGGATTCCATATAAGTCAGTCAGTTATGTGATATGCGTGATACACACTTAGGCGATCATGTATCTTTCGATACATGACTGATTAGGCAGATAAGCCTTAGGTTGCCATTTCTTTCTGCGGTAGACCAGTTGCCGTCCAAGGCTATAGAACTCGGTCTGTCCTGTTATATAGCTAGTGTGGAGAAGAAGAGTATTCATATCTTTCCTAAGGGCATTTGCACGTAAGTGAATGTAATGGATTCGACTGGATTTCCAACTCGGCTCTCCGATTTCTCAATCCATGCCGCTATGCATTACTCCACCGTGCATTCACCTACTTATATTTAATAGCAATAAGTACACACATATATAGATGCACACTTGCATACATATATATATATATATATATATATATATATATATATATATATATAACATTTGAAACAGTTGTTTGTCTTTCTGTGTCATTATCGCTCTCTAAGCCAGTGAACAAAGTTTTGTTGTGAAGACTCAGAAACGTCTAATTGCGACATGTGGTACGTTTAGTTGATCTCGAGGTCAATAGAGTTCTTCAACGAGAACAGCGTGTCTTTAGTAACTAAACGAAGCAACTATCAAAATAGACCGATTTATTGATTTTGCAGCTGAGTATAAAAGCTTCTTGACCTCAGAAAGGTATTGCGGACAAAATCAAATTTGATCTCTGATGTCACCAATACGAGAACCAGTAATAAGAGAGAAGCAATAACAACAAAAATTGCAATATAAGCTCTGCTAAAAATGCAATAATAATAACAGAAAAATTGCAATATGAACACTGGTAAAATGGTTGCTGAGACATTAGGTTTATAAATAAATAAAAAAATTCATACACAGATGTTCTCCAGGGTCCAGTGGAAAAAGACGTTGTTTAGATCCAGTGACTAGACCCAAAGAGTTGTGAGTTCAATACCAGGCCACAGCAGTGGTAAACCAAACTTGAAGAGTTGAGTTAAAGGGAAATAACTGAGTCACCTTGAAGAGGCATGGCACGTGGAACTAGAAAAATCTACCCCCACGTTGGACGAAATAAAGGGTTCAATCGAAAGTCTAATCACCTGAAGAAGGCCGGAGCGTACAACGGCCGAAGCGTTGTGAATATGGCAATGACGATGAGGATAATGTAAGTAATCATAATACCTCATACCTCAGAAATATAGACATATTTTTATATATCAGAACAATTTTAAAATAATAAACTACAATGCGGGGTAAAAAAAAATTTGTGTGACGCGATGTAATCTGACAAAGCGTAGCCGAGCTGTTGCACAAAACTCATTGACGATCGAAATCAATATTCAGTTGTAATTGATATAGCAAGCCAAGCTTGCAAACCATTGCACAATGTCGAAGCGCTCAAGTAGTTGGCTATAATCATGTATAAATAGGAAACGCTGAAAATGTTGAAACACAGAAATTTTAAACTTTTAAATTTCATTTTTTTATATGTGTCTGAGTATATAATTTGGCTAATTACATTTAGTTTTTTTTTCTTTTTGTTTATGTCTTATCATTTTAATTATTAAGTATCCTACATTGTGACAATAGGACATCGGCCAAGAAGATAGATAGATAGATAGATAGATAGATAGATAGATAGATAGATATTGAAGAAAATTAGATAGATAGATAGATAGATAGATAGATAGATAGATAGATAGATAGATAGATAACAAAATTAGATAGATAGATAGATAGATAGATAGATAGATAGATAGATAGATAGATAACAGAATTAGATAGATAGATAGATAGATAGATAGATAGATAGATAGATAGATAGATAGATAGATAGTGTTGTGACCAAGTAAATGGTTAAGAAATAATAAAATTAGTGTTACAGATATATCATATATTAAACAGTAAGTACAACAGAAGAGTATTACACGACTACTGAGTGTGTGTCGGTTGACTCAGCGTTCAATCTATTCGACTGTTCCCCCGAGGACTTCTCTCCTACTAATCTTATAGTAGGCAGAAGAGACCGACATAGACTCTTTAGAGGGAGGACACCACAATAGATAGATAGATAGATAGATAGATAGATAGATAGATCCTACAACCTCATGCCCACAGACAAAACGTCGCAAATGTCTTGCAAGTATGACCTTCCATGCCACGTACACAAGTTTGAATCATCCCCCATGCCCTTCCCACTGCAGTAGTAAGAAGTAAATCGCACTCAAAAAGCTTCTTTCCAAGAAATGCTGCTTTGTGGAACAAACACCGGAACTTTTTCCCAATCACTAAATTCGTCTTGTCTTTTTCTTACGCTCATACAACACCACACATTAATCTTCAGTGACTCTTGGACCTTGTAATTAATATTAAAAAAAAAAACTTATAGCAATATAATCTTCTCACTTTATTTATCATATTCGATCACGTACTGAGATAAGCTGAAATGTTTGAATAGTTTGGAAAGCTATAAATTATAATATTTGTCCAGTAAATGCACGGAGATTTCTACGCAAAAATCAATTTAGTAATTTATTAAAACTGATTTCTTCGGAATTGGTTAAGTTCATTGTATTTCAGAAATTTATGAGTTTAACATTATTTGACATGCTTTTTATACACTTGAGAGTTGCCCGACAGATAGTTATGTTTTAATGATTTAATGACATGTAGAATCGTGCAGTCTGCAACAACAAGGACCACTTGCAGTTGTAAGTAATCAATCTATGCACCAAAAGATACTAAGGAAAAAGCTGAATTGCACTATTTAATGTTGTCTTCGTAGTTTCTATGTGGCATAGGTTCCGTATCGCTCATTAAGTCCCGGAAAAATGAAGGTAAACTTTCAACAAAACCCTTCTGCTTGTGACAAAGTTTAGTAAATTTCCCACCAGTCTCATGCTCTGTTAAGGGGTCAAATAAACCCCTAATGTGGCAATGTCTTATATTTCACAATTACGTTGTTGATACATATCATTTATTAAATCTTGCGAACAGCAATCCTGTTTGTCAACTGCTATTTAACACACCATGACGTGTTTTGTACATTACAAACAACGGACACTGGCTTTTATTTCCTGATGCTAATAGTTGCAACATTTCGGTTCTTCTTCATGCCATCATTCTGCAAATGTTTGTCGTATTTTAGGAATAACATTCTTCATTTTTTTCATTTTATTTCTGCTGTTGTTTCAATAAAGACTTCGTTTTCGAAATTACCAGGTTAACGAATATGGCAGACACCTAAGGGAGGTTAGAGATTAGAAAAGTTAAAAAAAAGTTTTTATTAAAGAAATCGAGAACATATATCTGAATAAATCTCCGTTTAATGGTAAATATTCTTCTTACAGAAAGTTTATTTGCTTGGTTGAATAGAGAACGTGATTTTTTTATGAATTTAAAATGACCATACTCTGTAAAAATAAATAAAAATAAGTTTCTTTTGTGTAAAATTTACTCAAAATATGCAATTTTTATGTAACTTTTTCTCCCGTTGTAAAACCTAAAAGTTTATCATTCCATCCAAATTTAAGAATCAAGTCCCATATTCCGTCAAAAACAAAGACTTTTATCCGTTCAGAAATGAATTCTCTCCCTTGGCAAATATCCATTGCTGATATTAATGGCGGATATTTGTTGTTGACTAGAAGTTTCAACTGATTAGCACAGCTAAACTCAACTGTGTACTTAATGTACGGTTCGTTTCTCTTCATCAAGCACATTTCGTTCCGTCCGGCCATATGAAAATGTCCAACTACGATTGTTTATGAACACACCTATTATATGCTCATATTAACGTTTTCAACACAAGGAAATAAAGAACAAATATTTTTTTTTTCTGTTCGTCTATTTCAAGCAATTTTATTTCTCCTAACTTTATTTTTATTTATTTTTATTTTTTTGTGCTATTTCAGATGTTGTGGATGTGCAGGTGGTGTGATGTTTGAAGGCACCGAACGAGAAATCGGCGAGACGAGTTCGAATTCCAGTCGAGATCGTTATATTTCCTTTCGCACAAATATCCTTGGGAAAGGTATGAACCTACCTTTTCCTCTCAGCTCTGAGTTAAATAATGGGACAGACTGGACTCTCTAGCCGTGATTGGCAACCAGTAAAGGTGAAGGAAATCTTTGAATCGAAAACCGTATGTGCCCCAAGTGAGGCACAAATAGGCCTGAGCATATCGATAGGTTTGGAAACCATCGACAATGCTGAAGATGAGCAAGTACACTGATTTACAGTGGGCCTTCAAGTCGAAACAGCTCTGATGATTGTTCAGGGGTTGATAAGAGAAATAATGTTCGAGGTAACGACTCGTTGGAAATGTTTAGGTATTTTAAAGCCTAGCTTAGGCTGGCAAGCGGTTATAAGATAAGTAGGTAAGTATCGCGTGCATTACACAGTAGTATTCGAGACCAAACCACAGATTGACATCGATAAGAAAATACCAAGTAGTGGTTAACAAGCTAGTTTCAAAGATCAACTGAAGTGAGTTCAGGATACGCTGGTTATTTCATATTTTTGATTTTGTATCTTTATCATCTATGTGACGTGTCCCTTCAGGACCTGGGAGATCATGGATATCCACTACTTCCTGACCTTTGTAGCTATGAGTTCAGTACTCATTAGTTTCTAATGAATTTTCCTGTTTCTTAAAGCTAAATTTAGTAAATATTAATGAAACAATTGTTTTGTAGAAGTGATATCAAAATGACAGACTAAGGGTTCCATCCCGAGCAAAGTCAGCTCCCCCTCCCCATTAAGAACAGGCATACGTGCTGATACGTGCAACAAAGAACGCAGGAACCCTTATTTCGCATTTTCTTTCATGTGCCTTGTTTCATCAGAATGTGGGCGATCATGGCTCTCCACAAGTTCCTATCCGTCATAATTCTAAACGATACTTAGCTCCTTTGTATCCCTCCTGTTACATCTTCTGCTATCCTTTTACACGTGTTCATAAGTTAGATTACTCGCAGTTTCATCACTGTCCGTTTTGCTTTTTCCTTTGACTCTCAAAGTCTTCATGCCCTATTCTCTCTTTATGTGTTCCATGAGTGTTTTTCTGATTCTAAGAAAAAGGACATTTTTTTTCAGCTGGAATGTGTTAAATAAATAATTCGGTCAAAAAGATTAGTTTGTTAAGAAGTCTTTTTGTAAGATAAACTTGGATGTGCGGGTGGTGTAATGTATAACGACACGGAATTGGAAATCGGAGAGCCGAGTTCCAATTCCAGTCGGGTTCGTTATATTTACTTATGCACAAGTACCCCTGGCAAAGGCATGAATCCACCTATTCTCCCTCAGCTACGTTCTGTTTGGTGCGAATAAATTTAATTACAGTGGAACCTCGGTTTTCGAATTTAATTCGTCCCTGAAAGCCGTTCGTGAACCGAAAAGTTCGAAAACTGAAACAATTTTTCCATAAGAATCAATGTAAAATGGATTAATCCGTCCCTGGACCCCGGATGGTTGCTTATTCAAATTTTACAACCGTATTTTGTGTACAAGTGCATACACAAAACCAATGAAAATCATTAGATCTAAGAAAAGATAAACACGACTAAATAAAGAATAAAACTACATATAAATAAGAAAGGTAAATTTTATTCATCTTTACCTGCGATGAGGAGACTTGATGGCAGAAGTTGGGGGTGGGGAGGAGGTAGGAGTGAATGGATGTTATTGTTTGAAAAGGAGAGTCCTCCATTTCCTGGATTTTCTGTTTCTTACTAGCAGATTTTGCCTGGAACTCACTAGACCTCTTTTTCACCAAAAACCTTTCTGTTGAAACTTGCTTTTGCCTCTGTTTCACAAGGTTACGGAAGTGATATATAGCACTATCATTGAAAAGGTTACTGACATGGCTTGCTACTGCCTTATCAGGGTGATACATTTCAACAAAATTTTCACTTCCCTTTCAGGACTAGGTACATTCGCCCTTCCATCCTCTTCCTCCGAAGATATCTCCTCAAGCATCTCCCTCTGTTGCTTCTTCTGTAAGAATTTGAGTTCGCCAGTAGACAACACGGTGCTGTGTTCCTCCACCAGCTCTTCGACGTCATCACTGATGACTTCCAGACCCATGCTTTTGCCCGGGTACATGATATCATTGACAATTTCAAATCCCTTGAAATCTCCTTCTGCAACATAGTCCGGCCAGACGTTCTTCCATAGTGAGTTCAAGGTCCTACGAGTCAGTTGATGCCAGGCATCGTCAATAAGATTTAAGCAATGCAGGATAATTGAAGTGACTCTTCCAAAAGTCCTGGAGAATTAACTCCGTGTCAGAAGTAACTTCAAAGCACCTTTGAAAAAGTGCTTTGGTGTATAACATCTTAAAGTTACAAATCACCTGTTCATTGCCTGAATCAGTGGAGTCGTATTAGTAGGCAGAATCTTCAAGGTGATGAAGTCGAACTCTTCCAGTAACTCAGCCGCCATGTCTGGTGGGTGAGCAGGAGCATTGTCCAACAGCAGCAGGCACTTCACTGGCAAGTTATTTTTATGAAGGTAATCCCTCACACTAAGAACGATCCATCCCAGGAAAGCTTTCTGGTCACCCAGGCTTTACTGTTAGCCCTCCACATGACGGGCAACCTGCTTTTCATAACGTTGATTTTCTTAAACACAGGTGTTTCTGCGAATGATGCACAAGCATTGGCTTCACCTGAAAATCAACGCTAGCATTGCCACAAAGCAAAAGAGTTACCCTGTCGTTCATGGGCTAATGTCCATCTAAGTCTTCCTTCTTGGTTATGTATGTTCTTTTAGGCATTTTCTTCCAAAAAGCAGTCCAGTTTCGTCACAATTAAACACTTGCTGTGGGATAAAACACTCAGCATTCACAAACACACCAAACTTTTTTACAAACTCTTCTGCATCTTTTTTTGTTAGCACTTGTATCCTCTCCATGATGCACCACAGTGTGTATGCCACTTCGCTTCTTAAGCATTTCAAACCAGCCTCAAGTGACCTTAACCACATCATTCTCAGAACTTCTACCTGGGGTTTTCTTGAGCAAATCCTGATGCAAATGTTTCGCTTTCTCACAAATTATTGTCTCCGAAATACTGCCCCCGGCCAACTACTTTTCGTTGATCCAAATCAGTAGCAACTTTTTCACTTCTTCTAATATCTGAGATCTTTGCTTGATGATCACAGTCACTCCTTTAACAACCTTAGCTTCTTTTATTGTTTCCTTTTTCTTAAGGATCGTACAAATCGATGACTTTGTTAAGCTATACTGTAAAACCAGATCTGAAACATGAACGCCAGTCCCATGTTTTTGTTTAATCTATTTCTTTGCTTCTATTGTTGTTCTCACTGTTTTTTTTTATTTCCGCCTTTCTACTTTCACTGGCTTTCTTAGATCCCATGGAATACTTTAAAAAATAAAGAATTAATGTACAACACAAGATATACCGGCAAAATCAGGTGGAGGTTCTTAGCGTATATACTCTGAGTGCGGGTTGAGACAAGACTGGTGCCAATCACGCCATACGCTCAGTTATTCAGTGATCATGTGCTACGCAGGTGTTGCTGTTGGCTTGTTCGGCAACCGAGTTATGGTACGAAAAACAAGGCAATTTTTAGTAAAAAATTTTGTTCAACAACTGATTTGTTCGAAAAGGGAGTCGTTTGACAATCGAGGCTCCACTGTATTAGACTTTATGGAAAATGCGATAACGAAAACCAAACACGCATTGACATAGCGAAAGATGCCTTCCAAAAGCAAAGCAAAATACTCAGAAAATGAAAAATTTCATTAGAAACAAGGGAAAAGAGTGCTTACTTGCTGTTTAATATCAATCCTTCTATATGGATGTAAGTGCTGGACAATCTTCCCACAAATGAAAAGAAAACTAGAGGCAACAAAAATGTGGTTCTACAGAAGGATGCTGAGAATAACATGGACGGAGCATGTAAGCAAGAAAAAAGTCTTAACGAAAACGGCAGAAAAGACACACACTAAGATCCCGCTGAAATTCATTGGACATTTAATGAGAAATGAAGGCTTGGAGAATTTAACACTCACAGAAGGTAAAAGAAATATGAGGGCTGCAGGGGCCCACTGACATAACGCAAGGTGAGGGGAGACTTAACAAAGAGACAAACATTGCTAAGGGTTACAAGAGATGGGAAGTTGTGGAGAGGCATGATTGGACACGGCACAGAGAAGAAGTACTTGGAGTAACTCTTACTATGCAATGCTACAGTGATCAATTGGCAAGTTTAATGACACATTGGAGCAGAAGTGCTCTTTATCTGAGTAGAAAAATGTAATATCACTCGACCGCATGTTACAAATACGGCGCATCATATGAGTTTGGAGCTGATTTATTCTTTCTTCTTCAAATTGTCATTTTTTGTTCCATAAAACACTTGTTGCCTTCGAAGTGGTTCTAAATATGTAAGATTACAAGATTCCTCAAATCATAATTGGAATCGTTCTTTTATGATAACATACACAGTTTGCTGAATGCCCATCATATTAATTTATATGAATTAAAACTTTTACCAAAAACTGCTGGGCGCTAGGTTTAAGATTATCGTGCAAAGCTACAAGGGTGGGGCACCTAGTGAGGATCAAAACTTATATTAGAATTGTATCTATCTCACTAGGAGGTCATCTCTAACTTATTTTAGCACAACGCCACACAATTTTGTGTGGATAAGACTTATTCCAGTAGTAATAGTCTACTAAGTGAGCTTGCTAACCACTGTTCATCGGCGAAGCATCTAACCGTTTTTTTTTTATGAGGTATTATCTCAGTCATTTACTCAATTGTACTACGCTAACATCTCCCAACTTAATACCCATTTTTTTTCTTATTTTATTTTTTTCACATTGATCACTGGAGGCAAACAAAGTGTTTTTCAATACCAGTATTCACCGGTTGGAGATCAGTCTTACTACTTGATACCCGCTCTGGGACAAAACAATCCGCTAATCTTTAGTATACAAGTGGAATCGGGGTGGGGGTCTGGAGCCCGGGGCGTGGGTTTGCTTGAATTTAACGAACATATTTAATGCGTTGGTTGCGTATCAGTATCACTTTGAAGTGACATAAATATCGATTTAAGTCTCCAAGCTGTCTTTTGCATGTTAAACCTAATGTTTATCTACGCAGAAGCAGATTAACTTATACGATGTTCCTCTTTCATAGAAGACTGATCAGCATTGGATACAGACAATAAATAATAAATTACGTTGGATAAATGTTAGGTTGAGTCGTAAATAATTTCCGTCCTCATATATGAAGAGAAGACTTCAGACAACAGAGATATGGTTCTACAGAAGGAAACTAGGAATACCATGGACGGAGCATGTAAGCAACGAGTAAGTTTTATGGAAAATGGAAGGAAAAAGAACAATGATTCATAAAATCAGCTGAAATTTGTTGAATATATAATGAGGAAAGAAGGCACGGGAAAACGACACCCACAGGATAAACGGCGAGTAAATCCCTTAACAAGTAAATGGATAACACAAGAGAGGCGCTACAAGTAAACAGGAAGTTGCGGAGAACCACGATCGCCCACGTCCTGAAGTGACACAGCACAGGGAAGATATACGCCATAATTTGACTTGTTACCACTTATCGGGAAGCTATTCGATATCTTTCCGCGGGTTTTGGTATAAAAGAGGTTTCGACGAAATCTTGATTCTGGTTTTGATTACAGAAAGTTTTCCCCATCAAAAAGTTTTCCAGCGATCCTGAAAGGTAAGAATTGGATGATGCAAGGTCAGGTGAGAGTAGAACAGACCAACCGAATTCCAAAAGTTTTTCCTTGGTTATTCATCCTTGGATTATAATAGTGTAGCACAATATTTTCTCTTTAATCTACTGTGTTCGTTGACATTGCCATTCAAAGACTAAGTTATGTTAGTGTACTCCAAATTTATTCTTAACACTTAGAGATTAGCGGTTCGAAGGATACATTAGTTATTACATTCCCTAAAACGGAAATTATACATGACTCAGTCTAAAAGTATTGAATGGACACGACACAGAGTAGAAGTCCTTGGAGTAACTCTTACTATGCAATGCTACAGTGATCAATTGGCAAGTTTAATGACACACTGGAGCAGAAGTGCTCTTTATCTGAGTAGAAAAATGTAATATCACTCGACCGCATGTTGCAAATACGGCGCATCATATGAGTTTGGAGCTGATTTATTCTTTCTTCTTCAAATTGTCATTTTTTGTTCCATAAAACACTTGTTGCCTTCGAAGTGGTTCTAAATATGTAAGATTACAAGATTCCTCAAATCATAATTGGAATCGTTCTTTTATGATGAAATACACAGTTTGCTTAATGCCGATCATATTGATTTATATGAATTAAAGCTTTTGCCAAAAACTACTGGGCACTAGGTTTAAGATTATCTTGCAAAGCTACAAGGGTGGGGCACCTAGAGATGATCGAAACTGATATTAGAATTGAATCTATCTCACTGGGAGATCAGACTTATTCCAGTAGTAATGGTCTGCTAAGCGAGCTTGCTAACCACTGTTCCTCGGCGATACTAAGTGATACGAAAATAGACGTTGATATTTTTAAAATAACAAATCACTTTAATGTGTAGGCGATCGGGACACCCGACAGTTTTCTTTTATTTTATCAAGTGAGAGTTACCATGCATTTTGGAGAAATAGAGTCAACTGTTTCGCCATTGCCTTCTCCAGAATTTGGAATTTCTTTTTCTTTATTATCTATGAACTGTCATGACTTCTTGAGAAGATAGTGGAATGGTTTCCCATTGGATTTCCACAGTTTAGAATTCAGTGTTTTCCTTTTCTTCTGACTTGCTATATATATATATATATATATATATATATATATATATATATATATATAGTTGGATTGATGTGAGTTTGTGACCCTGGGTTTCACGCTATTTGCGATCGTCAGACAAACTCTGACGATCGCAAATAGCGTGAAACGCAGGGTCACTGACTCTCATCAATCAACTAAATATGTTAGCTCTATCACTGATATTCAGCGCTTTCCAATGAGTACCGCGCATATATAATATATAAATAATATATATAAAAAATTGCATGTATATTTATATTTATATACATACACATTTTACACACACACACACACACACACACATATATATACATACATATATATACATACACATTTTATATATATATATATATATATATATATATATATATATATATGAGTGAGATGAGTAAATTGTAGCCATATATATATATATATATGTGTGTGTGTGTGTGTGTGTGTGTGTGTGGTGCGATTAGTAAATTGTCACCATTCTATGTTTTTTTTAATTTCGCGAATGCGTGTTGCTGTTTCCTTGATTTTGTCACAGAAGAGTAAAGTCAGTTGGGCGCTGTCTGTGAGATAAAAATGGGCACCATGACGCAATTCACAAATTCAGAAATTTAGAAATGGCATACTGTACTGCGCTGGAATAGGAACATTTCAGAATGTTTGGGTGTCAATCTGGTGACAGTGAAGAGGATTCAGAAAGAGTTGGATGATATATCCAGTCAACATCAAGATGTTTTGAATGATCACTAGTAATGGCGACGTTACGCCTCCATTAATCTTTTTACAGGGCCAGTGGTAGGTCATCCTTGTGTACTACATTATGTGTCTTCACTCCAGATGTCGATTCACATACTTCCCTGCAGATCACACATGTTTTATCACCGGGTTGTGGAGGTATCACACAGTGAGGTCGTCTCTCATGTGATTTCAAATGTTTAACATACCCAACTTTTGACAGTAGGATACAACCACATCCATCCATCCATCCATACATACATAGTGGCCGAGTGGTTAGAACATAGGCTTTGCGACAATGAGACCTGAGTTCGTTTCTCTCTATGGTCGATTTTTCAGAATGATTCCTTGTTGTTTCCGGTCTAAAGAGGCTTTCGATAGTGCCTGAAAATCTTATCATGATCTTACCCAAACACAATGTCTAAAAGTCAGTCTCCGCCATTTAGCGCTGTTATGTTTGCCATCAGGGTACTTGTTTAAATATCATATATGTATATTCGAACGAAAGCTAGCAAGCTGGTCTCGTAAACCTATCACAAGTGATTTGAGTTCGATCCTTTCTTGCTTCTTCATTATTCTTCTTCGTAGCAGAAACCCGGGATTAGTATACGACTCTCAAACTTATTTAATCTTCTAAAGCTAACTATTAAAATACATGTGTTCAATTTAAGCAGAAGTTTAAAATGTGTTCTTTTTATTTTAATTGCCGGTTTTGTTAGAAACAAAATATGCCACTAAAATGAAATAATGAACGAATTCCGATCCCTTCCAAACATAATTTACTAAACTTAGCCTATTTTTTGATGACCTAACCAACGTCGGGTACTGTGTAAGAATCGAACTCTTTATCACATTTGCGTTTCTGGTGATTACTCCATGTCGAGAGGACATTGCACTAACGTAATGTTTTGATAAGCTTTGCCACGAAATGATTTGAACACAATTGCAGTAAGGAACTATACTTCCCACTTCACCGTCTGCAAGCGATTTGTCCAGCGTCGATCTTTAGAAGACATGTTGACTGTCACCCGGGCGACGCCAACCATAACAAAGCAACAGTTCGGAAATCAATAGCAAACAGTATATAACCAACATATTGCGCGTGCGCGTGTGTGTGTCTATGTGTACGTGTGTGTGCTCGCGTGCACAGGTGTGTTTGTGAAAAGGTTGATGGCAGTGGGAAGTTAGCAGGCTTTACAGACCATGGGTAATTCATAGAGTGTGCATGCATCAGAAAAATCACTGAAAGGTTAAGTGGATTTACGCATGCGTGAGACTTCGTTCGAGCGGTTCAGCGCGTGTCGGCTGCATACGCGTTTCCTAAACAAACACGTTACTAAAAAAAAAAAAAAAAAAAAAAACATCGCCCTAAAAATGATAGGCGTAAAATCCATACTCGACCTACTTGGAAATTTTATATTATTTATTTCTGAGTTGTTGTTAATACGAAAGCCAATATTTATCAATCATGATTAAGAGTTGTGATACACTATATATATTATGGATATACCGACGTACACGCACGCTCGTACCTGTTATGCGTATTAATTTTGGTCATAAACAGAGCATTGATTCATTAGTTCTCTTTAAAAAAGCAAATTATTATTAAATTTTATTATTTTTCGATGCACACTCACACACAAATAAATATATATATATATATATATATATATATATATATATATATATATATACGCTATTTTATGGACAGAAATATTTCAGTAAATGCTCTGTTTATAATAAACAGTATTAAAAACATTTATCGGCCTAAATGTCCGAGAAATCTCAAAGAAAAAATTTGTCCACCGACAGAGTTCGAAACTGTATCCTACACGGAACCACCATATAACACCACATGCTATATACCATTTAGCTACAAAAGAAGCGTCTACTTAGCAATTTTAAATTACTATTTATCAACAACACACTTTCTATGATTTCTCTCGGACGCTTATATCTGCTCGAAGCGTATCTTAATGTAAACAAACGATATATGAAATGGACTACGTCCGACAATTATTTTAATATATTTTTTTTTGTTTATACGTTATTTTTATAGATACAAATATTTAAGTAAATGCTCTGTTTATAATTTTATATTCATATATATATATATATATATATATATATATGGTATAAAATGACAATTGAAAAAAAATCTTAGATTTTGCCGACGCGTTTCGTCTTCCGACTTTTTCAAGTCATTTTATACCAATCTGTCTTGTCCACAGAATTGATATGGGAATTTAACTATATTGTCGACATGGGAAAAAAATCCCTAACTATAAAGGTAATTTACATTGACCAGAAAAAAAGGTTTAGTCAGAAGCGTCTATCTTTTTAAATTTGGATTTCTTTAATTTAACAACAAAAACCGTATTTACAAAACTCGATACGTTTATACACACAAAAAATTCTAAATTTTTTAAAATACTGGTGGTCGTTGAATTATAGTAAGATTTTCCTTTTATGATTAATCAATATAGTTTTTACTTAATAACAATATCATCTAACCACTACAAATTAATACAGGATTATAATTAAAAAATGTAAACAATTCTTATAAAAATTCATTATTCGTCGAAAATTTCGTTCTTAAGACAATTATATTCATAATGTATCTTATTCTTAAAGACAGTTAATATTAATAATGTCTTAGGTTTTCTATAACTGGAGGCCCAGTTTTACAAAAACAGTTGATGATTTAAATTCTCTAAGGACTTGTGTTTATAACTAATATGAATATTAAGTGGTACAATAATGAATTTCTCGAAATTTTATAAAATCAAATAAGTAGTGGGAGGGTAACAAATGTAAATAAAATATATTTTTACCAAGATTTTCTAAAAAAAAAAGAAACATTTTAAAAAATAATTTCATTCATTTGTGAATAAGTCCTGAACGTTTCATTAAAATCTGATATTTATTTCCAAATCAATGCGTTTTTCACCGCAAAAAGACGCTAAAATATTCTATACTAATTTATAGTCACCCGTTGACGTAAGAAATATAAAATTTTTAAGGTTCTAAAAAGGATTAAAAATATAATTTAATAAGCAAATAATTCTTTGAACATTCTTTTTAAGTTCGGGGCATTTATTTATCATGTCTACTCATTTTCAGTGAATCTTTGAAGGTATCTACATTTTATTACTTAAACCTTCTTTTTAGTGGATACCAATATTTGAGTTGTCGCTCTCTCTTGTTTTTATACGAGTACAATTCTTAGTCTATGGTTATATACTTAAGACGCTGTACCAAGGACCTCTGAGCTAGAATTGGTGTTGTTTGGATATCATCTGTTTTGTTAAAATCTTTCTCTCTTTCCTCCTTCTCCTCTCTCTCTCTCTCTCTCTCTCTCTCTCGCTGTCTTTCCTCGTCTCTGTCTCTCTGCCCTTCCTTCTCTCTTTCTCCTTGTCTCTCACTATATCTATCTATCTATCTATCTATCTATCTATCTATCACTCATTCACTGCTAGCTAACTTTCAATCCCGCAAAAAGTACTGATTCTCCTCTGAGAATGAGGTTAAGGAGTGCCTAACCTTATCAATACATAGTGGGGTGACCGATTAGGTAAACACTAAGTACTCGATGTCTATTGTGGTAGTACGCTTTGTTAAGTAAAGCTTGAGAAATAAACTACACGAATGCACACACACACACACACACGCACACACACGCGCATACACACACGCGCACACACACACACGCACGCTCTCTCTCTCTCCCTTTCTCCCTCTCACATTCACACTCTCTTTCTCTCCCTTTCTTATGATGCACACAGACATTAACAAAACCCACAGACATACTGCTGATAACTCCTGATGAGTTAACGAGGTAAAGGTTCCGTCTACGATACTCTGGAGTCGGAATGCTGACGGTAATATCAACCAGCTAAGTAACAATCTTTATATTCGTATTAATTACTCAGCCTTACTAAGTGAGGTTCTTGTTTGAACGTATGGAAGGTGGAACCAAGTGAAGGTTATGTATATTGTCCCTAAACTTGAAGAGGTTAAAATTGTATTGTTCGGCGAAATATCCTCACGGGAGTCTGTTCCATAAAGTAGCAGCTCTTAGAGATAAGTTGTCCAAATGGAACCTTCTTCTTACTAATGTAGCATGAAGGGGATAAGGATGTGTATATGGCATGATGGGTTTTATCTCTAAAGGTCTGAACTCAGAGAACTAGGGAATGTTATAATTCAGAGCAGGTGTAGAGTAGCGATAGGCTTGCGAGGTTTCGTTTATGGGAAAGTGATTGTAGGGTGGGAAAGGCCGCGTAAACACTTTTGGTCTAATTTAGCGATGGTTCGTATATATGAGTTCCACTTGAAGAGTGGGGTAAACAAGAGTTCTACAAAACTCTCTAAGCAAGGAGACTTTTTGAGGGTGCAGCCATTCATGATCGGTGAGAATTTAGGGCGTGTTCAGTTATGCTGAAATGTTACGTGCATGGTTTGTGAGTCCATGAAAGTTACAAGTCAGTTTTTTCCCCCACTGAGCCGATTGAGCTAGGTCGGATGAGAGATCGGTTCTGTTTATCTCTATTTTGGGAAATGCACCTTTACACTGTGGCATCATCTGCATAGATATTTCCTAAATTGTCCTTCACCTCAACCGAGTAACAGCCAAGGTTAGACATTCCAAGGGAGAGAGTCCAGTCTGTCGTGCTGTTTAACTAGTGCATAGAAGAGTCGAATTCTTGCATTTCTGTTCAAAAGTAAAGCTCAGATTCGGCCAGAATTTGGACTCGACGATTACATTTTCCACGCCCATAACAAGTGTTTTACAAATACCGTTTGTGAACAGTATATAAGTACAAGCGGAATATTTTGGAGGTTATGGAGACATGATGTTAAAGTAAGACATGGTTAAATTACTTGAACCTTTTGAGAAGTAAATCGTAAAACGCATTGAAAGTAACAAAGTAACTGTTACTGGTCAAGAAGCAAGAAACCTGTTACTGGCAGAATGGCTATATATATATATATATATATATATATATATATATATATATATATATATATATATATAATTATTTATTTAAAAATATGATTCCAACGCTTGGAATCATATTTTTAAATAAATAATTATATTTATGCTCTACTTTTGTATCGAGCACTATTTTTTAAAAATAATAACAAAAATACTAAAGAACTTTGGATTATTTACCTAACGAGTCTTTTCCTATTTTCTATATATTTTTGAACACACACACACACACACACACACACACACACACACACACACATATATATATATATATATATATATATATATAGGGTGTCCATAAAGTTCATGTGCACTTTAAAAAAATTATAACTTTATTTGTATATGCGATAGAAATAATTTGTAAAAAGAATTAGAAAGAAGAAAATCTATATTTTTTAAGGTTTTATTGAAATTTTATTTAAGTTTCCACATGTCCTCCATCATTAGCAATACAAAGGGTAATACGATTTTGCAGTCCACGGAAAACTTTTGCCAACTGATTTACAGTAATGCCTGAAATCACATTAGTTATTTTAGCTCTACTTAAAACTAAGTACATTAAACTTTATAACATTTTGTACAGATTATTTCTATCGCAAATACAAATAAAGTTATAAATCTTTTAAAATACACACTTTATGGACACCCTTTATGGATACCCTATATATATATATATATATATATATATATATATATATATATATATATATATAACATCAACATCCCGGTCTAATCCTAGACACAAGGACACACACACCCAACAACGAATACACAACCCTCATACACACACCGTGTTTGAATCTTAACATAGTAGATTTATGAAGGGGGAAACTTCTTTATAATATCCCCTGGTAATACAATCCCATCATTATCAACCTTTGGAAAATTCTTGTAAACCATACGACAGGGTGATCCAAGTATTGTGTATAAAGACAATATCATTCTTTATATATATATATATATATATATATAAACATGTTTTCTTGGGGTGGGGGTGATATAATTGTGTTTTTACAGCTTTATTTGATCTTTTATTTATATATAAATTGAAGAAGTTAGAGACAGTCAGATAGTGAGTGCATTTTGGGGGGACATCTTTCTATATATATATATATATATATATATATATATATATATATATCACCAAGGAATGTACTCACTTTTCGATAGTTATAACTTCTTCATTTTTTTCTTTTTACAGATACATGCATATAATTTCATTTAATTAAACTGACAATTTTCTTTGTAAATAAATTAACAACCAATTACGTGCAATGCGTGATACACGCTTAGAAGATATGGTATCTTTCGATGCATGACTGACGAGGCAGATTTTTTCCTGCAGTAGACTGCCATTTCTTTCTGCGGTAGACCAGTTGCCATTTATCCATAGCTGAAGGAGAAGAGGAATCATACCTTTCCCAAGGGTATTAGCTCGTAAGTGAATGTAATAGATTTAACCGGAATTCGAACTCGGTTCTCCGATTCCTCAATTCGAACCGCTGTCCACTCTACCTAATATTTCTTAATTTTAATCATTACTCTTGTCTGTATGTCAATAAACAGTGCATTTATTGTCATTTAAAAGAGTCCATTTCTGGAGAATAAATATATATATATATATATATATATATATATATATATATATATATATATATATATATATATATATATATATATATATATATATATATATATATATATATAAGTAATTATACTCATCTGGAAAACCTTAGGTGTTTTGGCTTGTAAATAAACAAACCAATACCTATGGAAAAATAACGGATAAAAAAAGAAAGAACTAAGAACATGTAATTGAGGCGAAAACAATCGTCTAGAATCCAAATTCAACGTCCAAAGAAAAAACTTCCAACACGAGTAAAGCAAAAGTAACCTGGGTGAGGTAGACTGGCCCTGAACCCGTTTATACGTTTCTGTATGGGACATTTTTGGCCGAGCCTTGTGCCACATACGACCCACGTGGCGGAACCGTTGATATAATAGTTTGTAGCACGTTTATTTATCATGTCTCTGTCTTTAGGCAGAGTGCTCTCATGGGCAACTACGTCAAAGGACAGACTCGCAACTGAGGAAAATTATACTAAGAGGTGCCCAGTCCTGGGAGTCCCACCGAGCGACATCACTCGCTCACTTTCTGGTGCGACTGTTCGGTTCAACTCTCTTCCTACGGGCGGGAGGAACTCGAAGGAGGCTACGACGAAGGGCAGAGTCTCCTTCGGGGAGGTAAAACCGGCCTTGAACCCGTTTATACGGGTTCGAATGGGCTATTTTTTGGCCGAGCCTAATGGCTCGGGAATTCCCACGTTAAAAAGGCCTTGTGCCACATGACGCCCTGGTGGGGGGGGTGACTAAATATCGTCCTGGGAAACAGCTGCCCGAGGACGCGCTCTCTCATGGCACCAAGGAGAGGGCTACACGGTCAAAGGACAGAGTCACAACCGAGGAAAAGTAAAGTGCTCAATACTCTAAGTAGAGCAAATCTAACTACGAACCTAAAGAGCTAGGCAAACTTACCTATTTCTTGAAGAAATCAAACTGTATTTCAAAATATAACTTCAACCAATCTACAACATAAAACACACATATCACCACCTCTAGTAATTATGTTCACATAAACATGTACATGCACAAAACTGCGTATCATCTACCATGTGTTCAATTGTGAAAGCGGAATAACATCATACTTATTTTAAAACCCAGGTTGTGTGTGTGTCTGTACGTTTATATATTGGATCGGATTTCCTACATTTTTCAACCGATTTCAACAAAACTACATAAAATTACCTTGCGGTGGTTCTGACAGCGCCAAAAATTGGAAAAACAATAGTTTTTGCACAAAATCAATTTGAAAACACGATTAAGAGGCATCGCGAGAACGAAAGGGGGACAACTCATATCGAGTTATACTTATTATAAAACCCAGGTTGTTTGTGTGTGTTCCTTTATATATGGGATCGGATTTCCTACATTTTTCAACCGATTTTAACAAAAATTCACTTTTTTCTGGCAGGTAGTGTTTCTTATTGTTTTTCTTCACTTATTTCTTTATTTTTACATTCTGAATGCTTTAAAAATTCCATTTACAAGACAATTGTTTATAATAAAATTCTATTCAATCGGTAGACTCATAACGATTAAAAACAATGTTTTTGTTTGAGTTTGACCAATTCGTAAAAAAAAAAAAATAATAATAATTAAGACATGCGTGTCCGTCAACCTCAAACAATAATCTTTGTCAATTTTATTTTTTCAGTCTTTATGATGGTTGATACTTGATCTATCTCTTACTGTTACATCCCCGGGCAACGCCAGGCTATACTGCTAGTATATAATATTTATATTACTTCAAAGCTCTCAGAAATATTACTTTTCGGCGTTAAATGATCCATAAGGAGTTGATATGGCGTTAAACAAATCAATCACTGTATCATTATTGATACATATATGTAGTCGATATCTTGTTAAATAGAAACATCTGAACTGTCACAAAAATTGATTTAGATATTTATTTGTGCTGATCATCAGTTAAGTGGCCCTCACAAGGACCATGGCTCAATGACCTTGACAAAGAAGATCACTGAATGAAGCCAGACCTTGATAAATTACTTTATTAGACAACGATGACAATGTTCTCTATAAGACAGTGGTCACTATGCCATAGAAATTGAGAGACCCAGGCAAGGGCACGGAGAATGACGAGAGACCGCCCGCTGCGACTCACAAAATAAGACGCGTCCGTTGTACTGTTCACCTCGCTACATCTCTGCTTCGCTCGTCTATAGCAGTAGGTTACAAGAACAAAATGTTGCTAACTGAAACAAATGGTTTTATTTCATGGGTAACGATCTACCCTAAGAGTGATTTTTAGGCCACAAGCGTTTGACGAGAAAACAAACCTGGTGTCTCATCTAGGCTGCAACACTTCAAAGATTTACGTTGAACGTTTGATTGTTACTTTAACTGCATCCTTACAGAGTTTAATTTTAACTTGTTTTTATTACTTACTAACAGGATTCGCCATCGCTTTAAAAAGTAAGATATATTCACTACTTGAAATCTTTGAAACAAAAATATTAAATGAACATTTCATTCATGAATTGGCTTGTTATAGTTAAGGAAAGTTTTACAAATATGTGCCAACTTGTTGAAGACCAAGTAAAATGCAAATTTTCCTTCACTATATAAGGTGATACTCCTAAACAGAACTATTTTTGATATGAAAATCAAAACAATCCTCGAATAAAAGAACAGTAATGAAGGACAGTTAATTAATGAAATAATTTTTTTAAAATCAATATGCATATTAGTTAAACCTGAAGAGTGATAGTGACTAGAAGCAAATAATATATAAAATAGATATTGAGCTCTTAGCAAAGTAGCACTATGCTCCAAACCTTTCGACTGTCGAACTCTCTACCTCAACAGAGAGGAACCTGGGTGAGGTAGACTGGCTCTGAACCCGTTTATACGTTTCTGTTTGAAACTTTTTTGGCAGAGCCCTGTGCCACATACGACCCACGTGGCGGAACCGTTGATATAATAGTTTGTAGCACGTTTATTTATCAGGTCTCTGTCTTTGGGCAGAGTGCTCTCATGGGCGACTCCATCAAAGGACAGACTCGCAACTGTGGGAAATTACACTAAGAGGTGCCCAGTCCTGGGGAACAGCTGCCCGAGGACGCGCCCTCTCATGGCACCAAGGAGAAGGCTACACGGTCAAAGGACAGAGTCACAACCGAGGAAAATTATACTGAGAGGTGCCCAGTAAGGCGACTCTTAAGCTAGCTGCAATTTTGGATACTAAAGGAAAATAAGAGTTAGTCCCCTTGAACCATGAAAGCAATGATAGTGACTAGTATAATATAGTTATATATAATTTTAACCTTGCATAATCTGGCAACCCTTAATCTGATCTCAACGAAAACCGATCCCTGCGCTTAACTTTTCTAGGGCCTTTGAATGTACTATGAATAATTGAATTCGGGCCACTAGGAGCGGAGGAGTTGCTTGAACACTCACACGCACAAACACGCACACATACACTGTACTTTATATATAAGATTAATTATGGATATTTTTCTTGTTCTTTAATTCATATATGTTTATTTTATGTTTATTTATTTTTTTATTACGCCTCCCACATTATTAAATAGACGTAATGATTATTTAAGTAGCAAAAACAGGTGTTAAACAGTAATATCCCAGTTATATATTAATCATATGGAACCCATAAATCAAGTAACTTTTTATGCGTCTTCGTCTGATTGAATTACGTTCACTATTCTTTAAAACGGCGTTTTCCAGGTCAAAATTGTGATCAAGAAGTTTTCGGTCACACACAAGTGCACTGAGCGTCTCCTTTAATTTTAAGTCCATTTTATGTTCATCTCTTCTCTTTTTATAACGTTTCGACGATGTGTTGATGAATGTGATGAATTGTGTTTCGTCTTTGCTAATTTAAATTGTGTACGTTGAAATTAAATTATTCTTTTAATGATGCTGAATAATCGGCGAATCATATCAAAGTAAATGATTTTCCGAATTGTCTTATAAATAGGTTGACCCTGAATCAACTATCTATTTCAATGAAATTGAACAAATTTAAAAAAAAAAAGTAGCCGATGCGGAGGCACGGTGGTGTAATGGATAACGGCTCGGAATGAGGAATCGGAAAGCCGCGTTCGAATTCCAGTTGAGCCCATTACGTTCACTTACGTGCTAATACCTTTGGAAAAGTTATGAATCCTTTTCTTCTCCCCCCCCCAAGCTATGGATAAACAGCAGGACAGACCGGGTTCTACAGCCTTGGATAGCAAGTGGCCTACCGCAGAAAGAAATGGCAACTTACTGCGGGAAAAAAAATCTCCCTCGAATGATCGCCTAAGCGTGTATCACGCATGGCACATAACTGATTGATGATTTATAATCCTAAGTCAAAACTTTATTGAAAACTTTCAATATGTGCTTCGTATGTATCCATGAAAATTTCAAATCTATTCTGAGCGTTGCGGAAGACATTTTAAAGCATTTCAGGAGTTATCTTCCGCTAACTGAATACGTTCTTCAAGCTCAGCTAAACTATTGGTCTTGTGGCGATAAACTTTTCTTTTTATGAAAACCTATGCGAAGAAATCCTTTCAAACAAAGGTGCGACCTTGTGTATTCATTATTAATGGGGTTCTGAAAGGGAATGAAAATAAAATTAGAAAAATATCATAAAGTTATAAATCAAATTAAAAATTTATACACTTCTATCACATTAAATATAACGAACTGAAATAAAGTGTGTTTTTTCTTTAAAAAATGGTCCGATTTCACTGAAATAGAGACTTTTAGTAATCCTCATTTCAATTTTCAAACATTTTCTTGAATTTCATTGGTTGTTAAATAAAAATAAGCTTCGAGAAATTTCCATAACAAAACAGTCAAAATTTGTGCAAAAATAGGCTCAACTGACATAAAAAAAATCTTTCTCAAATTCATCTCTAATTTAAATGTTTTAAGAAATCCTAATGGTTAAAAATTAAAAAATATAACATTCGCCCACGCATTTCTCAGAAAAATTCGCAACAAGCTACCAAGCCGCTGGAGTCGATTTTGCTGTTTAAAAAAAATAAAAATAGAAACAACAAACGAATTTTCGTCGTATTTTGAGACTCACACACGCAAGGATACACACAAAATTATGTGTCAAAATTGCTGCCAAAGAAACAAACTTTCTTTATGAGAGATTGGAAAAATTCATACAACGAAATTTTTCACTTAATATCTTTCATAGAAAAATCTTTTGTCTAAGTTAAATTCAACCTTTCAATCAAAGGCAGACAACTTTTTAGACATTGAACATTTCTGAAACAGCAAAGAACTCTTTCTCTATACCTTTGCAGACATCATTACAAACAAAGAAATTGTAAATTGTGTATATAAAATTTAATTTGTTGTTTCAAACATGTATTTTTTGCCGTGATTGAATATCGTTACCATTTTGCCATTTCTTAGAATTTATGTTTGTGGATATTGCAAATTTTATTTGCAGCACAATCTTAAATATTTTCGCATCCTTCTTAGATCCACTACAGACTTAATTCTGGGACACTGTATTTACCATTGCGTGGAGTTCTCATCTAAATTTACTCACATGTATAATGTTCATACAAAATATATACATGCTTTTACTAACAGTTGCATTTATTATGTGAAAGTAAAAATAAATATTTTATCGAGGTTATCAGACGACTAGAGCGCGGTCCATGATTATTTATCCGCTGCCCCACGCAGCAAGATGTGGCACAAGGCAGAGTTTAAAGTGGGGCATCCGAGCCCGTAGGCCCGGGCAAAAATTCCCTATAGACCACGTAAAAACGGAGTCAGTTTCCCGAGACGAGACTCTGCTCTTTTCCTTATCTCTCTCCCTCTTCCTCTTTCTATCTCTCTCTTTCTTTCTCTTTCCCAATCTCTCTCTTTATTCCCTTTTCCTTATCTATCTCTTTCTTTCGCTTTCTATCTCTCTTTTTCTCTCTCTTTTTACTCATTGTCATTCATAAACAACCTCTTGAATGTTTAATCGGCCTTCTCATTTGCACTTTTATGTGAGAAAAAATTAATTATTAATAATTGATTCAAAATAATGAGACTGCATCCCCCATTCTCCAAAATTAAAATGCAGGAACTAATAAATGAATTTGTTTATTGACATCAAATGAAATAAAAAAAACAACAAACAAAGAAGTATAACATTAACAATCCTGCATCAAATGACAATTGCAGTTAATTAAATTTACTCGTTTGAAAATAAATTCGAAAAGAAAATAATTAAAAAATATATTTTCTAAAAATAGGAAGTCATTTTAAGCTCACAATAGAGAAAAATGAAACACCCAACGATACGAATAAAACTTAACTCGATAGTTTCACAAGCTGTTGTTAATAAATTTGCCCCTTCGTAATTTCTTTATGAATGTAACTTAATTCAGCTACAAGCGGAAGGGGCGTGTCATCCGTGCCCAATAGAAAGAAACGTTCTAAGCGTACAGACATCATAAGGCCAGCTGACTTTGTCCAATCTTAATCCCGATTGGATAAAATGCATTGAAAGGGACAGTGTCAACTATTATACGCGTGGTATAGGAAAATATAAGTTAACCTCCCCACCCCTATGTGACGAGGGGTATATAGTGCATTTCCAAGAAAATCTTGGAAAACCGTGTGACCCGATCGAAGCGCTTGCTGAACACACTTAATCAACCAGATAAGATCGACCAATAGCAAAAGAATGAAGGATAGTTAATTCTGCGCTGACAACACAGAGTTACCCACGATGTTGCACATCATGTTCTCATCAAAACATGACCATACCACCCTGATCTACTCCTTCCCACAAGGCACTATCTCCAAAGCAACGAGGTGCTGAAAACAGCGCAAAAAAATTTGAAACGTCGGCTGTCCCAGGGAAGCTGTACAGGTTATAACTGGATTCTTATTTTATTCGTTCGTTCTTTCTTTTTGGTGGGAATCGGACATATTAGGACATAGTTTCCTTTAATATTCCAATTTTCTTTCAATTACCTCGCGTACCCTGATTAGAATTCATACATACTTAGAATATTGCTGCTAGATATGGTCCGGTTCTCCAGCTCTTTACTTTGAGCTCTTTGATAAAATCCAAAGAAGAATCAGCAATATTATCGGCCCTGATCTGGCCGCTCGGCTTCAATCATTTCCCAACTGCCGTAAGCTTACCTCTCTGTCTTTTTCTATAAATACTTTCATGGTAATATTTCCGATGACTTTTACGCTATGGTACCAAGATTTGTGAATTTAAGCGCAGTACTAGACTGGCATTGAGATCTCATCAATTTACAGTCGAGCTGGCTAGATTGAACCGTAAGTTCTATGCTAACAGTTTCTTTTCTCGCATTTCTCACGTGGGTAAATCCCTTCTGACTCCATGCTTTTCAACCGACTTTAATCTGCAAAAATTTAAATGCAATGTAAATCGCGGTCTACTGTCCTGATTATGTTTCCTCTTCCTGCTTATTATTAAGGTATCTGTTCTTAACTCTTCCAAGCTCCCTTGCGTCTTAGTGGCTTTACTGCCTTGCACGGGATGATAGCGTTTATATATATATATATATATATATATATATATATATATTGATGTGAGTTTTGACCTGGGTTTCACGCTATTTGCGATCGTCAGACAAACGGACGATCGCAAATAGCGTGAAATCTAGGGTCACAAATTCACATCAATCCAACTAAATATGTTAGCCCTATCACTGATATTGAGCGCTTTCCAATAAGTACCGCGCATATATAATATATAAATAATATATATAAAAAAAATTGCATATATATATATATATATATATACATACATTTTACACACACACACACACACACACACATACATACATATATATATATATATATATATATATATATATATATATATATATATATATATATATATATGATAGCTAGTGTTAAGCGGGAAGATTAACTGGAGTATGCTCGGAAAATAGAATCATCAAACCAAGATCACATTCCCAGGGATGAGAGCGGTTTTGCTGATTAACTTTCTATTTTATTAAATTGAATATGTGCACATGTTTTCATGAGAGTCTATCTCAACCTACATCGACATGGTGGGCACCGTGGTCAAACACGAGATCGATAAATGACGGTACATGTTTTAGCAGGTCTCCCAAGTGACCTTGTAGTGAATGGTCAAGAAATCTCACGATCATCCCAACACGTGACCCCGCAGCTCTCAAGATTTCTCTGTTATTGAATGTCTGTACAAATACATGTTGAATTGCATCCCCTAGAGTACTATGTCTAGGGTATCGTCGAAAGAGAGGCCAACCAGCTGCACCACAATACCAAGGACTCAATGAAGGCCACTATTGTGAAATCGGTAGCCAACATGAAGGAAAACAACCTAATCCGGACATACAGTCACTTCCAAGGCCACATTGAGGCCGTTATTGTATTTGAACAAGTATTTTGGAGAAAATGAAACCAACCACAATACGAACGACTCGTTGAAGGCTACCATTGTGGTTGAACATTAACCAGGCCAATATGAACGAGAACCACTTGATGCGGATATACAGTGACTTCTGAGGCCAAATTAAGGTCGTTATCACGATTGACGTTGGTTTAATTAAACAACCTTTTTATGTTTTTCTAAGTTGAATGTGTGTACAAATACACGTGAATTGGATTCCCTAGAATACTATGTCTAAGGTGACGTCGAAAACAAGGCCAAAGCTGCCCCACAAGGCCAAGGACTAACTAAAAACTGCCGTCGTAAATACGATGGCCAACATGAACGAAAACCACCTGATCCGTATATAGAGTTACTTAGGAGATTATATTGAGGCAGCCATCGTGGTTGAGGACGGTTTAATTAAACAACCTTTTCCTTTCTTTCCTAAGTTAGACATGTATACAGCTTATTCCGAAATATTACAGGACTACTATGTAAATGTATACATAAGTATGGTTCGCAGAGAATCAATAAGGTATGCAGACTTTATTTTCTCGAGTGTTAAAAATAAAGATAGGTTTTGCTTGCACATAGGTCAAAAACAGAGATATTGATTTTGTTTGCACGCGAGACCAACTTATTTTTGTTTTAACTAGTGTCAAAAATTAGAAATTAATTTGATTTGCTCGAGGATCACAAGGGTAGAAGAAAGTTTTGCTTGCACGACAGTCAAAATGCTATATATATGTAATAATATATATATATATATATATATATATATATATATATATATATATATATTAGGTTTGCATGATATTCAGGAAAGCAGGCCTATATTTGGTTTGCTTGTGAATAATAAAGTTATATATATGTTTAAATTTCAGGCGAATTAAAAATTTACACATAGGTTTAGATGCACGAAGATAGACATGGTTTGTGCGATAGTCAAAACGTTATATATAGGTTTGTTTTGCAGGCGGATCAAAAAGGTAGACAGATTTAGTTTGAACAAAAGTCTTGACGTTAGACATAGGTTTAGTTTGCACGAGATTCAAAAAATATATGCATAGACTTGGTTTGCACGAGGGTCAACAAAGGTAGACATCGATTTGTTTTGCACAAGAATCAGAATGGTAGACATAGGTCGGATTTGAACAGTGGTCAGAAAGGTAGACAGAAGTTCGGTTCGCACGAGATTCAAAAGGTTAGACAGATTTCGCTTTCATGAGTCAAAAAAGTACACATTAATTTGGTATAAACGAGATAAAAAAGGTATACAGATGCGTGGTTTTCACAAGAAGATAAACATATATTTGGCTCGCACGAAAGTTAAAAAGATAGACATAGGTTTGGTTTGTAGGAGAGTTACAAAGTGAATATGATTTTGCTTTGAGTGAGGTTGTAAAAATAATAGAGATTGATTTGGTTTAGACGGGGCTATAAATAAATAATTTACAGGCGAATCAAAAAAGTAGACACAGGTTTGTTTTGCAGGCGAATCAAAAAGGTAGACATAGATTTGTTTTGCAGGCGAATCAAAAAGACAGACATAGGTTTTTGCACGAATGCCTAAAAATAGACATAATTTTAGGTGGCATGAGAATCAAAAAAGCATGCATATATTTGGTTTGTATGAGAGTAAAAATGTCATAATTTTGTGATGTACAAAAGCTCAAATTGTAAACTTAAGTGTACACGTAGTTCAAAAGTGTAGATATATTTAGTTTACACGAAGATCAAAAATGCTACCATAGTTTTGCTTTGCACGATTCAATGCACGCATGTAAAAAAGTAGACGTTTGTTTTGTTAGCACAAGAGTCAAAAAGGCAGGCATATGTTTGGCTTGTACAAGAATCAAAGGCGTGAGTAGATTCGGTTATACGCGTGTCAAAAAGGTAGGCATTGATTTCATTTGCATGCGAGTAAAAAATGTATATAGTTCTTTTTTTGTCATCCACAGAAGGACTGTTTCACAGCACATCAGCTTGGCTAGAGGTCCGGTTGCCTCTAGCTGGGATCGAAATCCGTATGAATTGGCGTCGGTCGGAGACTCTACCCTTAAGCCGTTGGCGCACGGCGTGGATAAAGGTGAATTTTAGCGTATTTATTTTTAGATAAACATACAGTGACTCAGAGAACTCGACTCGCTTTACCGAATAGTCTTGCATTATTAGCAGTAATAGTCACTGTTTACAAACTCACACTTCCTCCCCAGAGAGCTCAACCGAAATGATTTTTTCAGGAGCATATATATATATATATATATATATATATATATGGGGAAATATAGTTTTAAGGTGTGCTATATTTGTGCGATAAAGTGCTCAATATCAGAGATAGAGCGTATGTAAAATAAATATAAAAGTGAACATTGAAGTAAACACTCAGATGCGACAGGCTGTTTCATGCTGGACGCAATCGTCAGGTTACCTGATATATATATATATATATATATATATATATATATATATATATATATATATATATATATGAATATATATATTTGTATAATGTTATATATTAACAGTATTTAGAAAAATATGATAAACTGGAAGGTATTTTTTAGAATTTGTCATATATATATATATATATATGTGTGTGTGTGTGTGTGTGTGTGTGTGTGTGTGTGTGTGTGTCTGTGTGCATATGTGTGTGCGTGTGTGTGTGTGTGCGTGCGCGCGCATGTGCGTGTTTATAAAATTCAGATATAATTAAAATTTTAGCTCTAAAAGAACAATATGTATAAAGAAAAATGAATAAACAGCTCACGCGTTTCGTTCTCTGATGCCAAATGTAAGGATTTTATTTTGCAACTGGTATTTATAAACAAAAATAAAATTGTCTTTACTTTTTCAAAAATATTGAATTTTGGAACGGCCATAAATATTAATGTGGCTAACTGAGAAGACGAGATAAATTATGGACGATATGGTGAACGCTAAGTGACATAATTTTATGCTTAATAAACAAAAGTGATTAATTAATTAATAATATAATTAATATTTATAATTAGTTTGGGATTAATTCACGTATTATATATTTTAAATAATATAAGGTTATGAATTTAACCATTTTCTTTTCATTTTTTAACATTTTTGAAATCATGTATGTAGGCTGGAGAAAGGTATAATTCTTTCAGTGTTGAGAGGTCCACCCCTTTTGATACAAATGGACTCACCCAATGTATACTTATACTACTGCCAGTAAATACCCGAAGAGAGAGATAGACCGAGGAGTCGAGTCCAGAGTGACAGAGTAAAAGGTTGTAGGTAACCGGAAGAGTGAGGGTGAGGTGACAGCGTTGTAGGAGTCACAGAGAGCGAGCACGTAGACTCAGTAAGAAGTCATACCGCGATACTTCAATACCAAAGACTGTATATATATTTTGCTACTAACCCGTATTCCTGGAACTACTAACCTGCTTTACCAGTTTGTATTATTACGTTAATACATTATTTTCATATATTCATTCCTGGCGTTTGTTATTTATTGGTATCGGATTTCAACCCGGAATCCACAACATTCAGGAAAGGAGATATTTGAAAAAGTTCGAGGCGCAGATTTATATTTTGATAAGATCCGATAACGGCACTCTCGAGAATTTTCCGTCTAAGTAACTTGCTTTCTCTTTTAATACATGTAGTAGTCTGAAGTTGTGGTTGAATTTATTTCTATGTATGACTAATACATTTCATAAATTGTTTTGTATAAGATCCTTTCTGTGTTCAAAGATACGTTTTTTTGTAAATTTCTGCAAGTTTCTCCACTGTATTGTGAGGAGCAGTTGTGACAGTTTATTTTATAGGTACTTGCTTCAGGATTATTATTGTTTATAAATACTTGTTGCGAAAGCATCTGCCAAGTAAATTTAATTATGTCATCCAGCTTTTGTGTGTTTAGGCATATTTATCTTCTATTTTTTCTATTGTTTTGTTTTTGTAGTTAATTATCGTTTTTTTATAAATTACGATTAGTGATTTCTCTGTGAATTTTAGAAGATGAGGAGTTGTCATTATTTTTATTATTTACAAAGTGCACAGTTCATCAGTATGATATTATATCCAGAATCCGGCCATTTTATTTCGAATGATTCAGTCGATTTAAGCAGGAGGCTTAGAAATTGACACACATATACACCTATACATATTTGAATTAGATTACCGCTGCAGAATGTTTAAGAACAAAATTTATAAAAACGTTGCTAAAAGTTAGAAAGAACGGCTGAAAGGTGTTGCTGGATAATGAAGAAAGACGGCTTGGAGAGTTTAACACTGATAAGGCACATCGAAGGCGAGAGATGGAAAGGAAAGCATTACTCCCTGGATTGTCTACTTCGTAAGTGTATGCAGGATCATGTCATAGAAAGACAAAAAAGACAAGAATTTCTGGGAGCAGAAAAAGACAGGAACCTGTGGAGGGCCATGATCAACAATCTGAAGAAGATAAAATACAAATCAAAATAGAAAGGGAATTACTTTTTAGAGGTGCGAATCGAGTTCGAATTCACGTTTATTCTTTTCATGTTCACTAATACTTTTATAAAAGGCATGAATCCACTAATCCCTACTTCCCAATGCTAGATATTTTGATAAAATGCTTTGTTTCTGGTATAACATAAGGCTTTATGGACAGTGGATGAGTAAACCTCTCTTTCATGAGAACTGCCTCGATAGCAATGACTATAAAATCTTAATAATTTCCTCGCCAGCTTAGGGTTGGCTGGTTTTACTTGTTAGTTTATTTGATATCGAACTACTCAGTAGTCAATTATACGAGATTCTTGAAATTTTACCTCGCGGTTAGGCGCATGCGTATGAAAGAGAAGGAAAAAAGAAAAGGAAAACAAAGAAACCAAAAGCATTAACAGGGTGATGGGGAAAAAGAAAAATCAGTAAAGAGAACCAGGGGAAAGAGAGAGAAAGAAAAAGTTAAGAGGAGAAAAGAACCAGAAGAGAGAGAGGGGGAGTAGAGTAAAAAGAACCAAAAGAGTGAGAGAAAAAGAAGAGAAAAAAAAAGCAGAAGAAAGAGAGAGCGAGAGAGAGAGTAAAGAGGAGAAAAGAAACAGAAGAAAGAGTAAATAGAAGAAAAATAGATGTGAGATAAAGTGAGTAAAAGATGAATAAAGATCCAAAAAGAGAGTGAGAGAGAGAGAGAGAGAGAGAGAGAGAGAGTGAGAGAGAGAGAGAGATTAAAACAGAAAATAAGGAAAGAAAGAGTAAAGTGGGAAAATAACCAAAGGAGAAAGAGGAGGTAAAGAAGATATAAAAAAAAAAACAGAAGTAAGAAATAGAAGAGTGAGAAAGAGATTAAAAAAAAGAAAAAAATCAAGGAGAGAGATATTTAAAAAAAAAAAAAAAAAAAAAAAGGAAGGGTAGAAATAGAGAGTAAAGAGGAAAAAATGACTAGAAGAGCGAGAATGGAAGTAAAGAAGAAAAAAGAACGAGAAGAGAGAGTGGGAAAAGTGGGTGTGGGGGGGGAGAACCATGAAAGTGGTGGGGGAAGAGAATAAAAAAAAAACCGAAAGGGAGAAAGAAAGATAAAGGGTATAGATGAAGAAAGAACCAGAAGTGAGAGAGAGAATAAAGAAAAGAAAAGAACGACAATAGTGACAGAAAGAGAGTAATGATGATAAGAGAATCAGAAGATAGAGAAATTCAAAACAGGAGAGACAGTAGAATAAATAATTAGGGAGAAAGACAGTAAAAATAATTAAAAAAAGAAGAAATTTGCAACATCTCGACTCTTCATTAAGTTATAAAATGTTGAATTGCATTTGCGGCACCGATTGAGGACCGAATTCACCAGCAACCGGAGAGAAAACTAGTTTCACTAGACATTAACTCACGCCAAGGTGTACAACTCTCAGCACTCAATAACAGTTCAGGAATCCATATTTTTGAGATGATTGCAAGTCAAATTGATTCAGTCAGTTATGTGCCATGCATGATACACGCTTAGGAGATCATGTATCTTTCGATACATGACTGACGAGGCAGATTTTTTCCCGCAGTAGGTTGCCATTTCTTTTTGCGGTAGACCAGTTGCTATCCAAGGCTATAGAACACGGTCTGTCCTGATATTTACCTACAGCTTGAGAAGAAAAGGATTCATACCTTTCCCAAGAAGAGGAGGATATTAACACATGAGTGAATGTAATGGATTCGATGGAATTCGAACTCGGCTCTCCGTGCCTCCATATTGATTCACCGATATGCTTTCGCAAACATTTCGAAATTTAGTCAAGAATCATTTAAGACTTTCTCTAGTCATCTTTTTATTTTTACTTTTATTTTTATCTCTATTTTTTTTTAAAATTTAAAAAGAATAGTCAAATGGCTAAAAACGATTTTGTTTAATTTAGGGTACTTTTAAATTTTAAAGTAATTTTTTTAAAATTTATTTTTCATTTGGTTATTTTTAATTGCTTTACTCGCACTATGTAAACAAATCCATTTTTATAAAGTGAATAAAGAGAAATGATGGAAGAATAACATGGAAACCAGATTGAAATTGTTTAAAACGCTTTTGCCTTTCTAGCATGAAGATGAAGGCATTGATTCTGCATTTTGCATTGCAGTTTCTTTTTCCGCTGAATCATTCAAAAATAAATTATAATTTGCAAGGTTACCCTGCGCTGTACCGAAAAAAATAACAAAAAAAACAAATACTTTAATATAATTTTTACACAGCATAACATATGAAAAGCAATTTTGTTTTTTGTTGTTATATTTTTAAATATTTACACAAGAAAAACAGGCGTCCTGGGTATGATGATAAACTACATCCGCGTCCTGGGTATGACGATAAACTACATCCGCGTTCTGGGTAAGACGACAAACTACGTCCAACAGCAAGGCCTCTGATCAAGAGGTTTTGAGAAGCGTGGAACCACCTCTTAATTTCTAGTGTTTCTGTTAGGGCCCCAGCTATGGGCAAATAGTTAACTCCAAAACTGAAGTAAAAAGCATTATAAAAGTGTAAAAATAGGTTTTAATACCAGAAATACTTCGTAAAAAATTATTACCAGAAATAAGTTTTTGAAGAAAAAAACTATTACCAGCAATGTATTTAAAAAAAAAAATTATTACCAGCAATGTATTTTTAAAAAAAAAAACTATTACCAGCAATGTATTTAAAAAAAAAAAACTATTACCAGCAATGTATTTTAGAAAATAACTATTACCAGCAATTCATTTTTTTTTAAACAAAAACTATTACCAGCAATATATTTTTTTTTAAACTATTACCAGCAATGTATTTTTGAAAAAAGAAATATCACCAGCCATATATTTTTTGGAAAATATATTACCAGAAAAACGTTTTTTAAAAAAATATTACCAGTAATACATGTTTTAAAATAATATTACCAGCTATACATTTTTGAGGAAAAAGTATTACCAAAAATAGATATTTGATAAACAAAATATTACCAGGAAAAAAAATGTTGTTGGCATTAAATAACCCATTGAGGTTGATATACCGTAAAACGCAACAAACAAACAAGAAAAACAGTTATTGAAAATACATTCTGATTCCCAAATAATAAAGTCCATAAGGTTAGCAGGGTCTCTGCATACACATCGCAACTGCTCCTCGCACTGGTTACTATCTACAAGAGTCGTTTACAATAATCGTCTTCATCTATGTGCTGTGTCTCCCCATGGAGACATGGGTGATCATGGCTCTCTAAAATCTCTTAGCCCTAGGCAACATTAGTTCCTTTATCAAGCCTTTCACCAATGTTCCGGCATCCGTTCACACAAGGTAAGTGACCCGCTGCCATCTCCTGTTCGTTTTTCCTTCCATAAATCTTGCGAGTACCATAGTCTCCAAGACCTATGGTATTTTTCAGCTCATAAAATAGGCCTGCCAATTCAAATACACGTTCCATCGTTTATTTTAAAGCTTAATAAGCATAATCATCGTGTCGCGGAGAAAACTACTTGAAAAATTATAAGCGTTTTGTACCAAACAAACACTGTACTGTCGTGCCGGCACCTTCATGTTACTTCATGTACTCGCAGTGAGCCTCCTTGCTTTAAGCGTTTATTAGAACTCGTGTTTATCCCAGACCTCAAATTGATCCATAGTTAAAGAGGCTGGAAAAATGGTCGGGTCCTTGCACCGATCCATAAAATATCTACCTCTTCTTGGTATGTTTAACCTGTATAAGAGCCAGATCCGACCAAAAATGAAGCATCGTTGCTACGTCTGGACTCAGTTTTAACAGAGTTCAAAATACGTATAATATTGCGTTCCAAGTTTCCAGTCGCTTCAATTCTTCAAAACCCAACGATACTTCATAGATTTTATCAACGAAAGACTGTTTCTTTTCCTTGTTTGTTTTATTATACGAGATACACACGTAGTGGCAGCAGGTGGAAGAACTTTAGAGGAACACATGCCCACTCGTTGGCTTAGCATCCCGCCAGTTACGCTGTGGTCTAGCCTTTCTAAGAAATCTGGATGCGGAAAGATTATCGACATTTCAAAATACCAGCGGACGACTTCACACTGTTTTGGTATTATATGTAAAACTTAGATAAAGACAATCCATCACTAACAGTATTCCCCACCCACAATGTATTCTGGTCAACCGTTCGCCAAACTGGTCTAGCTTCCACACCCCGTCACACAACGTTGCCTTGTCCATGAATGATTATTTTACACCAAACAACCCTTTTCTCGATAGATGAAACATCGAAAGGCTATAGGTACGCTATTACCATTTAGTGTCAGATGTTCTGTGGGGTTGACATTCCTTCAGTCCACCACCAGTTCAGACCTTTACAGCTAAGAAGAGCCATGTCACTTTGTCAAATCATCCTCTTTCCATTCCTATTACATCCGTAAGATTGAAGTTCAGTTTGTACATATTCTTCCCAAAAGTTGTAACTATAAGGAACAGACACTCGAGAGGAAGTTTCTCAGCACGCGGCACCCTTCAAGTCTCAGCTCAACAGTTGACGCGAGGAAGTTTCGCAGCATACGACACTCTTCAAGTCTCAGCTCAACTTTTACTTTTTTCTTTTTTCTTTCTTTTTTCCCCAATTTTGGACGCCTACCTGTTTCACGTCGTGTAGCACCCTGATCAGTGGTTTCAACAAAGAAGAATTCATCGACTCAAAATTGAATCGTTATTTATGATAGAATATCAATCATTGGTTCTACTGTTTCGCATACAACAAAGTGAGATGCGTTCTTTGACCAATATTTGATGTTAACAAGCAATGTTGTCGAGTGTTGTACAATTATTACCAACATCTTATATATAAAGTCAGTGTATGTGTTTTTGTGCGTGTATGTATCCAAGCAACCCCGCCGCTCCTACTGGTCCGATTTCAATGATTCATAGCTCATTCAAAAGACCTAGAAAAGTTAGGCGCAGGGAACGATTTTCGTTGAGCTCAGATTCAGGGTTGACAGATTGTACGAGGTTAAAAATATATATTAATTTATTATGCTAGCCATTATCGGTTCTTTTATGGTTCAAGAGGAATAACACATTTTCTTTTCCTATCCAAAATTGCAGCTAGCTTAAACTTTTAAAGTAGCTAAAATTTTAAACTAGCTTAAAAGCTGGCGAAATTTAAGCTAGCTCCTATAGGAGATTCTTGGTTTGGCCATCATCACAATAGTTAGGAAAGAGTAGATGCGATAGGCATCAATAAAGTACAAAAAAACTCAAAATTTGATCGCTGCATTTAAGTATTTAATTAATGTTTAAGCTTACCTTTTAAAAATTCAACGATAATTCTTCCTTTGACAGAGAAGCCCCTGAGGAGCGCACTCTGTCCAAGGAAAGAGATGCAACTGAGAGATGATAAGTCATGTGAAATCCCCCACAGGAGGGATGTACACGGTGCTTACTCATTCCCCGCCCCACGAGAATGAGATGTGACACAAAGTCGGTTTAATGTGGCGAGCCCGAGCGTTTGCACCCGGGCAGGGTCAAAAATTCACTTCAGCCCCCGCAGCCGTCGGTTGCGCTGGCCTGGGTGCGTGCACCGATCCTTCTCTCTAGTGCAATGAGAAGGCGCGGTCTCGGGCAGCTGTTCCCCAGGGCTGGGCACCTCTTCAGTATAATTTTCCTCAGTTGCGACTCTGTCTTTTGACGGTGTTGCCCCTGAGCGCACTCTGTCCAAGGACACAGGCGCAACTGAGAGATGATAAATAATGCGAAATCCCTCCAAGGAGGGATTTACGCGGTATTTACTTGACCCCCCTCCCCCACTGAGTCAGGTTGTGACACAAGGTCAGTTTTTAACGTGGGGACACGAGAGTTTTCACTTGGGCCCCTGGTTTAAGCTGGTCTTAGCTTGTCAAAGCTAGTCATACCTGGTCTTAGCTTGACTAGCTGGTCAGAGCTGGTCAGAGCTGGTCCAGACCCGAGCCGGTCCAAGCTAGTCGTAACCATGATACTAGCAGCAACAGGGCCGAAGCATAAGTGCCGGGGAAGTAGATATTTACTTGACCCCCCCCCCCACTGAGTCAGGTCGTGACACAAGGTCAGTTTTTAACGTGGGGACCCGAATGTTTTCACTCGGGCCGCTGGTCCAAGCTGGTCTTAGCTGGTCATAGCGTGTCCAAGCTTGTCAGAGCTGGTCTAAGCTAGTCATAGCTGGTCTTGGCTTGTCCTAATTGGTCCAGGCCGGAGCCGGTCCAAGATAGTCCTAGCCGTGATACCACCAGCCCAGGGACGAGCCCTGTGCCAGGTAAGTATCCGAGCGTGTACACCCCTCCAAGGAGGGATTTGCGCGCTAAAAGCTCAATATCTGTATTATATATTATCTACTTCTAGGCAATATCACTCTTCAGGATTAACTAATTTGTATATTGATTTTAAAAAGGTTTATTTCATCAATTAACTGTTCTTCGTTACTGTTCTTTTATTCGAGGATTGTTTTGATATTCATATCAAAAATAGTTCTTTTTAGCAATATCCTCTTATATAGTGCAGATAAATGTTTGAAATTTGCATTTTACTTGGCCTTCAACAAGTTGGTATCTATTTGTAAAACTTTCCTTAACTATAACAAGCCAATTTATGAATGAAATGTTCATTTAAAATTTTTGTTTCAAAGACTTCAAGTAGTGAATATATCTTACTTTGCGAATCAATAGCGCGCGGCCGGAGCCTGCTAGTTTTATAATATAATCTAGTCTGAGCTAAAAACTTCCAGAAAGACTACTGAAATAATCTACGTGTGAGAGTCGTAACGCACTGGCATTTACTTCGCTTAATTTATTACGGTTCAATTAAGAGCAGAGGGAAACGCGCCAATGTTGAAAACAGAGTAAATTTGTGTGCTTGACTTGAAAATCTGAAATCTTGGAACCCCAACTTCCGATTCCATTATGAAATATCTACCTTTGTGACATGATTATTGGGGCACTGACAAAGAGAATGTTGTGAGGTTTATCTCGGTCCTAAGTGTTTCATGGTTAATAACCAGCAATGGCTATGAACTGGGGTCTTTGAGAAAGACCCCCGCCCCAACACTTGACTAAGAATAAAGTAATATATACAGAATAAAGTAATATATACAGAAATGAAACCTTTTTGGGAATAAGTGACAACAAAACCGGATATTTCCGGCTACAGGCTTATATTAACAGTCACATTTGAGATTCAAATATTTCTCTTATGGACTGCCCATTAGCGAGGACAAAACTGTCACTCGGGGCGGTTCCAATGCTGCCTTTTAAAATTGCCAGGCACACGTCATGTTGTTGAGATGAACAGAGAATTGGAAGGAAGGAAGAGTTCAGAGGCAAAGCTGATCTGTTAGTCTGAGATAGAGAAGTTGTCTCAAGTGTTACTTACCCAGCCAGACTGTGCAAAAGAATCAACTTGATATACTGGGATCATCATTTATCGTTACGGCGTTTATTTTGATCGTTTCTTTCCTTTTGAGTTTCGAACGGGTCTTTCCCAGTTTGGATGCCGTACCGACACGAGAGTTAGTAGAGACTCAACGTGGGGTAGTCATTGTCCGGTCGGTAGGAAATTGGGAGAAGGTCCCCATGGATATTTACATTTCAATCGTAAGGCAAGAAGAAACAGGTGTTGGAAGAATGCTTTGTGCTAACTTTATAAGTGAAAACAACCTGTCTTGAAAATCAGAATTCGAAATTTTGCCTTCAGTATCTTGACTCAAAGGCTAAACACTCTAATACCAAAGAGAAATGCGAAACTATCTCGAACACAAGGCAGGCCTTTGTATAATTGGATAGGTTTGTCCACGTTATCGAATAACGATTCAGTGACACTGGCTTTTGTTTGAATGTGCACTGCTGAAGGAGCTTATACGTATAGAAAATAAATGAATAAAGGATTCGCGAAATAGATAAGGTTCGCCTGAAAGTGAGACTATTTTAGAAAGCATTATTATTGTCGATAATCACCTGATCTAAAGCGTCAATCCATAATTCCCGGAATTTTGCCTTTGTCATGTGAAATTAATAATTAATAAAAGAAGAGTAAGAATGAGAGACAGAGACAGAGGCAGGCAGACAGACAGACAGACAGACAAAGAGAATCTGAAATAAAAGAGAGGAAAAGGGTACAATTCATTACAGCTGTTTCAATCTAATTAATTTCTAGAATTTCAAATGCTGATTTTCAAGGCAAGATGACTCTCCCTATTTTCAGGAGTGACGCAAAACGTTTATAATGTGTAGCCTTGTTACTCTTAGAAATTACCAAGATATTTGTGTTCTTTTATTATTAATTATAGCGTTTCTTATCATAAGTGTCGCCATTGTCACTATTCTTCAGTAATTCACATTCTCTGCTGAATTCTCAAAAATTTTTATTTTACAAACCAACAGATAGCAACTTTATTCAATCAAGAAATGTCCCCTTCGTATTTCTGACGGTTCCAAAAATGCTGACCCCTCGAAAACGAAACTGATACCAGAGTTGTTACAGCCTTGGAGTAAAAGAGGAAAATTGAAGACATGCCTGATTCTGGATATTTTAACTCAGTAGTATAGGGTGACTTCGACGTGGTGTACTGGTTAGCAAGTTTGTCTCGATAGATCAATTACGCCTGAATAGCGAGTTCAATCCTCACTGGGTGCCCCCATACTATCAGACTTGTGCCACATCTAAGGTATGTTTTGCAAATCATCATATGTGTGTACAGTTTGATATTAAACTCGTCGCCGTGTGCGAAATTTGCCATCGTTCCCTGATTTCTATGGATCTACCTCAGATTCCCTAATTGTTCTAAATTTTCTGTGCATATCCGGGAGACTGATCAGAATTTTATAGTCTGTACTTTTACTGTGTATTAATTCTTATGTCTTACTTCTATCTATCTACTTTCCAGGAACACTAAAGAGCAGATCAATTATTTTTGTCAACATGGTTTTCCTTTGTGCATCACGGGCCTTGGATATTTCTCCATCCCGATAATCATATAATATGGTTACACAAGTATTTAGTCGATTTTGTTTAGCGGCATATCAACCTATATGAGTTACCGTAATTCCCCATTTATAATACGCATTTTTTTCTAAAAAAAATCATAAGCAATATTAGGGGTGCGTATTATGTACAGCTACAAAAATCTTCAAAAAATTGCCGTGTCGATTTCAATTGTGAAATGACTACTCACCACAAACATACGACAATTTGACACTAACATTGCGCGATTGCTACCCCATAAAGATGTCAAATACAATCATATGTACCTAACAATACTTACAAATGAAAAATAAAATGAGAATTAACATAAAACTAAATTAGAATAAAATTACTCTATGTTTAAAACCATTTTTAAATAAGAGTAGGTAATGCTGGCCGTAATGAAATTGGAGATGTACAATTTATAGGGTTTGATTACCAAACAAGGGGTGTGTATTGTGTGAGTAGAAGCATTTACCGACACTATCAGCGCAATTTTAGGGGTGCGTATTATGGATGAAGGTGTATTATATATTAGGAATTAGGGTAGTTAATGCTGAAATCTAAATATTTTGAACACAATGCCTTCAACGACAGATAAATAGATATTGTTTGTATTTTTTATAAAGCTGCGTTGCTGTAATTTGTCTATAAAGATGTATTTTTTATATTTTTATAATGTTTTGTTTTTGTCTGTGAGTTCACTATTTGCCTATAGCTGGGACCCTAACAGGTGCTACCACTCAGGGTCAGAGTGGACCTTGTAATTACAGCAATTAAGAATAAATTGACTTTCCCAGACATCATATGTCGGGACTCAGTGTTGCACATTGGTGATCTCGAGGCAGCAATGCGAGACTGAACAGTGCAGAAAGGGAAATATCAATGCATTTCCGACCAACCCTAGGGAGGTCGAAAGATGATGATGATGATGATGATGAAAAGGTGGTTCCACGTTCCTCAAAGTCTCCAATCTTCAGATCAGAGGCCTTGCTGCCGGTTGTAGTTTATCGTCATACACAGGACTAGCAAATATTTAGTCTGTAGTTACTTACTTGTGTTCTTTTTTTTATGTTTATTTATTTATATGATAAGGTTTGTTTTGTATTTAACAGTACAATCTGTGACTTCTCTCTTGTTGAGACAGTTACCAAGCTGTCCACACAGTATAGCATTTCTTAGATGGAGAGTTATCATTATTTATATGTGGACTATTGTCTTTGTTGTTATTATCTCAACAATTCTGGCGTTGTGCCCTCTGGCCTTCATCAGAAGTCTGTGGACCAGGGTAACATTAACGAACATTTGAACTGACCCCTTTATTTTATCTACGGGGTAGATTGCTTTTGTTCCACTGATATCTCGTCTAGATTTTCTTGCTTGGTCGTTGCTCGCCGCATTTCCACAAATTCCAACGACACACTGTCTGGCCAAGAGAATCAACTCAAAAATTCACAAACCATCGATTTAAGCCATCAGGCAATTTTCAACGTGGCAATGCATACTTAGACTAAGTAGAAACAGCGCGACTAATAACTGATCACTACTAAATAAAGACTTGACGAGATATCCCGAGACATGTTCAGCAGAACGAGAACAATCTACTAATATTAAATTAGATTAAATAAAATGCTCAGTTCGAAATTTCTTGAACGTCTTTCGGCAGGCCTTTGTATAAGTGGATAGGTTTGTCCACTGTTATCGAATAACGATTCATTGACACTGGCTTTTGTTTGAATGTGCACTGCTGAAGAAACTTATACGTGTAGAAAATAAATGAATAAAGGACTCACGAAATAGATAAGGCTCGCCTGAAAGTGAGACTATTTTAGGAAGCATTATTATTGTCGATAATCACCTGATCTAAAGCGTCAATCCATAATTCCCGGAATTTTGCCAGTACTAAATAAAGACTATACGAGATATCCCGAGACATGGTCAGCAAATCGAGAACAATCTACACTATGGATTAAATAGTGTGCTCAGTTCGAAATTTCTTGAAGGTCTTTCGTATTGACCTGACGAAGGCCGGAAAGCACAACGATCAAAACGTTATGGTAATAACAGCAAGGTCTTATAGTAGAAATAGCTAGATGTAACCGTAAGCTCGACAAATACCTTATGAAGGCCGGAAAGCAAACCGGCCGAAATGTTATGGTAATAAGAAAAATGAAAACAGCAAGGCCTTATTGTCGAAATAACAAGATGTAACCGTAAGTTCTATTCTAATAGTTTCTTCTCTCGAACTTCTCATCTATGGGGAACTCTCTTTCGGTTGTATTCTTTCCTGCCACCTACGATTTTCAAAGATTTAAATTCAACATCAATCGCCATCTTTTGTTTTTTTGAAACCTGTTCTTTTATTGTCCTTTCTACTCACTAACGTTTTCTTTCACACTTAATGACTCTTTGCACCTTAGTAGCATTATCGCCTTGCTTGGGATTAAAAATTTGACAAAAATGAAGAATTTTAAATTTCTTCAAACAGAATCGACGCATTCTCAATGATCTTGATACTTTCCAGGTGCACAAACTCTATTTTCACGCCCTGTCGGCTGGGGCTGTAGAATACGCTGGCTGCACCTCTGCAGAGGTGTAAGAACCCCTCCCCCCCAAAAAAAGATGGGGCGTCCCGGGTATGACAAAGAACTACATCCGCATCCGGGGATGGGACAGTAAACTGCGTCCGGCTGCGGTGCCTGTGATAGGGAGCTTTTGAGGAGTGTAGAGCCGCCTCTTGATTGCTGGTGTTCCCGGGTCCGCCCTGGCCCGGGGTGGTGGCACCTGTTGGGGTCCCGGCTATGGGCGGGTGGTTGACCCCGGAACTGGAGTAAAAGGCACTGTGAAGGTGTAAAAGTGGGTTTTGGTGCCGGAGGTGCTTTGACGAAAGTTGTTGCCAGAAATTAATTTTTGAAAATAAAATATATACTGAAAAACTTTTACCAGCAATACGTTTTTGAAAAAGAAGAAAAAAATTACCAGCATTACATGTGATTGTACTCAAAAATATGAGTAATTGAAAAATGGTTCAAATATATATGTATACATACACACCGTTTTTTACCAAACTATCAAATATGTATCTATTTCAAAAATTTTAATGGCATTAAATGACACACTGAGGTTGATATGCCATAAAACAAAACAACCAACCAATCTATTTTCACTTTTGCCAAACAATCTTCCACGTCATTATTTTTTTATTCATCTGCATACCACATACCTTGTATTTATCGCTGGAGATTGAGTGAGATAACGCCTCCTCAGATCTCAAGCCACTTTCTCAGTATGCTCAAATATCGTTGTAATCGAAGCAGCCCCAATTCTTATCTAACCTCAATCTTAGAGATGTTGGCATGATTTTGAGTGCGTCACCTGTTACAGGCACGCCACCTCACGTCTTGTTCCACATTTTTCTCGATTCCCCAATAACACACTTGTATTTTCTTTTCAATCGTGTGTAAGCTGTATTTGTAAGCACGCATAATTTGTATTTACTTATGATTTGGGCTGACAGGGATCTCTTTAACGACCCTATCAGAACAACAACTGGAATTATTAATGTTTTCATGTGCCTTATTACTATTATTATTATTATTATTATTAATATTGAGATCTACAGATTTAGAAACCCTGTACGCTCTGTATCCGATGGAGAATGTTCTCGGGATCCAGACATGATTCCCAAGCTACCTTATCTACTTTATCCTTCTAAGTTAAAAAACAAAAACTCTCCCCACCTGGCCATGATGCTACCCCACTGCTATCACTCATGAACAGAGATGAAGAGTACGTCAATCCCTTGAGGACACGCCGAACTGGTTATGGTCAGACAAATGGCAAGCAAATCTGTGGCACTGAAGGGCATATTTACTGAATTCCATCTTAATTCACTATGACAAAACATGTACTTGTTAACACCTCCAATCATTATAGACCAAAAGCCATAAGAGCCTTATTGGATGTAGAATATTATTATTAATAATATTTCCTTTGATTTCTGTTGTATAAACATTTCCTTTCGGGTCCCAACCTAAGGTCAGAAATGGCGTCATGATATTTTCCACTGAGTATTTTTTGAGAACCCCCCCCAAAACCTAATATCACATACATTTTACATAGATAAGGCCCTTCATAAGGTGTGGGCTGTACTTGTGACTACATGTTTTGTATTTCTTTAAGGCTCGAGCTACAAGGAATCCTTTCTATGAGTCCATCGGAACCATTTCCTATCAATTCGAGGACCCCAACTACAATTGGAATTGTTGATGTCCTCGTGTGCCACAATTTTGAGATTTCGAATTATTATTATTTTCTTTGATTTCTGGCGTTTACACATTTCTTTCCGGGTCCCTTGAGGACTTCTAAGGTTAGAAAATGGCATCATGTTTACTTTCACTGACAAAAAAAAAAAATATTACATAGATAAAGCCCTTCGTAAAGTGTGGGCTGTACTTGTCAGAACAATTTTTTGTATCTCCTTGAGGCATGGACTTCCAGGAATCCCTTCAATTAGTCTACTGCAATCTTTTCCAACCAGTCCTAGGGCTCCAACTACAACAGGGATTGTTGATGTTCCCATGTGCCACATTTTCGAGATTTCTATTTCAAGGTCCTTGTATTTTGACAGCTTTTTGAATATCTTCAAAGATACATTGCAGTCAGCAGGGACTGCCATATCAACAAGGAGGCACCGTTTTTGTTTGTGGTCTTTAATAACAATATTATTATTATTATTATTATTATTGTGTCGCACATTGACGTAGTGAATGGAAAGTCCGTTCTTGAAACATGGGGACAACAAAACTCCTCATAACTCGAGAATTTTCTCAGAGAATCCTCCAAGATTAAATGATGGTATTCTTCTCGAGATTTACAATCTTGGTTTCATTTCCAATTTGCCCGAAGCACTCTTTCAATTTTCTAGATGGTGATCCAATTGCGCCCATTCATACAGGTATTACATACTCCATAGCTTCCTCCATTCTCTGGCCACATCCGGGTATTTTGAAAACTTTACAGTTTCTTTGGAGTCCACTCTTGTTATCATGTGGAACAGCAAATTGAATATCGCCAAGACGACCAAGTTTACGAAGTTATTTTCTTTTGTTGCATTAAATCTCAACTGAGATATAAGAAAAGGGTCGTTTTTATTATTTTGTTAACGTCCTGCTTTCCCAATAGATTTTCCAACTATTGATCTGTCACTAATGAGTTTTTGCTTACATTGCCGCTGCTAATGGAACACGCATATCGCTAAAGGGCAAAAGAAGACTCAGAAATCGTTGAAAACAAGGACAAACAGTAACTACTTCACATCCAATGACAAAAGACAAATTTTCAGACAACAAATACACACACACACACACATATATATATATATATATATATATATATATATATATATACACATAAATATATATATATCAAATAAGCATGAAGCTTCAAAGACAACATTTCGACGGCATTACATGCAATAAGAACAATAGTTGGTTATAGGAATTGTTTATATTTACTCCGGTCACCATGGCAAGCATGAAAGCCTAAGCAAGGCTTACCTCCCTTTTTCCCTGGTCGATACGTTCCAAGTGGATTCATGGTTGTTTCTTTTAACGATGGTGGAACTGTAGGCTTTTTTTATTATTATTTCAATGGCCATTGTATTTAATTATGTTTTTTACGATAATTCTGTTTCCTAAGTATTTAAGAACAATGATGAAAAGTTTGAAAATTTATCTTCAGTAAAAGAAAACGCTATTATTTTTAGATTAATATTTTTAAAAATAAGCACTCTTAAAATACTGTATATTTGTAATTTTGTTGTCATATTTATTATTGAAGCAACATTCTGGTGATATATTCATTGGTTTTTCTTTTTCATCTATTCAGAATTTTCAGTTTGTTTCAGAAGATTTCCAGAATTGAAACTTAACCATTCCATTTTACCAAAAGGTCTAAGAATTGCACATAAATCACCCAGAGCTTTAATAACCATTATTTAAATAAAATGATAAAATTCTTTATATATGAAACTTTGAGTAGTATCGTGTGGTAAGAGAACATGATATAATTCCTTATACATACATATTAGCATTAGAGGAGGCACGGTGGGGTATGGATAATAATGGATAGCGGCTTGGATTAAGGAATCGGAGAGCCGAGTTCGAATTCCAGTCAAATCCATTACATTCACTTACGTGATTGGGAAAGGTGTGAATCCTCTTCTTTTCCCTCAGCTATGGGTAAATAGCAGGACAGACTGGGTTCTATAGCCTTGGATGGCAACTGGTCTAGGAGAAGGACAACTCTGAATTTAAAACCCGCGGAGGGTCGTTTGGGGACCTTGTGGCACTTAGTGCACCAGGTCTCTGAATTCGGCCCTTCAAAAATGTGTGGCTGGTCTCGCACGAAACCTTCACCACTATAATCAAATCTCATGTGCTGTTGTCGGGCTGTCGGTTTACTGGGAACTGATCTGCTTGACCCTCATACGTCGAATTCGACGGGAGAGTCGACTATATAGATATATATTACGGTCAAATCACGCTGAAACACCGGTTCTCGTACGATCACCGAAGTTAAGCAGCGTAGAGCCAGGTCAGTACTTAGATGGGGGACCGCTTGGGAACACCTGGTACTGTAAGCCCCCAAAGTCCAACCCTTACCTCACAGTCGGTGGTGGGGGGGTGTAAAACGGTAGTGTCAGAGCTATGCCGCCTGGAACTTCGTTCCTGGTAGGGCCACCCAAGGCGGACAGGTCTGACACACACGCCGGCTAACAAGGGCTCTGGTGAAAATCCAAGGAGCGTCTGCATCGCTAACCGGCGGCTTCTGGTCGTTCCTGTCTCTGCGTCTGTGGGAATCCCGCGGCAAGCAAGAACGTTATCCGAGTAGGCCTGGGTACCCTACTTCTGTAATTTATCCCAAGAATCTTCTTCTCATAACAGGAAGAAGCCGGCTCAATTCGCCCAGGGTGAATGCCGCATCAGTACAGTACCGTACAGTATATATATATATATATATATATATATATATATATATATATATATATATATATGTGTGTGTAAGATGAGAACGAATAGACTACAATTCAACGTTCATGCATTTAATTTAAAACAGGGCTCAATACAGAGTAGTGCAATATTATTTATTTTAGGATATTAAAACAACATATAAAAATCATCGGATTTTTATATGTTGTTTTAATAACCTAATATATATGTGTGCGTGTGTGTTATTCCTGATCAAATCTAATTCAGAAATAATTACATTGGTTACACGGCTACATGCCTATCCAAACGCCTTACGTTACACTTATCTAAGCACAGCTCTATTACAACACACACACAAACTTACCAGACTCCATCAGAAGCCTACTAGTAGAAATTACAAACATAATAACCTCATCCACATGTAAAAAAAATTAAAAATAATAGAAGCCTTAATAATAAAAAAAGAAAAAGACAACAGTAGTTAATAATATTAACTACGAACACGGCCACAATGTGCTATACCCGTATATGATGCGACCCCCTTAAAATTAGTTTCAAAATTTTGTCTTCAAAAGTTACATGAAAAGCGAGTATATGCGGTAATTACTGTTGCATTTAATGGATCTAGTAGTGTTAGATGTAATAGTCTTTGAAATTCTCAGATGAATCATTACAAATAATTAATAACTTTCGATTAGAATTTCTTTAGTCTTATATAGGTTGCTGTGAGTAATATGGAGTTGAAGTAACAGTTGAAATCGGCCTGTCCGGTTCAATTTGTTTCCACGTCGCTCTAATACATCCTGGAAAGCTATGATTCAACGTTGATTGCTCCCTCAAGCCCTATTCGGCAACTAGTCTAGAAGAATGACAACACTAAATTCGAAACCAAGGAGACGGCAAAAGAAACTACTTCTTTATCTTTACTAAAGCAATGGTTCAGACGGCCATGATCGCAACCGTTCAAAAACAGCGGTTGAACTTCTGTTTAATGTTTAATGTCAGTTATCAGTTATCTCCTGTTAGTTTCCCCTCTCTAAGTTCTCCACTGCCTTAACCGGGTATTGAACTCACACTCTTTGGGTCCTGTCACTGGATCTAACCAACACCTTGAGGACACATGGCACAATGGATAAAGGTGTTGGTTAGATCCAGTGACAGGAAGTGATCTTTTGATAAATATATTAGAATAACCCATGGGTTATACTGAGAGGAAACCGCCTGCATAGAAAATCAATTGTGTTAATATACAGAAATAGAAAGGGGCGTAAAATATGTCTTCT
>CAHIKZ030000340.1:405000-515000 GCA_903632075.3 Acanthosepion pharaonis
AAGGAGTGTGAGTTCAATACCCGGTTAAGGCAGTGGAGAACTTTCAGAGGGAAATTAACAGGAGATAAATGTTAACTGACATCCATTAAACATTAAACAATCTACCCCAGTGAGCGAAATAAAGGGTTCAGTTCGACATTCCAACCACCTGAAGAAGGCCGTGGCGTACAACGGCCGAAACGTTGTAATAAATATAGCGAAAAGATGAGGACAATAGTCAGAAAGAGGCATTTGAAATCCCTTATTAATAGCTACAAGGGACAGGGAATTGTGAGAAGCCATGATCACCGACGTATTGAATGGACACGGCACATAGAAGAAGAAGAAGAAGAAGAAGAAGAAGAAGAAGAAGAAGAAGAAGAAGAAGAAAGGCTCGACATTACCCTTCTAGGGGAAATGGAGAAATACTAGAAGATCCGGTCCCCTCACGGCACGACTAAACAACTTTTTGATCCCACCCTCCTTAACAAGTCTTTCTTCCCAGTCGCCTTAAATTACCACAGAAAATGTTGATATTGCAAAATAGACAAAACGTTCCTGTCAACCAGAGATGTTAAAGATTAAAATAAAGGAAAAACTGTCTATCTATCGTTTTATTTTATATTCTTTATCTGATTTCCTCTGATAATGACGTTAAGATTACCGTAATTTTCCATGTATAATACGCCTTCATCCATAATACGCACCCCTAAATTTGTGCTGAAAGCGTGGGAAAATGCTTCTACTCACGCGTAATACACACCCCTTTTTTGGTAAAAATAAAGGTATAAATTGTACCTCTCCAATTTCATTACGACCAGCGTTACGTACTCTTATTTAAGAAAAAAAAGGTTTTAAATATAGAATATTATTCTAATTTAGTTTTATGATAATTCTTATTTTATTTTACATTTGTAAGTATTGTTAGGTACATATGATTGTATTTGACATCCTTATGGGGTCACAATCGCCAAATGTTAGTGTCAAATCGTCGTATGTTTCTGGTGAGTAGTCATTTCGTAACTAAAATCGACCTATGAAACGGCAAATTTTTGAAGATTTTTTTGTAGCTGTTTATAATACGCACCTCTAATTTTGCTTATTATTTTTTAGAAAAAAATGCGTATTATACATGGGAATTACGGTAAATGCAAATGTAATGCTTGAGAAAATATGCGGATATAAGAATATCACAATTCTGCGTCGTCTGCTGCAGATAATATCATTACTGCTGGTACTACTGCCAAGTGTGCTGATGTCTCTATAGTAGCATAGCGTATTATCTCAAATAATATTGATGCAATGAACTCATCAAAATTGGAAGGAAATTTAACATGATAGAATTATTTATGCATTGTCTGTCATTTTTGACAAACTCATATAATCATTCCAACCCAAATACGGCAATAAATCCACTAAGACGCAAAAGGTCATTGATTGTTAAAAAATATGGGAAAAAGGAAAACCTTATTAAGACGAGAGAACAATAAAAGAACAGTAATTTTGAAGACAGAAGTTAACGAGTGATATTCTATTTAAACTTTTGAAGATCAAAGTCAACTCGGAAGCAAGAAGCCGAAATAGAGTTCCACAAGAAGTACCAGAAAAGTAACTATTAGAATAGAGCCTATGGTTAAATCTAGCAATTTGAACTGTAAAATAATAAGAGACCTAAATGCCAACTTAGTACTGCGCTTAAATTCGTAAAATCTAGGTACCAGAGAAAAAAGTTTATCAGGACAATTCCCATGAAAATATTTATAGAAAAGGCACAGGGAAGCTACATTACGGCGGTGTGAAAGTGACTGGAGCCGAGGTGCCAGGACAGGACTGATGACATTGAAGATTCTTCTTTGGATTTTATCAAGAATCCCTCCCTTGTGGTGCAAAATGATTAATTTTTAAAGTAAGTTTGAAATAGCAGAACATTTGTTCAAAATATAATGTGTTATTTGTTGCTGTCATTGTTCGACACTTCGTGCGATACAGATTACAAAATATTTATTGAAAACCTGAAAATGCGCTTCTTTGCGAGAAGAGACTTTTCTAATAAAACTAAAGCGTTTATTTTCGTGAGTAAGGCATTAACTGTAGCATGTTTACGTATTTGTTTTAAGACACATAGGACTGCTTTTCAGGAAGTGCGTGTTTTTTGGCATGTTTTATTGTTAGATTCTTCTTTATACGACTTCGTGGGTGTATAGAGGTTATGTGCAACAGGGAGGCTGTGTGTGGGTGAAGGGAGGTTGTGTGAGACTTCAGTAAGAAGCTTCATTGATCATTTGTATATACACACAAATATATGTAACAATTATATATATATATATATATGTGTGTGTGTGTGTGTGTGTGTGTGTGTGTGTGTGTGTGTGTGTGTGTGTGTGTAAGTGGACATTGAAGTCAACACCCAGTGATGACAGTCTGTTTCATGCTTATACGCAATTGCCAGGCCATCAATTGATATACGCTTTATGCCTGATATTGAGCACTTTAACCCATAAATAAATATAGCATACGTTAAAACTATTGAACAATAAAAAATATTAAAAAATTAAAATCTTCAGACACACTGTGTTGTAGATTAATATTCTTTCGTTTTTTTATTATTATTTCATTTAGATTTCTCGACTAGTTTCGGCCAAAATGGCCATCATCGGGAGAAGAAATATTTCTGCTTGCTGGTATCAGTAAACTACAGAAATGAATCTTTTGCTGAAGAAAATGAACTTTTGTCTGTAGTTTTCATTTGTTTTTTTTACTTTTTTTTATCTTTTTAACATGAATCTTTTAATATTCCTTGTGTTGGTCAAACAGTCTCTTTTAAGTTGTTATTTGAGATAAGAGCTGGATGGATCTATGCTTCTCTGAATTCCTTTGGTCAGTTTGACAGTTTTATTGGTCCTGGAGAGGGGATGTGTCTCTGTTTAGAGTTTGTGTGTGTGTTATTTGGTTCTTAGGGAGTGAGTGAGTATGATGTGTGTAAGTGTGTATATTCGTGTGGGTGTGTGTATAAGTGTGAGGCCTCAACACCTCCGTAAGCATGTCTGTCTTGTGTGGGTGAGAAATGTGGGTAGGTTTTGATTTGTTGAGTTATATATTAGTACTATCTATATTATTAAATTTATGGTTTAGCCCGGCTGGATATTGTGTTTTTTAGACGTTGTATCCACTTATTTTCATGGAACTCGAAAATCTTTCTAATGTTATCTGCTCTGAACTTTTCTATTCTCTCAATTATAGTGAATGTAGCATCGGTTTTGAAATCGTGTTTTCCAGACGGAAATGTTGTTCTACAGGTAATAATTTTTCATGGGGTCGACTTAATAATGCGATAATTATTAATATTATATATATATATATATATATATATATATATATATATATATATATATACACGTGTGTGTATGCTTTTAAAACCGGATGACACTTTTTTTTCTTTTTTTTTTTGCATGTTTTTATTTAGTTGACTTAAAGGAAGAAAATAATTTTTGGCAAATATTTTATTAAAAAATTGATGTAATGGTAAATTAAAAAATGCAATAGTAAATAAAATATATAGGTAATGGTGGAAGTGATGATGATTAAAAATAAAATAGAAAATGATAGAAATGGTGGTAACTAAGTTATGGTAATTGATGGTGGTGGAGGTGGTAATAAATAATGGCAATAATGAGAGCAAAGGCGGTGTTAAAAATCAGTTGGGATCTTGTAGAGAAGTTGTATAAGGTGATAATAATAGTAGATATTTCGCGGTGAGTGCATATGGTGATGGTAACAATGCTGGTAAGCAGTGGTAGACGTTGTAAAATGGTGTTATGGTCTCAATGGTTTATCTTTTCATGTTCATAGGGTCAATGGTGGTTTAGCAGTCTTATAGTGTTTTCTTTATCTTTATCTTTTTTTCTTTTTATCCGTTTGGTATAAATTGTGATAGTAGGTATTTGTTTTCATGTCTGCATTTAGAAAATATTTCTGATCTTATGTTTAATAATTTCTTTTGTTTGGTCTGGGAAATTATTGCTACTTTCTGGTGTAGACAAAGTAAGCATTTGTTTGTTATGCTGTTGTAGGTAGATTTGTTTTTCAATATTTCTCAGCTTATTTTTCGTGTAATATTTTTAGTTATTACCATCAATTATTTATTAATTCAAACTACCATCATAATTATTGCTATTATCATTCCACCACCATTACTATAATCACTACTACTTTTTTACCACGATGATTTGCTGCTACCACTGTTATTACCATTATCTCTACCATTCCTACCATACCAATGCCACCCCCAGAAACTGTCACAACTCTAATTACAGTTCACCACCGTCATTGTCCCCAATATTGAATTGTAAATATTATTTCATTCTTACGATTCATTTATTTGATATTGCTATTTATCCCCATTTGCAATTTTTATTTTATTTTCTACTATTTCACCACTACCATAATTACTATCGCCGCATTAGTCTACAATTATACTTACCTCCCCATCAAAATTAATACCAATCTTCCGCATAAATACTAATAAGTATTATAAATTAGAATTTCAATTTACATAAAACGCAATCGTCCACAACAAACAAATAAGCAACATTAAAAATAACAACAAAAAAAATCTATCCTAGACTTACACAGAACCCCATCTTCTTAAGTAATGTAAAAAAAAAACCCAGACTGATAGAAGGTGTGTGTACGCGTGTGCATATGTATGTGTGTATGAGTAAGCATTATTTCCTGAATAAAATAGACGAACGATATGTAAAAGTTGACACCAACTCCATCCACCAAATCCAGCCCGCCAATTGCGGAGAGAATTCACTACACAATTCCAGCACCAATACAGCAGCGGCCAATTGTTGCGGACTCAAAGAAACATGCATGCGTATAAGCGCCCAGTCCAACACTGTTCATATATGTATATGTTTGCGTGGATGTGCGTGTGTGTGTCTGTGTGTGTCTCTGCGTGCGTACGAATGGCGTCCCGAGGAAGAGTTTTTCCTCCCGCTATCATCAAACACTGGCATACACAAGCATAAATAAATCCAAAATTTCAAAATTAATCAGTTTGTCTGACTATCGCAAAGGGCAGGAAACTCAGGTTCTACAAACCACATCAACGCAACTATATATATATATATATATATATATATATATATATATATATATATATATATATATTGAATGCTGGTTTTCATTATAGGTTTAGTAATATAGTTTCCGCTACTGGGGGATTTGGCTGGCTTTTGAATTTTTTAAAAGCGTTTATTTTCCATTCAATATCATCACTTGAGAAGACACCAAAAGTGTCGAAACAAAATTACAAATTTTGTAGTGATTCTATAACGTGCATATGTTATAAATTTGAATATATATATATATATATATATATATATATATATATATATATATATATATATATATATATATATATATATATATAGTAAGTTAATGAAGGGTTTAGTAATCCGTGTGGATAATTCCAAAGAGGATATAATCCAGAGAGCATATACTAATTAAATAATTAAGAAAGAGACAACCTTAAGGTTCCATGACTAGAATTTATTTCCCCAGAAAATATATTTTTCTTGGTTCATTAGGTCACATCTCTAGTTACAAAGAAATTTGGTTTCTTTATATTTTTAATACAAGTTTTTGAGGGATAGTTTTAGATTGATATATGGTGACAGAGGGTGGGAGGCTGAGGACCAGAGAATGATCTCTATTAGAAACAGAAGATAGGGATATGATTGTGTTTAAACCATCTTTAACCCTAGAACACTAACCATGGGTATATAGTACCCAGCGCAAATTTTTCTATTTTTAATCACAATTTTCAGTACTTGATTTTCTTACCTAAATAATATGTTTTTTCAGTTCCTATTAATGTTAACTCAAAGTACAAACTTTGAAGTGCCTGCATGTAAAATATTTCAAATAAAGATTTATATTTAATTTTTTTTGTTTTGATATTTTCAAAATCGGGTATGATATACCCATGGTTAGTAGTGGTGTAACTTTAACTGATGGTTAGTGTTCTAGGGTTAATAAGTTACGTAAGTTCAAGTGCACTCAGTCAAGAGGCCAGACATTTTGACCTCTTAATTAAGTTTTTAAACAGGAAAAGAAAAAAAACAGACAAATTGTAAAAAAAAACAGAGAATGTCTCATATCGAGAATATTTAACATCGAAAAACATAAGGAAAAAAATTAATTATTTTTTTTATAATATGTGGAAATCTCCGCCTTTTACCTGAAGACGGTCGCGAGACCAGAAACGCGTGTAGTAAAATTATGGAAAATAAAGCATAATATTTTTTTAAAAATCCACATTACAACCAAAAACATTTGCGGTACCTCTCTTCTTTTTAATATACACACTTTTCTCTCGTTGAACTACTATAACCTCTTTCTTTTACATATATATATATATATATATATATATATATATATATATATATATATATATATATATATAATGAATATTGTCCTTTTTTCTCTTGCTGATGACCATATTTTTGTCTTCTTTTTTGTCGCTTTCTTTTATCTCACTGTCTAAAGTGTGGTTCTATAGTTTTCCTTCCATCTCGCCCATCAACACAGTGTAAATCTACGTATCTTATACTGTTAAAATTACGCCCGACCATAATAGACCCTTGTAGGTTTTCCATGCCCCCTTTTCTATCTGTAGGCAGGCGGTTTTCGCCCTGTATAAGTTCTGGATTATTCCGACATCCTTTCCGAGTTTTTTTCCCAGCAGTTCAAACAGATCCTTGTGCCTTATGCCAAATGAAAAATGGAATTATTACGAGAATAGAAAACAAAAATGAAAATCTATTGCCGATCTAGAAGAATATTCTCTCACACTAGATTTCTTTTAGGAATCTAAGGATGAGAAACGTTTTTTTCCAAAGTTTAGTTGAATCCAAAAGGATTTTCTTTTAGGGTTTGCTGTAATCGAAAATTGTATATCAGCGTACAGGTATTATGTAACCCAGTATCATCCACCTCATGTTTGGATTATCGGTTCCCCCGCCAGGCTTTTCTGGTGAGGAGGAGAGTTAGAAACTTATAGAAATTACAACAATAGTGTATACTGGGATCCATAACTATGTATGCAGCAAGTGAAGGGCTTCCTTCACCCGGCGAAAGACTTCTTTGACCCGGCAAACGGCTTCCTTGAACCGGCGAAGGTTTTCTTTGGCCCGGCGAAGGGGTTCCTTGACACGGTGAAGGGCTTCCTTGATTGAAGTCAACAACCAGGGGGAGGGTTTCCTGTCCTCGTATCTGTGACCAAGATGAACTTTCACGTTGTAGGATAACGGCTGTGGTTTGGCCTAGAGCGGTATGGGCGTCGCCACGTTTACTTACCCAAGACACGCAACGAATGAAAACCACTCTGTTTTTCAAGCCAGATATGTGGAGGGAATTGGTCAATTGCTCAGTTGCACAGTGACCATACGACCACACCCGGTCATTGGACCGATGATGATGATTATGAAGGTTTTATTGAGATACAAACTACTGACTCTAGGTCACTGGTGTAGCAAGAATCTGTGTCATATGAGGCAGCGTGTAATCCTGAGTTAAAAAGTCCTACGGTAATGATTATCTGAGAGGCCACAGAGTTCAAAATCATAAAAGTCTCTTCAAAATAATTCACCACATAGATAAATCAAAGCTAGCAACAGAAAAAGTACCCATTCACCACATTAATGGTTTTGTTTGGTTTGGTTTGTTTTATGGTATATCAACCTCAATGGGTTATTTATTGATGGAAATATTTTTTTCAAAAAATGTATTAATTGTAATAAATATTTTTCTTCTAAAAAGGTATTGCTGGTAATATTTTTCTTTTTCAAAAATGTACTGCTGGTAATAATGTATTGCAGGGAATAAATTTTTCTTTAAAAATGTATTGCTGGTAATAATTTTTCTAAAACAGTATTGCTGGTATTAAAACCGACTTTTATACTTTCATGGTGTTTTGACCCCTTTTCGGAAGTTAAGTATTTACCCATAGCTGACAGGTGCTATAACACCAGGTCACGGTGGACCTGGGAACACCAGCAATTAACAGGTGGTTCCACACTCCTCAAAACCTCCGCCTTGCTGCTGAACGTAGTTTATCGTCTTACCCTAGGACGAACACATTAATGTCGCAATCAAGAATCAGTACTTTTTCAGTTGCTAGCTTTGATTTATCTATTTATAAATAAATTGATATCATAAGTAAACAAATGAAAACACTTTTATAATGACATTATCTCAAAATGATACATGATGAAACATTTTTATGTTAGTTTGCATGATTCTTATCTATTTCTCTCTCTCTCTCTCTTTCTTTCTAAACATACACACAATGGGTGATTATGTATAAATAATGGAGAAAAGCACTACATTTTATCATTTTAAATACGTAGTAGTACTGTATATGCAGGAAGCATGGAAAACTTAAAAACACGTACATAAGTAACTCAAATTTCTTTCATTCAAATCCATTTCTTTCATAATTCATTTGCTTCATTTTATGCATCATTGGATTGTGAAAAGTGTCCTTTTAAAATTTCCTTGTTAGATTATCTATTCTGTACAAGTGAGACAGAACTGAAATTCTACATTCAGGGATCAAGCAAAAGAATATGTTGAACATATTTCAAACTCTTTAATATCTATTTGGAGAAGGTGTGTCTGTTGTGCGTGCGCATGAATTATTATCTCTAAATTAAAACAAAATTTTATTTGCTTCCAAGATAATTTAAAAATTCACGGTTTTCTGCTACATTTTCATTATTATACTGAATCTGGGCCGAATGCATTTTTATTTGTCTATATAATAGAATACGCTTTTCAATTTTTAAATTATCATTAAAACCAACACAAGAATTTCGGTGCATGCATTTCAATGCCAGTACATAAAAGATAAATAGAAAGGAAATCGCTTTTTGCTCGTTTGAAAATTTAAAGACAATATTTTAAGTATTCGTAAATACACATCAAATAAGAACAGAGCTTTTAATTTGTTGTACGAATCATCTAAGAACAATTTCCAATTAAAATATTGGATCAGTTGAAAAGGATTACAAATATAAATAATGAAACAAAATCGACTGAATTTTAACTTTTAAATTATAACTATCTTATTTTTACAGGGAAAAAACAAAAATTTTCAAAAACTCAAATATATTGTAGTTAAATATTTCTGTAATTATTCTTTATGGATGCTTTTTCGATTCCTTTCACTCTGAAAAAGTAGAGTTTATAATTTATGTGATCGTTGCATCTATTTTAGCTTTAAAGTTAAATTGCCTTAATGACAAATTTTAAGAATTAAAAAAAAAAAAAAAAAAACTCAGTTCTTGACCTGAACAAGGTTTGGGTTACAGGTGAGCATTTGAATGCATAGGTCATATTTTTAGAATAAAATGTCTTGAATGATATACTTTTTTTGAAAAATCGTCTAATATTTCAATTTTTACATTAATTTCAAATCAATTTTCGTTCATCAGACGAAAGTTATCATATTCAATAAAAATGTCATACATGATACCCTCTTGGATGATTGTGTCTCTTTCAATTCATGGTTGACTAGACAAAGGATTTTCCTGCAGTAGGTGGCCATTTCTTTCTACGATAGACTGGTTACCAACCAAGACTACAGGACTCACTCTGTCCTGCTATTCAACCCATAAGTGGGGGGAGGGGGTGAGAAGAGATGGATTCATTCTTTTTGCAAGGGTATTTGTGCATTGTCAAATATAACAAACTTAACTGGAATTCGAACTTGGTTTTCTGATTTCTTATTCCAAGCCAATATACATTTCACCACAACGCATCAGACCAAGGGTATCAGTCATCAATAAAACTGCCACCATCAGTAATATTGTCAGCTTCATACTGAATGATGTACCTTTTTCATCACCTATAATCTAACATAATGATCTGCGATATGGGGCAATCTACACATGTGAACATTTCTCCTCTCAGTATGCTTTCTAGCTGGTTTCAATCACAAATTATTCATTAATGTCTCCATACAACCGATCCAAAACTTATAAAATAGGAAAATAGGGAAAAATCAACAGTACCACCCTATCATGGTGAAATGGATTATCAAAAACATGTAATGAGCTGATTCTATATGAAACATGAATAGGCACCCTAAAGAAATTCTGAAAATTCTCTAGTATGATTTTATTAATTGTTATTCCAAAATAGATGTAATGCTTTCTTTTGTTACATCAATGGTGTTCTTTTTATTTATTTTATACAAATGGCTAGAGGACAGTAAGTTAATTTCTTTTGGTTTCCTTCTTTTACTTGTCGTTAGTTTTGATTCATTTGTGAATATGTTTATATGTTCATTATATTGTCAGTTCTTAACGTTTTTTCTTTCTTTCTTAACTTTTTGGTTTGTCTGTAAATCGTACCAGAGAGAATTTCCTTAAATTCTTTACATTTATGTCTTTATCGCATTCTTTATGCTTCATCTTTTGCTTTCCTTTTCAAATTCTTTCAAAAAAGAAAGAAAAATGCCGGAAGATGTGGGTGAAAAAAAGACAAAAGGAAGCATTTCATTTGCCTAGTTTATTTGCATTGAAAGTTTTCAACAAGATTACATTGTTAACGTGAGGATAAGCTGAGGCAGTGTAATTCGTAGGATTACGAGGTATGATTAAGGATTAGAGTCTGAACTGAACGATAAGCAAACATATCTACCTCTATTGAGAAAAATAAACGTAAATAAATAGTAAATTGATTGAACTTCGGGCTTCCACTATTTACAAAGCAAAACATAGTGAAAGCAGCCTGCAAGTCTTTTACTGAAGCCTTGCCAGGAAGAAGCTTACAAAATAGGGAAAACATGACAGTACTACACTTTCAGCTTCGTTCTGTAACACCAAACTTGTTATTAAGGCAATTTACTCTAAAGTTAAACATCATAACTCTTGAGAAATATGATGCTTGATTCATGAATGAAATATATAAAGATTTCTTATGCTGTCATCCAAATTTACTGCTTACCAGCATTAAATCAGACATTCATTATAAAGATTGCCCATATTTATTTGTATATATAAAAGGAAACTTCTATATGCCAATCTGTCTTTTTGTTACCTATAAAAATCTGCATGGTAAACAGATACGATCTTCCTGATAAATTCATCAAGACCATTTGATAACTGACAACTGTCAATAGTTGAATTTTTATCCCAAATATTATAAGTTAGTTCAATTACGTAATATCTGTTTATTTTACTTTTAATCGGCTTCGGTCATTTTCCCATCGCCGTAAATTCCTTCCCAGTGCCTTTTCTATAAATGCTTTCATAATTTGAATGAGTTCTTTGCTATTGTGATGAAAAGAGACCTTTTTAGAAAGTTGAATATTAAGGTTTTATTCAACATAAAAAAAGCATACATAGTTACCAGTTAGATAGAAGATATGAACGAACGGACGCCAGAGAGAAAGAGAGAGGCGTCCCACCGTTATTTATAAACACAAAATCACGTGACGCGAAATCACGCGAAATCACACAACAGTTCGTATGCAGATAAGTAGAAGGTATTAAATAATTAACTGAATGAATACAAAAGAATTATAAGTATATCACAACAGCTATGTTACCTAAACTTTTTGAAATTAAGCCCAATACTAGACTGGCGTCACGGTCTCACCAATTTACGGTTGAGCTGGCTAGATGTAGCCGCATGTTCTATGCTAACAGTTTCTTTTCTTGCACTTGTCGCTTGTGTAGCTCCCTTTTGGTTCCATGCTTTCGTTATGATATACGATGCATAATAGAGTAAGGATGAATAAGTTCGTTACAAAGTGATATTAAAACTGAGTGTCTTTAGTTTGCCATGATCTAACGGTCTGACTCATCTCAATCCGGTTAGCTACTTAATAAGGCAGCACGCAAAACTAAAATAGACGAAGACAGTGTAGCATTAGATTTTTTTTTATTAAACTAAGGACAGGCTGTCTGTCTGATTATAAAGTTAATTTTAAAACCTTTTTTTTTTCACTTCAAAAAGCAATTGAAATAAATCCACATTAATGCGTTGCTCCCCACCCCAGGCCCCCCTCCTCCAGGGCTCCCCCCCCCCAGGGCTTTATACTTGGCCTATGTTGTTTCTTACATCCATCGACGATGTCATCAGTTCCCTAGAGTCGAGATCTCACCAATTTACAGTCGAGCTGGCTAGATGTAACCGTAAATTCTATGCTAACAGTTTCTTTTCTCGCACTTCTCGCTTGTGGAACTCTCTTCAGGCTTCATGCTTTCCAACTTTAATCTGCAAAAATATAAATCGCAATCTTCGGTCCTCCTGACTGCTCGTTACTCTTCCCGCGCATTATTAATGTTTCTGTTCCTAATTCTTCAACACCCAGTAACCCCTTGCGTCTTAGTGCCTTTTCTGCCTTGCATGGGGTGATAGCGATTTTTTAAAGTCACCAATTAAAACTCTACCGCCCATCTTTAGTCATTTTTTTTTATCTCAGCCTTTCTCCCATCCGTTTCCCTTTCAAGGGGACCAGGTGGTAGCGTAAGTTAAAGCAGAGCCCACGAAAACCATGTTGTTTATGATTTTTTATGATATGTTATTGATGTGAAGTCGAAGTTTAGCACTAGTCAGTCGCTAAGCTTGTCCGGTATTTAACAAACCCTCACGAGGACTGTATGTGGCACAAGGCCGAGTTTAACGTGGGTTTATCCGAGCCCGTAGGCTCGGCCAAAAATATACCTTTTGAACCCGCCTAGACGGGTTCAGGGCCTGTCTACCTCCCCGGACGAAACCTTTCCCTTCGGCAAAGCTTCGTCCGGATTCCTCTCTGCCAAAGCAGAGAGTTCAACGGAAATCAGACACAGAAGACGCTAAGCTCGTCTTCGTCCTAAGTTATTCTCAGTGACCAGTCATAAAAGGCTTTCTCTTGCACTTATGCAAATTAGGCATATTAATTTGCCAGTGTCACTACAGTTATATTCTTATATTTTTATTTACATCTACTCTAGTATTTCATGACAAAATTTCCAAATGATAATTATTGTATTTATATTTTTGCAATTAAAGCTGAGGGTGAGGAGATATTGTTTTATTCACTTGCGCAGTACAGTCCCCAAAATGAAATACGTTGTGTTGGTAACAAAATATGCCGAACAAATAGCAATTCTTCTCTCAGAATTTGACGAAATTATTACGTTTTCAAAAGAAGACATACAATTGGAACTGGTTGAAGATTTCTTTTCTATCGATCCCAGATAAAGTACCGACAGAATTCCAAATTAAGTTTTTTTTTTTCTTTTACAATTATATGTACACTGCCCAAGATCCACGCAACGTAAGGGGTTACATAGTAAGAGGCACCACTTCAAGCAAAGTGCCACCAAGATGCAAGGGGCCACCCGAAATGAAAAATACATCAGAAGGGACCGGAAATCCAATCCTAAACAGGAAACAATGGATAAACTTCTACTTCTCTTCAAAAGACCTTGGAGGAATCTGAACCGAACGATAGGCAAACCTATCTACCTTTATTGAGGAAAAAAAAACGTAAGTAAATAGTAAATTGACTGAACTTCAGACTTCCTCTATTTACAAAGCAAAACATAGTGAAAGCAGCCTGCAAGTCTTTCACTGAAGCCTGAACAGCAAGAAATGTCAAAATATTATCCAACTTGCAATAAAAATGTTCAGCATTTTTAAAACACCACCATTTGTGAACAGTCCTACTCTGTCGTGAACATAAATTATAGCAAGTAATAACGAACATTTTGCAATGACGAACAATTAGAATATGTTTTGAAAATAACTGCTACTAATATGTCTGCAGAATATGACAATCTTCAAGCCGAGAAAAGATGCCATGTGTCTCATTAAAATCAACACGGAATCATTTTAGCTTCAAATATTTTAGATGCGTCGACGCATCCCTATATTTAGCTTTGTCAACATAATGAAAATAATATACACATAATTTGAAATTAATTTTGATCATTTTCAAGCGATAGTCCGTATGAATTTTATGGAATTTGTATGCACTGTCTCTAATATTGAGAAATTTAACCCATAAATAGAGCATATCTTCAAACAATTTTATCCCTTGCACATTTAAGTTTGTCTTTTTACCTGTGCTAACATTCTAGCGCACCCCAAGGGAGGTAACTCTTCTCAAAAAGATATGCTATGTGCTGTTTTGCAATACCGAGTGGGTGATTATGTTGAATTTTACCATTGAAATCTTTCCATTTGTTCAGTGTAATTAAACAGAGCAATGGTTAAGCCGCCACCAATTATCTTTGGGGGATTTTTCGGGAAAAATGGCCAGGATTTGATTTTTGATAATTTTTCTCGCACTTCTTCATCTCTGGCTCCTGATTAGGAGACAACTCTTTTTTTGTTGGTTTTCTTGCTTGTTTCTTTGTTTTCTCGGACATTTTATTTTTTTTTTTAAATATGTGTTAGAATTCAACGCTATGAAAATGTTTACATGTGGGGGGGGCATATTTTTACGGTTCACCTGATCCGGCGGCATGTCACGTGATGTTGCTGCACGAATCTTGAAGCTAAATTTGATAATCTTACCTAAAAATATATCGTGCCTGATCACGTGAGCTGTAAAAAAAATCATCTTAATGCTAAATGATAATAATTCTTTTAAAAGATTAAATGTTGGAATATCTAAAAAAAAAAAAATCATATAAACTAATGCCAATGGTAAGAGTGGCTCAAAGTGCCAAAAACTAAATATAAACCTCTCTTACCTCTCTTCAACAAAAAATGGTTGATAATTTCTTAGCCTTTAGCAAAAAACAATGCAAAGTGGGTTTTTTTTTGTGGGGGTATTTTTATTAAGACATACATTATTAAGGAGGCACCTCGAGGCGGTGTAATGGTTAGCAACCTTGTCTCGCTAGAAAGATCACGACTGAGTAGTAAGTTCAAAATTCTCACTGGGTGCTTCATACTTTCGGCCTTGTGCCACATATAAGCTACGCTATCTTTTGGGATGCAATTCCTCCATTTTACTTGCTGGCTGCGGTTAATTTTCTGTAGTCAGTGTGGCCCTTCACATGTTTTTATTGCGACAAATTAGAAGAAAGCTAGAAATAACTAAACATTAACTGCAAGAAAACAAAATGCGTTCAAAAGGGCAGCCAAAGTAGCGAGCTACATTTTAAGAACGTCAAAATAAAACAGTAGATAGAGAACGTCAACCCAAGGAGGCGAAGGAAAACTGGTTTTCAACTTCCGCTGTCTTGAGGCTCTATCTAAACGCAGAAAAGGTTATCTAAGTAAATTAAAACAGAAAATATAGAGTGGAACCCTGTAAGCTGTTGGGTATCAACACTATCAGCCTCGTGGCAACTACTGCAGCCAAATCGTCTCCATATGCAAAGCGCCGTATTTTACTGGATCCTGTCGGTACGACCAAGGGTGTGGCCGGGTGGTCTGGGCAGTGCATGACTTCCATATAGCATTGCCAGGCCTACACCCTGGAGTGGTCACACACAAAAGGAGTGAATTTTAACTAAACATTGCGATACATTTACCTCGCTAAATAAATGGAAAATCAAACAAGTACAGAAATTTAACTCTCTGGGCAGGAAATTACTCCCAACGTGCGCACGCGCGTGTGTGTGTGTGTGTGCGTATGAGAGAGAGGGAGGAGAGAGAGGGAGGGAGGAGAATCATGGTCCCATGTTCGATTGGTGAAAAACGTTTCGACTGTGAGACCCGAACTCACAGGGTCAATTTTTTAAGGGAGGGGTCCATTTTTCAAGGGGAGGGAAACTTCTTGATTATATCAACATAAGGAAATAACCCCAGCGTGCGCACCGTGGTGGAGTGCTTGAAAATCATACCACAAATTGATCTATGCTCTGAGACTGAAGTAGCGGAGACGCAACTGTTTGGGATCCGTCGATAGTTTTTCTTTCTATAAGAAGTCACAAGTCATCGTGACCGAGGCTATGAATGTACTTGCTTTCTTCAAAACCGTTGATCACGCCAGATTATGTGTTTTCTCCTATAAATTATAACTACGGTTTGATCGGCGTAGTTGTAGTTGAACTACAGTTTGGCTTTGTGGGTGTTGAAGGAACAAATATGTGTTTGAGCAGGCGTCCTCGACAGGGATTAGCTAACCACTGTATTAGATTACTAAGAATCGAGCAGCCAGCCATTTACATTTACTCTTATGAGAAGAATCAATTAATTCGTAACCTGATACGTAGATAGTAACTGGGTTTTTAACTGAGTTTCTATTTGGTCAATATTCACGACTGAATTAAATACGCTGAGGATGAAAGAAACTATGTTGAAAAGTTAAAACTTGTGTAAAATGAAAAAAAATTTCCTTCGTTTCGGGTTTATTGATGCTCCTTCATTTGCGTTTCTGTATATGTGCGTGCAAATCGTTGCTCACGGATTTTAACTTCGGCATGTTTGGGCGCGTTCGAATCTTAACCAGTTGGCGCCACTTCAATTGGACGATTTTTTTTTATCTTTCCCGACTGTCGTAACTGCAGCAAGCTTCACGACGACATTGAGTGATTTTACTATTGTTTTGCTTACGTCAGCCATGTGGACTCTCAAACAGGTTGCATGAAACAGGTTGCATGCTTATGCCAATGCATGTGTGACTCTCTTCCGGTGTACTCCCTAGCCCTACTAGGTTAATGTAGGGTCAGTATAAAAGGATAAAATCAAGCAGAAACAATAATGTAGTGACGTCAAAGGAAATATAATGGGGGGGTTCCTTCATTGTTCTTATATATATATATATATATATAGATAGATAGATAGATAGATAGATAGATAGATGTGTACATATACATATAGTGTGAGGAAACAAATATTTGCACACTTAAAATTTTTTAATTTGTTGTATTTCCAACAAATGGATAAACATGTTTTACATATAATTAACTGTACACAGATGCATAATAACTAAATATGCATAGAAAACATTTGATTTAATGGAAATAAATACCATTTATACTTTTCAAAGTATGAAAAAAGTATTCATACAATACCAAAAAGAATACATAATTTTCATTTAACACTTTGTAGAATAGCCATTATTCACTTTTACAGCAACCAGCCTCTTCTTGTAGTTCTCAATTAATTTCAATTTTTAGTTGGTATTTTGTTACATTTTTCTTCACATATGGTCTTCAGACCCGGAATATTTGTTGAGGCCCTCGACTGGATTTAAATTTTCAAATAATGCCACAGGTTCTCGATTGGGTTTAAATCTGAAGACATTATTACATTATTTTTAGCAAGCTGTTTCTCCGTAGATTTTGCAGTGTGCTTAGGATCATTATCTTGTTGGAACAACCAATGAAGAAGAAGTTCAACATTTTCAACCGAAATCAAAAAAATCTTCTTACAATTTTTTTTAATATGCTGCGGCATTCATTCTACCATCTATTACTGATATGTAGCCGGTAACTTTTACAGAAAAATATCCCCAAACCATGATTCTGTTTATTTCACTGTTGAAACTGTGTTCTTTTGTTTGAAGGCATAATGTCTGTAATTTATGTCTGTATTCAATCAGACATGCCTAAAAGAGAATTTGCTGTCTAAAAACACACACACACACACACACACACACACATATATATATATATATATACATATATATATATATGTATATATATATACATATATATATATATATGTTGTGGTTCCGAGATGAAATTCGGTCTCCAATGAATGACAAACGCAGGAATGAAATATAATAAATAAATGTATTTACACAATAATACAATTGGTAATACGGTTAGTAGATCCAGAAACGTGGTTAGTAGCAATAATAATATATATACACAGTCTGGTAAATCCAGTCTCGAAGTAGGATTTCCTTAGACTCTACGTGCTTGTAACTGTGACTTCTACAAGCAGTTACCTCACACTATTACTCTACCTCCAACTCAATCACAATCTCTGTCTCTCTGATTGGCTCTGGGTATTTAAGCAGTCCAAGTACATACCGGTCGAGTCCACTTGTATGAAAAAGGGGTGGACCCCATAACACTCCTCTCCTTAGACTCCTTTTTTGGGGGAGTTAGTATTTTTGTCTTTTATGGTTGATAATCAGGGGTTCGACAAATTTTCTCTTCCTGTTTGACCTTCTCATTTCTGTGTCTTCCTGTGGTCTTTGGATCTCAAACACTTCGAAGATTGCATCCATAGAATCGTTGTTTTCTGCGGTTGACGAGCTTGGCTCCTCAACCCGTCTTTTTTGTAATTGGTCGATATGTCTTCTCTGTGAAAACTTCTCGCCTTTTATTGTGTACATTAGATTTCCTAATCTATTGATTACTGTGCCAGGCTCCCAGTAAGCCATATTGTTTCTAAACATCCTAAAATAAACCCGTTCTCCAGGTTTGAATGATCTCTTTGGTACAATCGGTGTATACTGGTTTTTGTTCTTGTTTGACAGTAATTTGTCAAACACAGACCTTATTCTCCGAGCAAACATCAATTCCGCTGGTGAAAGACCCGATGGCGTGTTCACGTTAGGTGTTATTCTGCACACTTGGAGGAACTGTTGTATCGCTTTTATCGTCGGTACATCCTCAGCTTTTTTAACGCTCTTTTTAGTGTGTCAACGAATCTTTCAGCTTGTCCGTTCGACCTCGGGTGGTACGGAGCTATCTTGATATGTTTTACTTGATATGTCTCACAAAATTCTTTAAAGTCACTGGAGGTAAACTGTGTGCCATTATCGCTTACCAAACAATCCGCAACGCCAAATCTCGCGAATAGTTCGTGTAAAAAGTTTATGGTGTTTTCTGTCGTCGGATGTTTAAATCTGGCAACCTCTGGTCATTTACTGAAACTATCTACTGTTATTAAATAGTAGTAACCTTCAATGGGTCCTGCGTAATCCACGTGAATTATGGACCACGGTCTGTCGACTTTAGGCCATGGCCTTTGTATAGAGGGTGGTGCCTTCGCCGCAGCAGCACAACCTTTGCAACTTTCCACCATTTGCGTGATATCATCGTCCATGTTCGGCCAGAGGGCAAAACTTTTTATAAGTGATTTCATCCGGTTTTTTCCGGGATGTCCTAAGTGAAAATCTTTCAAGATCCGTCTTCGTAGCGATTTCGGTATTACTACTCTCTCGTTATACAATAATATGTTGTCACAGATTGAGAAACTGTCTGCTAAATTCCTCACTTTCTCTTCTATTTTTTTCTTGGTATCCTGAATAAACTCGTCTCTTTCTGCTTCTTGTCTTATCTCTAGCAGCGTTACAGGTAGTTCTTTTATTGTATTGCATAGTACCTTACTGATTTCATCTTCAGCTTGTAATGCCGCAATTACCGAATCTTCTAACGGTTCGCTTTTCGCAGGTATTAATCGCGATAGTCCATCAGCGTGTCCTATTTTTTTTTATGGTAAGAACTCCAGTTAAAAATTGTAGTTTAGTAACACAGTTCCCCATCTTAAAAGTCTGTTCGCTGTATAGACTGGTAGACCTTTTTTTTTAACCAAAAATCGTAAGAATTGGTTTGTGATCCGTTTGGAGCGTGAACTCTCTCCCATAAATATATCTGTGAAAACGAGTTACTGCAAAAATTATGCCCAATGCCTCCTTTTCGATCTGTGAATAGTTTCTCTCCGCCGGTAATAATGATCTAGATGCGTGTGCAACGGGTTTGTTGGTACCATTCCGCATCTTGTGTAAAATACACGCACCTACCCCATGTGAGCTCGCGTCACTTGCAATAATGATTTCGAGTTCGGGATCGAAATGTGTCAATGTTAACTCTGAAGTTAATTTTTGTATTATTTCATTAAATGCTTTTTTACAGTCCTCTGTCCAATTCCAATTATGCTCCTTTTTTAGTAACTCATTTAGTGGAGCCCTCAGTTTATGCATATTATCAATAAATTCGCCATAGTAGTTAGCTAGGCCCAGGAAACTTTGTAGTTCTGCAATATTTTTTGGTTCAGGCATATTTTTAATTGCCGATGCCCTCTCTGGGTCCAGTTTCCTGCCATTTTCATTTATTATCTGTCCTAAATATTAAATTTCATTTAGGAAAAATCACACATTTCTCCTTTTACTTTGAACCCAAAGTCCTGAAGTCTTCTAAAAACTTCTTTTATGTGTGATGTGTAATCTTCAACATTGTCGCTCTTAATTAGAATATCATCCAGATAAGCGGTTGCGAAATTCTGGCCTTATGATAACATGCTGATGGTGGGGGCATATATTTGCTTCGATATTCGTCATAATTTGTTGGACGACGAGGGAAGATTTTTCTTTTGTTATTTTTTTCTTTTCCGCGTGGGTTCGAATCTTCGTCGCCAATTTGTTGTGGATTCCGAGATGAAATCCAGTCTCCAATGAATGACAAACGCAGGAATGAAATATAACAAATAAATGTATTTACACAATAATACAATTGTTAATACGGTTAGTAAATCCAGAAACGTGGTTAGCAGCAATAATAATATATATATACAGTCTGGTAAATCCAGTCTCGAAGTAGGACTTCCTTAGAGTCTATGTGCTTGTAACTGTGACTTCTACAAGCAGTTACCTCACACTATTACTCTACCTCCAACTCAATCAGAATCTCTGTCTCTCTCTGTCTACTCTGATTGACTATTTATATTATTATACATACATATATATATATGTATATATGTGTGTGTATGTGTGTGTGTGTTTATGTGTATGTATGTGTGCGCCTGTGTCTGTGTGTGTGTATGTGTGTGTGTGTTTATGTGTATGTATGTGTGCGCCTGTGTCTGTGTGTGTGTATGTGTGTAAATAAAGAATATGCAAAGTCTGGCACAAAGGCAAACGTAGCTTGGTATTTACGTAGCAACTACTTAACATAAAGTTAAACAGTTATGAATAGAATCAGATAGATAGATAGATAGATAGATAGATAGATAGATAGATAGATAGATAGAAGGCAATCAGACAGACAGATAGATAGATAGGAATCAGATAGATAGATAGATAGATAGATAGATAGATAGATAGATAGATAGAATCCCAGTCGCTTCCTGCTTATTTCACTTGATCTCATTAACTGCCTTGTCTATCTAACCATGACATTTCTCCCCCTACCACACCAGCTAAACCCACAAGAAATTATGAGAAAGAGAGAGAGAGAGAGAGAAAAGAGAAAACGAGCGATAGAGATCTGTCATTGGTCCAATTTCTTGTCTATTCTTCCTATCTATTTCTGTGCCAAAGCTTCCGATAATCGTGTGGAAAAAGTCTAGACAACTGACGTTTCCATGACTACAAAGACGTCCACTTTTCTCTGCTATTGTTCTTGCGAATGTTTTCCCAGCAAATGAGAAGCCGCTTCAAATGGATACCTCTCTCCCGTTGACTGTCGGACATTTTCATTCCAAGTCGGGGTGATTTGGTGCTTTTCAGAATCGGAAACATAAAAGAGAATAGACGATTAGATAAACAGTGCAGGAAACTATCTACTAATAAAAACGGGAAGTAATCAAAGAGGCAGAAACTTGAACTTTTACTCATTGTAACTTGGTTACACTTATGTATTTAGATATAGAAACATGTTTATAATTGACACACACATATATATATATATATATATATATATATATATATTCACATATTTGAATATATATGCGTACATGATAAGAACAAATAAAGAGAAGACTGAAATAGACACGTATATATTATATGCACTGGCTGAGATAAATAGTTATTATTGTCAAGGTTGACAAGAAGTGTAAGAGATTTTACTCTTGTTTGGGCTGGAAGGTAATGGTAAACGTTTCTCTGAATTTTTTGTTTTTTATTGATTTTAAGGTTCTATGCCAATATCGAGAACACATATTTTTTTCGAATATTCAGGTCGGTAGACAAAAATAAATAAATCTATAAATCAACCATTCGCTCTTGCATGGAATACCGCTGCCATTTATGGTCTGGATCCCCCGCTGTTCATCTGTCTTTTTTACAAATACTTTCATGGTAACTGCTCAGATGACCTACTTTCGCTGATTCTCAAACTGCATGAATTTAAACGGGCTACTAAGTTGACATCTCAATCCCACCCTTTCACTGCCGTTTCGTCTACTCCAATAGCTTCATGTCTCGCACTTCCTGTCTGTGGAACCCCCGATTACTTCTTTCCCTGATAGCTATAATCTTCAAATATTCAAATGCAATGTCAATCAACATCTCCAGATGCCTTGATCTAATTTCCCATCCTTCTCTTCATCCTTTCTTTTATCACGCCTCTTTACTCTCGCCCCCACTCTCTGTAACCCCTTGAGTGCTAGTGGCACTCCCGTCTTCCTTGGGGTGAAATGCTTAAAAATATATATATATTCTGTCTAATAAATAAACGGGGCGTCTACTTAAATATGGGTATTCGCTAAAAATATTGTGTAATAATAAAATCTGTCTGAATAATAAATAAAAACCCATCACTTCTTTAGAAATTACTTTGTTTATGTTTGGATATGAAACTGAGCAGATGTGAAAATTTCTAGAGTCCATGACAAGAATTTCACTTAAAGGCACTATTCGGTTTTGTCTGAGTGTTTAAGTCTTTCATAGCTGAGTCAGTCTAGAGCATGTCAGATCTAAAGACTATTCTCTCTCTGCCCAGTGAAATGCAGGTTTGAATCCTGCCAGGGGGCACATATTTTTCTTTAATAACATTTCTCAAATATCCAATATACAAAAATAAATATACTGTTTGATAAATAAACATAGTGTCTACTCAAATGTGAGTATCCACTAAAAATAACATTTGGAGTGATAAAATCTGTATCTAAACATCTATCACTTCTTTAGAAAATCTCTCTCTCTCTCTCTCTCTCTCTCTCTCTCTCTCTCTCTCTCTTCATATATATTATATATATATATATATATATATATATATATATATATATATATATGAATAAAAATGACAATAGGGAATGTGGACTTTATCAAAGCAAATTTGCTTTGATAAAGTCCACATTGGACGAAACGCGTCAGCAATTACCAGTTTTCCCTATTGTCATTTTTATTCATAAATATTGTCTTCTCTACTGGTTAAATCAGAGAATTTTTCATATATATATATATATATATATATATATATATATATATATATATATACCAGTTTTGATCCAGGCTTGTAGCAGTCGGATGTCTTCACACTGATGTGCTGTGATACAGCGAAACAGGCTTTTATGCGGATAACTATGTTACACTCTCATCATTACGATCAAGCACTATTGAGAAAAAGTAATTCCAAAACAGTAGCTATCACCACTATTAAGAAGAGGATTCATACCTTTTCCCAAGGGTATTAGCAAGTAAGTGAATGCAATGGATTTGACTAGAATTCAAACTTTGCTCTCAAATTTCTCAATCCAAGCCTCTCTCCATTATTTCACCATGTGTATATATGTATGTATATTACCACTTTAAATGTTATTTTCAGTGGATATTTGTAATTGAGTAGAGGGTTCATTTATTTATTAATCAACATGTTTATTTTCATCTACTAGCTGGAATATTTGAGAAGTCTTATTGAAGAAAAATATGCACCCTCACGCAGGATTTGAACCTGCATCCACCTGGGCAGAGAGAACCATTGTTAGACCTAATATGCTCTAGACCTACTGTACTATGAAGAAGTTAGACGATCGGGTAAGGCTGAATAGTGTTTTTAAGCAAAATTCCTCTTGTCATTGGTTCCTGAATATTCTGGCCGGTAGATGAAAATACACTGTTTAGTAAATAGACAGAGTGTCTATTCAAATATAAGTAGACACTTAAAATGATAACATCTGTCAGCTTAATAATTAAAAAAAGTACATTACTCCTTTAGAAAATTGCTTTGTTTCTGTTTGGAAACTGAGCAAATATGAAAATTTCTAGAGTCTATGACAAGAATTTCACTTAAAGGCACTATTCAGCTTTGCCTGAGTGGTTAAGTTCTTCATAGCTCAGTCAGTCTAGAGCATGTCGGATCTAAAGACTATTCTCTCTCTGCCCAGTGAAATGCAGGTTTGAATCCTGCCAGGGAGCACATATTTTTCGTTAATAAGATTTCTCAAATATTCTGACCAGTAGATGGAAATAAATATACTGTTTGATAAATAAACATATTGTCTACTCAAATGCTAATTATAAATCACAAGCAATATATGCAATCTTTTTTTCCTTTGTTCTGACCTGGCATCTCGACTTCAATCACTTTCCAACCGACGTAACGTGGACCCCCTCTTTTTTTCTATGAATATTTTCATGACAATTTTTATGATGATATGGTACCTAGACTACATGAATTTAAGCATACAACTTGGTAAATAGGTTTCATCGTTTTACTGTTAAAATATCTAAATATAACCGTAAGTTCTATTCTAACAGTTTTTTTTTATTCTCGCACTTATTGCCTGTGGAATTCTCTTCCAGCTTTTTGCTTCCTTAGCACTTACATTCTTCAAAATTTAAATGAAACACCAATCGTCATCATCTATCTTCCTGGAGCCTATTCTTTTATCGCTCTTTCAACTCACTAAATTCTTCTTATTCTCTTTCAAAACCAGTAAACATTTGCGTTATAACAAAGAAAAATTACCTCGTCAAAGCAAGCGACAGCGTGTCGTGTGTATCCTACGACGGAAACCGTGGCTAAAAAGAAAGTTACTTGCCGAATAAAAAGGGCATGTATTCTGCATATGCTGAAGACGGTATATTCAAATTAGAAACAAGCCAGTCGCAGGAGTCGCCAGAAAAATATTTTGATATGCTAATATTGTGCGTCCTCTCTCAGTTATCAGCGAATGACAATTCAGGCTCGGTCGATAAAAACAGTTGGTGTTCTCGAATTGGGGAGCAAAAAAAGACGAAATTCATGTATTTACCGACCTCGGCGGTCGAGTTATTTTTCTCTCTGGTTACGTGCATTATGATTTGTGACATAGTACCTGTAAATCGAGATTTTGACATTTCTTTCCGTCCTTAATCTTCGAGTCTGAACTTGATTTGTTCTCTTCGTTGTCGAAGTAATCTGCGACAAATATTTTCCTTTGGAATCCAAGAACTCTTACATAGGTCTTAGTGAAAGTATCGTCTTGCTTGAATTTAAATGATTAAAAAAATGTGTAGGGTACTAATTGCCCAATTTCATTTCAAAGAAGTAAAAGTGTTATGGACTACGGCTGGCGAAAACTCAATGTAACTAGGCCTATCAGACTGCACCATCAGTCAGGAGAGCTAAACTTGGAATGATAATCATAACGAAATTCTATATAATTGCGTCCACTCCTCGAAGTTAGATATTTCAAACAGCATTCGATGCTAGCTACATTGATGCGATAACGGAAAGCAGAAAAGCAGCACAGAGAGAAGTTCTCTTTTAATTTTGCAATTCTGAGATATGGGAAGTCAACCCCCAACCCACAAAATGATTCACTCAACCTCTGTTCGATCGAATACGTCTTCACCCCTAGTATTTTTAAAAAAAAACTCCACGCGCCTATAGAAATAAAACTTGTCAAATCCGCCATATTTCTCTCCGTGTAACAATTGCGAAACCTATTAGTAATTTAGATCGGTGTTCGGATCTGCGTATAATTCAGGATTTTGAATGCTGATTTTCTAGGTAGGCATACACGTCTTCAACTTACGGCCATATCACGTTGGAACACCGGCTCTAGTATGATCACCGAGGTTAAGCAACGTCGCGCCTGGTCAGTGCCTAGATAGGTAACCGCTTGGGAATAGCAGGAGCTGCAAGCTTGGATGTGCGGGTGGTTTAACCGATAACGGTCGGAATTTGAAAATATGAGAGCCGAGTTCCAATCCTAGTCGGGTTTGTTATATTCACTTACACACAAATACCATTAGAAAAGGTACGAATCCACATCTTCCCTTCACAGCTATGGGTTAAGTAATAAGACTTTTGTCAGTAAATCATTATTATCCCCAAAGAATTTTTACAATCTAAAAAATAATTCTGGCTTTCAATAACCTGCAAAGGATTGATAAACCGTAAAAAACAAATCAATAAATCAATCAATGTACACCTTCTCCAAATGATATAATCCAGAAGTACTATTTTCTTTATCGTGACCTTAGGCTAAACCAAGATCAATAAATAATTCAGAATATTAACCCTTTTTATTTCAGATTGAAATTCATGAGTAATAATAGTAATACAAGTTCAATCTATCTCCATTTAGTTTTCTGCTTGACTAAGCTAAGTTTTGTAAAAAGAGTGAATTAAAACCTAATTTATATCAATCATCTGATGGGCCCTTCGATATGGTGTATTGATCACTTACGATTGAGAAGTGAGTTCGATTCTCATTGTTCCCCCCTACTTTCGGCCTTGTGCCACATCTAAGCTATGCTTAGTAACAAGCTATATGTGTCATAAAAGTTTTAACAAACACAGAGAGTAGAATCTTCTCACACACACAGACATACGTACAGAGAGAGAGTAAGTGGGAGAGAGAAAGAGTTCTCGGCAACACAGCAAAATATTTAACTCGCACTTTGCAGCCATTATTATAAAGAAATATTACGACGCCGTATTAATGATATATTGAGAGTAACAGAATCCCGTGAGAAATCTCGGCTTGCATTCAGGAGATATTCAATTGTATGATAACATATAAATTAAAGAAAACAGTTATTTTTAAATTGGCAAAAAATAATAATAATAATATATTAAGACTCACAAGCATAAGCTGAGAAACATACCAACAGAATCAGATAGATAGATAGTGAACAGACTGTGATAGATAGATAGATAGATCGATAGATAGATAGATAGATAGATAATTTTCCAACAAAAAATACACTTTTTTTTAATAGCAAACATTATTATTTATTCATGAAATGGATATGAAATGAGATAGATTGAGATAGTGAACAAATTGAGATAGATAGATAGATAGATAGATAGATAGATAGATAGATAGATAGATAGGGAACAGATTGAGATAGATAGATAGATAGATAGATAGATAGTGAACAGATTTAGATAGATAGATAGATAAATAGATAGATAGATAGTGAACAGATTGAGATAGATAGATAGATAGATAGATAGATAGATAGATAGATAGTGAACAGATTGAGATAGAGAGATAGAGAAAGGTAGATAGGACGTGCTTTAGACCGTCTCTGCCACGAGGGCGTCGACTATCAAACAAATTCTCAGACTATCGAAACATTGTTTATTTTCGTCTACCGAACCGAATATTCGAGAAATCTTATTAAAGAAAAATGCGCGCCTTCGCATATTTTTCCTTCATAAGATTTTTCGAATGAAAACAAATATGTTGTTTAATGAATAAACTGATCGTTTACTAAAATATGGGAATCCATTAAAAATAACGTTTACGTAATAAAATCTGTCGGATTAATAAATAAAAATCCATCACTTCTATAGAAATTGCTTTGTTTACGTTTGGATACAAAGCTGAGCAGATATGAATTTTTCGAGTCTGAGAAAGATTTTTGTTTATAAGGCAATATTCAACTTTGCTCGATCGGCGACGCCCTCCATGGCCGATTCGTTCTAAAGCACGTCGGATCTAACGATGGTTTCTCTTGCCAAAAGGAGACGCATAGATAGATAGATAGATAGATAGATAGATAGATTAGATAGATATGAAAAACCGACATAGATATGAAAAGACTGACATAGATAGATAGATAGATAGATAGATAGATAGATAGATAGACTTGCATTTGATTCGTTCAACAATGGAGATAATATTTGTTTTACACTGCCACGCAACAGTTTGGAGCCAACTGCATAAAATCATTATGGACCTTTATTTCATTAATAATTTAAGCTTATTTAGCCGTTTGCTTTTATAAACGATGTTTGCGAATCTTAAAGATTCTAAAATAAATTATTGCATTTTTTGTGTGTCGTTTCACAGAAGATAGACCAGCCGTTTGAAACTGAACAAAACTTCATGCCAATCTATTGGGGCAATGAAAGATCTGAAGTTAGAGTCATGCTAATATGCAAAAAAAAAATGTAATGGGAATTCTTCCATCTTACTAACCTGATTGTAAGATACTTCTACCTTATCTTGCTTTTATCTTGCTTTTTACACAAACATCTTGGCTCAAATTTCAGCTGAAATAAATCTGAAGATTGCGATTTTGAAGGGCAAGATGACTCAACAACACGCAGCTGAGCATTTCCATAATGGAAAGTGTTTAAAGTGGTAAGAAAAACCGGAAGACCACAAAAGATAGACAAGAGATATAAAATAATGTCTGTGAGAATCTCGGTAGGCAATCGAAAATTAACAGCCAAACAAGTGAGGATTGACTGCAGTCTAAACAGTGAGGTTTCACTCGATACAGTACGTAGATTATTACAGAAAAAAAACAACTTGAACACATAACATGAGATGGTAAAAAGTGGCAAAAGTAATTTATAGTGATGAATGCAAAATAGGATTACATCATAACGCAAGAGAATATGTAAGAATATCAGTGAGAGCAAGAAACAATGCAAGATGAACCACAAAGATGGTGGACACGTAATGGTGTGAGAGCATAAAAAAGGGATGTTAGAAACCTAAGCACGGTGGAGTAATGGATAGCGGCTCGGATTGAGGAATCGGAGAGCTGAGTTCGAATTCCAGTCAAATCCATTATATTCCCCTACCTACTAATACTCTTGGGAAAGGTATGAATCTTCTCCCGCCCACCAGCTGTGGGTAAATAGCAGGAAAGACTGGGTTCTATAGCCTTGGATAGCAAATGGTCTACCGCAGAAAAAATGCCAACCTAGCGGGAAAAAATCTGCCTCGTCAGTCATGTATCGAAAGAGACATGATCGCCTAAGCGTGTATCACGCCTGGCACATAACTGACTGATACAGCGAAAACTATATTTATTTAATAGGGTCTAATCTTCTGTAACACTACGAAGATGGAGAATTTCTTTAGTATGACGATACCCCTTGTCATACATTATGTGCAACAATAAAGTTACTTGTGGATGAACATATCGATCAACTCTTGGAAGACTAGCCAGCACAAAGTCTTGATCTTAATATAATTGAATCATTGTGGTGGGAGAAACAAATGATCCAACGAAAACAACATTGGGATTACTGCCAAGAAGTGTGAGAAAATATTCCCAATGTGAAAATCTGAACCATGTTCCATACAACACCACGTCAAATTAAACCAGTTATAAAGGCAGCAACACTAATTTCTAACGCCATATGTTGACGCTTTGTACTTTCTGTAATAATAAAGAAAACCTTTTGCAAAAACAATATTTTTTAACTTAAGAAAACGACTGAAACTTGAAACTTGCGTTGGTGACCCATGGCCTTATATTCATCATCACTATGCTAAGGATGATTTATGATCCACCATACAGCATTAGTCAAAGTGAAGTAAATTGTTCAAAGATCAAATGTACCGAAAAATGCATACAACTAATCACTCTCAGTTTTGAGGTAATTAATTAAAAGTAATTAATTTACTAAGGTGGCTCAAAAGTTTTGCATGCCTGTGAAGGACGGTTTTTAATATCATGATAAAAACGAAAACCAGACTATAGAAATAAATTGTTTAAATAAACTGCATCAGTCATAGATGCAGTGCATGTACATTTGCTATAAAACTACTTCTTTATCTTGTCGACTTATTTGCCGCTTGCCCAGTAAAATTTACAATTATTTCTGAAATATTCTCGCGTGTTTATCATACGACAGATACTTGTAGTGAATACGTTTGCACGACACAAGTTTAACGGCAAAAAACGTTTTCATAGACGAAGAGACTTAATCATTAAAATAAAGACCATAGATCTGAATAAAATTTTCTTCTATCAAGATATTGGGAATTATATTAGAATAGCATCCTATACAACTTATAGTTATACCCTGCCTAGTCGAGAAAATCAATCGAGTTTTGCTTGATGATGTCTATGTGTGAGGTCATTATAAATCATAAACGCCATAATGCTGAATTTAAAACATTTGTTTGAAAAAAAGCAATTAACGACTTTATTTATAGTTTTTGTCTTCAATCAATATGGTATTGGATCATGAAAATGTGTTCTAATACGAAGTGCTCCTGCCGGCATTTATATATATATATATATATATATATATATATATATATATATATACAAAAGGAAAATTTATATTAGCTGATGCGTTTCATCCTCTGAGGGAAATGACATTTGCCTTGGCAAAGTCCCTCAGAAGACTAAAATGCGTCAGCTAAGATAAGAATTCCTTTTTTCTTTATTGATATTGTCCTTTTACAGATAACCTCTCTGAAATTTTTAGACAGACAGACACACACACACACATGTAGCATCAAAACGAATATAGATAGATATATAAAAAGATAGGGAGACAGACAGACAGATGAATAGATAATGACCATATAAAACAAGTTGGTTTAGAATTAGTTTCTGAGTGTTTAAACGCTCTACAATTAATATCATTAACCACAAGACGCATAATGAAACATAGATGAAATGAACACACACACACACACACACACACACACACACATATATATATATATATATATATATATATATATATATATATCAAAGTTAGTGAACAGTTATATGCTCAGTGCAACAAAATGTCTCCATATGTAATTAGTATTCATTAAATTATATATTATTATAAATTATTTTATATTATTAAATTCTATATATATATATATATATATATATATATATATATATATATATATATATATATAATAAACAATAGGGAACTAGGATTACTCTATAATATTGATCATTTCACCTATAAAATTAAAATTAAATTACAAGGATTTTCAAATACATCAGGTTAACAAGAAAAATAAAAATGGCTTAAGACAAAGAAGAACATATATTAACATATACTAAACTCTTACCATCTACAAGAAAATAAAACGACAGTGAAGATTTAATATTTTATATAACAAACAAATAATAGAGGAAGGATAATTGAAAAAAGGAAAAATTTACAATTACAATTAGAAAATTAATGCAGTGCGTAAAAACAGAGTCCGGTTACTTAATAAAAACAATATATAAATTACAATTACTAATTAATAAATAAAAACAAGAAAAGACATATAAAGTAAAATATATATATAATATAATATTTAATATTAACAATATATACAATTAATATATAATTATTATATTATAAAATTATTATATCATTATTAAATAATATCATTATAATTAAATATTACTAAATAATATTATTTTACATAATAGTAAATAAAATATTGAAGGGTATTAAAGCATTATTAAATACCTCATTAAACAACAATATTAAATTGTATTATTAAATGTTCCTTCATAACACCAAAAATTCAATATATATCGATATATCATACCTCGATGAGACATATAAATAATAAATATTAACATCACTATACTACATGTCATTATATTATATTAAATAATACTATTTTATTAATAATTATATTGATGCAACATAAACAATCCTATTATTTTAATTAAAACTACAAAATTAATTAGTACCTTTATCAAATATTATTATTAAATATTATTACCAAATATTATTAAATATTATTATATAACTACAAATATAACTTACGTGAACTGCTATCAATTCACATATGTACTGTTATTACTACCCCTCCCATTCTTATCAGTTAACCTTCCAAATTTTTTTAAATTTTTTTCAACCATTCCTACGAATCTTGTTTCCTTCTGACCCATTTACTATTTTATTTTTATTTACTATTACTGCTATAACGACTATCACTATTATATTTGGTATTACTTTATTTTTTTTATTATTATTATTTCCATTTTTTACTACAGGTTTTTTTTAATTATAATTTATTTGGTTTCATATTTATTTTATTTAATGTTTGATTCATCATTGTTACCCTTTATTTTAATTAGTGATGATAATTCCTCTTTTTCTTTTTTCTTTTATTGGGTTTACTCTTTTATATACACCAACTAAGTCAAAATTACAAAGAACGAACATTATGTATGAGTTCAAATGCCCCTTAAGGAAATGTGTTCCTGATCAAACCGGACTCATAAATAATTACATCGGTTACACAACTACATGCTAATCCAGACGCCTCACGTTACACCTATCTGATCACAGATCCATTAGAGCCCATTTAAACACACACAAAGATTTACCAGACTCCATTAGGAACATACTAGTAGAAAACACAAATATAATAACTGCATCCACCTGTCAAAAAAGATTAAAAATAATGGAAGCTTTAATAATAAAAAAGAAAAAGCCAACTCTTAACAATATTAACTACGAACAAAGCCACAATGTGCTAAACGTATTCGGAAATTAAAACATCCCTACAACACACTAAAACATACACATAAGGCACACACTCAATTAAGCTGAAAAATTGAATGATCCTTGATAATGGCTAAAGGTATAGCCGAAAGCATTCGGAAATATAAAACATTTGGACTGTTTTTACACACACTTTGTCCAGAAAAGTAAGCTCTTGTTAGAACACAAGAAAAATTAAATAAAAAACTCAACCGTGGTACCTTGTCTGTCGTTTTTAATGAAAAACATATATATATATATATATATATATATATATATATATATATATATATATATATATATATATATATATATATGTTTCATTAAGACGGATCAAAGTTAACAGTAAATAAATCAGTGTTATTTTTTGAAAATTTATTTATTTCTCTATTGGATCATGTTATTTAAGTCATGGCAATTATGTGTGAAAAATAATATCGCCTAAATGTCCGCCAAGGCTTCGGCGGCACACCTCCACTCGATGGTCAAAATTTTTGATGACGTCTCTGCATAGTTGCTTCTCGATCTCACCAATATGCCTTATTATCTCATCCTTCAGCTGTTGAATTGTTGTTTGTTGGCTTGTTGGTATAGACCGTACTTTTGAGATGACCCCCAAAGGAAGAAATCTAAAGGCGTTAAGTCGTACGATCGTGGTGGCCAATTCGAGAGATGATGCAACCTGAGAATTCTCATTCAAAATCTGTTTGAACGTCCATTTTCGTAATAAGCTTCAATAACTTTAACACGTTGTTTGATTGTTGATCTTTCCGTGGTTGAAATTGCCAAAGACTTAAGCTGCTAAATCTGAAAGAAAAAGAAAAAAACCATTAGACGCTTAAACTTAATTCACATTTAAATATTGGAACACGCTTTATATATATATATATATATATATATATATATATATATATATATATATAGATAGATAGAGAGAGAGAGAGAGAACGAGAGAGAGAGAGATTTATAATGAATTGTTATATTTCTTTCTTTCATTGTTCTATATATATATATATATATATATATATATATATATATATATATATATATATAATGGTACAGTATTATGGTTCTATATTTAATATTTTATAATAATAATATAGGAATTTATATAATACTATAGTAATGTTTTGTTTAATTAGATACTTAAAATATAATTATAATGGTATTAGTTGTAATTATTATATTTAATATTTAATAATATTTGTAGTTATGTAATAATATTTAAGTGACGGAAGTCAAAATGCCATTTAAGGACATTACAGACCCCACCCTTTGGATTTTGTCAAGAACCTCGAGATATATAGCAGGAGCACCAGACCAGAGATGGCAGTAACATTAATTGCACGGACGAATTGCATATTCATAAATGTACAAGATGGATTCCGACGAGAAAACCTGTCTGGCACGATACAGAACCGACATTCCTCACAGTAAATCTAGCAAATATATATATATATATATATATATATATATATATATATATATATATATATATATATAGTTTTAAGGTGTGCTATATTTATGGGATAAAGTGCTCAATATCAGAGATAGAGCGTATGTAAATATATATATAAAATGAACATTGAAGTCACCACTCAGGGCGACAGGCTGTTTCATGCTGGTTGTAGTCGTCAGGCCGCCGACGATTGCATGCAGCATGAAACAGCCTGTAGCCTTTGAGTGTTGACTTCAATTTCCTTTTTTATATATATATATATATATATATATATATATATATATATATATGAAAATGGTTGGTTTGTTTGCAGATATGGGTTAAACAAAAGCTGGGCTATCTAGCAAAGGTGGTTGGCAAAGAGTCAAGGAGGTCAATTCTGAATTCAAATCACAGGCGGCACCTGAAGCTGTACAAAGATGGTTAAACATGGCGTGCAGAGACGATGCCTGTAAAACAAAAAACACCAATAGACTTCAGCAATTATAGAGAAGCCGTCCGGAGATCAATTAACCAAAATGTTGTTGTCACTAACGTGCATTCTGGTTAATTGATCTCCAACTCGGCCTCAAAAACGCTTGAATCGGTTTTAAAAGTCCGATAAATGGAAGGAATCGTAAGTAAATCTAATCGTGCTAACAAAGGTTTCGGCATTTTAAGCGTAGTGACTTATCCTTGAAATACAGTGCTGCCTCGATTATTCGGACACATTGGGACAGTAATTGAAAAAAGATGTTCATACAATTAAAAATTGCGGACAAATGAATACCTAAAAGAATGCAGAAGAAATTCATTATCTAGACAAAATTTACTATTTAATATCATCAGCTATACATTTTAAACGCTTTGTTCAATGTTTTCTCCATTTTATTTTTTATGAAAAAATTCGTCATTTTGTTTGTTTCCGAATGGTCTTTTCTGCTTACTACCCGATTAAAGTAGATGTATGGATGTATTTGTAAAGTAAAACTTCTGGTTGACAGTGCAACCAGATTAAATATTTGTCAAACAATTTTGATGTTTAGAATTGAAAATTTGAACGTTGAGTATGGTTTTGTAAATTGTCAAAACGTTTGTCTGTGATGAAATATTAAAATGGATTTAGTTCGGATAATTAAAAAAAATGTTCGGATGATTTTATTTTTTTTTCTTCGTTTTGTATCCCGAGAATCGAAGTCTGGAAAATTGAGGTGGACAATCATGAGTTTTTATTTTAATATGAATCTTTGAAACATAAGCTACAGAGAAGTCCGAAATTCAACCAACAGCATTCTAAAATTTTCAGATATCAAAAAATATCATATATAAGCAGTTATTATACAAGATTACACAAAAAGCAGGTACTATCACAAAATTAAAGCAAAAATACTTTTGATACATCTCAATAAAATATATATCTACACCAAGTATTAACCCACCAAGATATTAAAAGATGAAGAGCATATCAGGTGTAATACCAGTTCTCGTGCGATTGCCGAAGTTAAGAAACGTCTAGCCTGGTCAGTACCTAGATGAGTGACTGCTTGGGAATACCAGGCACTACAAGGTTGGATGTGTGAGTAGTGTAATGGGTAAGGAATCGGGCTTAAAAACTGGAGAATCGAATTCCAATTACAGACATATTCGTTATATTCACTTACGCGCAAATACCCTTAGGAAAAGTATTAATCCACCTTTTTCTCTCCCCAGCTATGGGTTAATTAGTAAGACATATCAGTAAATCAATATTATCTGCAATTTGTTTTTTATTTCACCCCACTTTATGTCAGTAGAAAACTTGAGCCGAAGAAATCGCGAAAAGATGCTTTTCTGGAGGTTAGAACCATCAGCCATGCTGATAGCAGGCAAAATAGGTTCTCTTTCGTCATTAAATGAAAGTGGTTTTATTTTGGAGGCGTTAAAACTTACAAACCATTATTTCCTCAAGTTAATCACTGATTGGGGGTCCTTTTTCAGAGCAGTTGCCAGTTTTACGGAGTTATCGATTATGCTCCAAATCAAGAGTAAATAGTTGTGTCATCTGCATAAATACTGTTATGGTCCGATTCCTTGTACCACGGTGATAGTCCAAGGTAGAACCAATAAAGAAGAACTCGAACACGTATATGGAATAACACAGATATATTACAAACATGAATATATACAGAGAAGTAGAAAGTGTTAGTACGAACAATCAGGTTTAATAGTAATTGTCTGAACGCAACTCTGTTTCGGACTGCCTCTGACTCGACTGACTGACTCGCTCGCTCTGACTGACTGACAGACTCCTGACGGACTTCACTCCAGACTTCAGACTGAACTCCCTGCTTCCTCTTGAGGCGCAGTATTTATTACGTATGGAATAGTCCATTATCTTATTATGGGTAAAGTCCCATAACAAATACCTACTTTGGGGTTATTTTTTTAATCGGTTTCACCCCATGCAAGGCAGAAAAGCCACTAAGACATAAAGGGTTACTGGATGTGGAAAAATTAGGAACAAAAACATTAATAATGAGCGGGAAGAGAAAAGAGTAATCAGGAGGACAGGAGATATCGATTATTTACATTATTCGGACTATTGTCCTCATCTTTGTCGCCATATTTATTACAACGTTTCGGCCGTTGTACTCTATGGTCTTCTTCAGGTGGTTGGAATGTCAAACTGAACCCTTTATTTCGCTCACTGCGGTAGAATGTTCTAGTTCCACGTGCCATATTTTAATGGACGTCAGTTATCAGTTATCTCCTGTTACTTCCCCTCTCCAAGTTTTCCACTGCCTTAACTGGGTATAATGTAAATAGTGTCCATAATGCCTCATCTCAGAAATATAGACAGAGATATCGATTGACATTGCATTTATATTTTTATATTTTTGAAGATTAAAGTTGGAAAAGGAGTTCCACAAGCGAGAAGTGCGAGAAAAGAAAATGTTAGCATAGAATTTACGGTTACATTTAGCCAGCTCGACTGTAAATTGGTGAGATCTCGGCTTAGGGAACTGATGACATCGGAAATATCGTCGATTGATATAAAAACAACCTAGACCAAGTATAAAGCCTAGGGGTGGAGACCTGGGAGAGCCCTGTGTTAATGTGGATTTATTTTAATTGATTTTTTGAAGTTGAAAAAAAAAGATTTTAAAATTAATTTTATAGGCAGACAGACAGCCTGTCCTTAGTTTAATATAAAAAAAAATCTAATGCTATACTGTCTTCATCTATTTTAGTTTTGTGTGCTGCCTAATTAAGTAGCTCACCGGATTGATATGAGTCAGGCCGTTAGATCATGACAAACTAAAGACACTCAGTTTTAATATCACTTTGTAACGAACTTATTCATCCTTACTATATTATGCGTCGTATATCATAACGAGGAATTGTCTGCTTGTCAACAACAACGCTCCATTTGTTATTCTATTAATTTGTTTTCAAAGATTTGCAAATAAAAACCGAGAGAAACAAAAATGGTGGTAGGAGCAACAGCTGGCGTATCATTAACATCAGCCATCCATAGTATTTTCATCATCATACTTACTACTCTCTCTTTCGTTCTCCTACTACTAGTAATCCTTCTTGTCGCCATTGTTATGTCGACGTCGTACGACTCGTGTCCCTGACATCATAATCAGTATTGCAGGTTTTATTAAAAGAGGCGGAACAAAAGATAAATCCGAGTCGCTTAACTGGAACGCTGATTATCAGATATCAAAAAAAAAGGAAGCCGTAGATGTAGCTTACTTAGTAACGTGATCTCGCAAGCAAGTTTCAGTAAGTTTTTTCTTCATCAAGGATCCAATAGTAGCTGTATATTAAAGTTAAAGCAGTCCAACATCTCTCTCTCTCTCTCTCTCTCTCTCTCTCTCTGTGTGTGTGTGTGTGTGTGTGTGTGTGTGTGTGTGTGTGTGTGTGTCTACCTCTTTTTATCTATCTGTCTATTGTACAGCCATCCGTCAATATCGAGAGACCATGGATCTGCACCTCGAGAGCGCAGGTTTCGGCAGGTTTTATTATGAGAGATCGGCAGTTGCCCATGCAACACATCTTCTCTCTCCAGGCAACCGATATTCTCCAAGAGAAAAGCAGAGGCAAGTACAGCATCGCACTGGCGTCGTCGCAGGAGCTGTCAGAATATAGTATGACATCGGATTATCACATGGACTCCGGCTCCGAATATGAGTTTTCTTTCTTGCAGTCTCGTTGCCTAATATGACTAAAGATCCAAGACTGACCTACTATTTACCCATATTTGGCGGTATTGAATTCAGAGTATATATATATATTATTATTATTATTATTATTAATTAATTAATTAATTAAAGAATATCGAACAGATAAAATTTCATATGGGATTTTAAGTGTTTGATCTTCTTTAATCATACTTATTATAAAACCCAGGTTGTGTGTGTGTGTGTGTGTGTGTGTGTGTGTGTGTGTGTGTGTGTACGTTTATATATTGGATCGGATTTCCTATATTTTTCAACCGATTTCAACAAAACTTCACAGGACTATGTAAAATTACCTTGCGGTGGTTCTGACAGCGCCAAAAATTGGAAATTTTGTACAAAATCAATTTGAAACACGATTAAGAGGAATCGCGAGAATGAAAGGGGGATAACTCATATCGAGTTATACTTATTATAAAACAGGTTGTGTGTGTGTGTGTGTGTGTGTGTGTGTGTGTGTGTGTGTGTGTGTGTGTGTGTGTGTTCGTTTATATACGGGATCGGATTTCCTACATTTTTCAACCGATTTCAAGAAACCTTTTTTTTTTTTTTTGGCAGGTAGTGTTTCTTATTGTCTTGCACACTTTTTTCTTTATTTTTACATTCAGAATGCTTTAAAAATTCCATTTACAAGACAATTGTTTATAATAAAATTCTATTCAATCGGTAGTCTCATAACGATTGAAAACAATGTTTTTGTTTGAGTTTGGGTTTGACCAATTCGTAAAAAAAAAAAAAAATAACTAATTAAGACATGCGTGTGCGTCAACCTTAAACAATAATCTTTGTCAATTTTATTTTTCAGTCTTTATGATGGTCGATTCTTGATCTATCTCTTAGAGTTACATCCCCGGGCAACGCCGGGCTCTACTGCTAGTTAATAATAATTTTGCTCTGTCTTTTGACATATTGTGTTATTAATATATATATATATGTGTGTGTGTGTGTGTGTGTGTGTGTGTAAAATAGGACAAACTGGAAAACTTCTTGTGACGCGTTTCATCCGTTAGGATTTCATCGGTTTGGGTTTTGTTGACGTTGCCATGGCTACACATGTGCACGAAACGAGAGACGCTGCTAGTTTCAAAATTTTTTTGAAAGAATATTTTTGTTTCAATCACACAGTGTGGTTTTGTGTATTGTTAGAGGAATTTACTCTATCAAATGCAGGAATTGCCATAATGAATACGGTGGCGCAACCTCAAGAAATATAAACAAAAATCTATATGAACACATGGGACATTTTAAGCCTGTCTGGATAGTGCGTTTTTAAACATCGTATCCACTTATTTTCATGGAACTCTAAAATCTTTCTACTGTGATCTGCTATATCTCAAGCTATATTCGCCGGTTTCATAGAAAAAATAATTTTCGTGAATTACTCTAATTCCTCATGTATAAATAGCTTTCATGTATAATACGCACCTCTAAAATTGAGCTGAAAATGTGGGGAAATGCTTCTACTCACGCATAATACGCACCCTTTTTTTGGTAACCAAACTCTATAAATTGTACCTTTCCAGTTTCATTACGGCTAGCGTTTCCCTTTCTTATTCAAGCTGTAATTGAAGATATTTATCAAAATTTCCGATCATCACGATTCTAAAAGGAAACGGAAATACCTATATTGTGCCTACTGCGCAGACACATTAACTTGTTTTTGTTCAATAAAATGTGCAATCTACCGGATCTCTATGTAGTTTTAAACATAGAATAATATTATTCTAATTTACTTTCATGATAATTCTTATTTTATTTTACATTTCTAAGTATTGTTAGGTACATATGATTGTATTTGTCATCCTTATGGGGTCGCAATCGCCGAATGTTAGTGTTAAATTGTCGTATGTTTGTGGTGAGTAGTCATTTCGCAACAGAAATCGACCTATGAAACGTCAAATTTTTTAAGGTTTTTTGTAGCTATGCATAATACGCACCCCTAATTTTGCTTATTATTTTTTAGAAAAAAATTCGTATTATACATGGGGAATTACAGTAGGTTATCTAAATACGGTCAAGTGGTGATCTGACCAAGTGCATTCTTTCCCACTAGAAGCTGGCACGAATGCCGAACCATCTAACATTCCTACACCGATGCTTTTAGAGGACATAAATTAATAATCATATCTTACCTATACATCATTGTGGCAGCCTGTGTGACTGAGTGTCATATACAGAAGTAGACAGCGTATTTACCGGGGATGGACGGAGCTTTCCGAGATGAGATGGAACCGATAACAGTGCCACAAACATTCCGATGTGTGGAGCAGATCGCAGTAGCAGCCGTGAATGAACAGACTACTAAAGTTACCCTACCATCTTTTAAAAAGATCGAAAACCAGCGAACTGATAGATATTACTTCGGTTCTATCATCAGGATTTTAAAAGCGCAATTCAAAGTTGAAAAAAAATAAAGTCGCCAGCTTAAAACACCTACATAACCAACACCTTTTCCCTTCGACGTTGTGTAGTGCTTAACGAACTTCTCTCACTAGATCAATTATGACTGAGTATTTAGTTCAGTCCTCATTGGGTGCTCCATGCTTACGGCCTTGTGCCACTTATAAGCTATGCTTAGTGAATTGTTAAAACCAACACCTAAAATAAACTACAATTTCTTAAAATCATATTACGGTATTTAGATCTTTTTCGTGACTTGTGACGTATGACTGGCTCGGGATTAGCACGTTTCACTCCTGAACTTGGAACTTTTATGGATTTTATCTAAACACATCGTAGGTGGAAGAGTTTCCTGATCAGACGTCGCTGAGCCAGCGACCGATTATAGTGCTTTATTGGATGCTAAAGTGAAAATGCTGGACGAGACGGGTTGCTGAGTTTTCCAAACCAGCAGATCACAAACCATGTGGACTGTTTCCCTCCTATAGGGCCCGCAAACATGTTTACGGACATGTTGCAAACGAGGGATACATGAACCAACAATACAGGATTAAATCAACTTGGTGTATTTGAACGATAGGAATTCATATTTAACTTTCAAGAATTTTATACAGCCAGTGCAAAAACAAAAACAGTTCAATTTGAATTTTAGAGCGAAAAAGAACTGTATTTTAAGAAAAAAATAAATAAAAACATAACATTACCCAACATGTTTTCAGTAGTGCAAATATCAATTTATTTTCCATTTTGATGAGTTAATTGCATCTATATTATTTGAGATAATACGCTATGCTACTATAGCGACATCAGCACACTTGGCAGTAGTACCAGCAGTAATGATATTACCAGCAGCAGACAACGCAGAAACACAGACAGATCTTTGCTTCAACATTTTCACACATTCTGTTTCCTTTAGTGCAAGAAAACTGACAAAACAACATTAGTTTTTATGATATACTTAATTTATTTCTCATTATCCAAAATTTAAGTCAAATTTCGATCTGTATCTATTAACCAGTGAGCCCTACTAACCAGAATATTATTTTGATATTCTTATATCCGCATATTTTCTCAAGCACTACAAGCTACACCCTTGTGCAAATTAATTGAAACAACCGCTTTAGTTTCCTTTTTTCCACCATACTATCAGGTTTAGATCCACTGAATTGGCAGGGTGTAATCGATTTCTATTTTTTCCTCAGATTAGGTTATTTGCAGTGGTGTGCAGTAATATGAATCTATTTTCGGGGTGTATGATAAAATTTGTTTGGCCTTGAAAAATATTGCGTCATCCATGATTGCATCTGATTTTCATCACGTCCAGACATTATTGTCTAGACTGTCGATTAGTTGTCCTACGACCATTGTCTGAGATGGACGTTACTCCAAGGAAATGAATGAAAATCGTAACGCTGCACGAACGCACTGACAAGCTTTACCAGTAAGCAAATCAAAGTACTATAGACTGGCCCGGAAACACTCCTGATTTAAATCCAGTCGAGAATCTGTGGTCAGTCTGCAAGGAAAGACTTCGTGGAATGGATATAAGAAGTACTAACATGTGAACTGGGTCATGTTTCATTGGAAGAATACGAAAAAGTAAATAATAACGGAATAATTCGTTTTGCTTCAATTAATTTGCACAAGGATGTAGATTTCATCAGATGAAGTATAAAATAAAGCGACATGGAGGGTGGATCAAAAAGTTGTTTCGTCGAGTTGTCCCTATATCCCTGAACAGAATAATGCTGAGCTATTCACTAACACTTTAAAGCAAGGGTCGGCAACCTACGGCCCGTGGGCCGGATCCGGTCCGCGAAGGCATTTTGACCACCCCGCGAGCCTGATTACCAATGACTCTATTTTTAACTTGAGAGACGGCCTTCAAATAAATTTGTTATATGTCATTTTCCATAGAATGTCTATACATCTCAGTGCACTAAAAATATTAGACTATCTGTCAGTTATCTTTCATGAGACTTATTTTACCAAGTTGCGTTGCCTACGTTTAATGTCAAATAATGGATACATATTTGTTATGACCCTTGGCTACATTAAAAGATAACAGAAGCGAAAGGAACGATAAAGTGAAAGAGGCCAGGGAGGGACTAACATGCGAGGTAGCAGAAATCTAAAGACAGATACGCGCATTATACATACATGCCTCATGAATGTGTGGCTGATACAGCATGTGTATATGTTTGCAACTATTTGTACTCGTATGTATGGGTATATGTGCTTCGTTTTTGTTTGATATGTGTGTGTGTGTGTGTGTGTGTGTGTGTGTGTGTGTGTGTGGTTCGTTTGTGGAACAATTTTCAATAACAGTTTCAAACCTACACTTCATAATTTCATCCATTTCACTTCGGTTGATTTTTTTCACTTTGAAGTAATTTGACGTTCCTTGAGGAAAAGTAATTTTTGTTAGGTGTCTTTTAATTTTAGATTTTCTATGGGTTTTCTGATTTCTCAATGTTTATTTTCATTATGGTTTTAGGTTGAAAGGGGTCTGCATATGTAATTTTACTTAATTTTTCATTAATGGCGTTCGTCCGGCCCTCGACCCGTCATTATAACACGATCCGGCCCGCGGGGTCGAATGAGATGCCGACCCCTGCTTTAAAGCAATAAAAAGCAAAACAATATTATCATCACGCCTATGACTAGTAGTCTATGTGGATGTTAATTACAAGGGATAAAACATCAGAATACGGGATCATCCAAAGGAAAATAAATGAAAAAATGAATGGGTCATAGATGAGATTCTGGACATAATAGAAAGGAGTCAAAGAGAATGCCAAGATACGGAACAGAATACAGGACAATACACAAAGAAATAAGGAACAAATGCAGGCACGCTAAAGAGGAATGACTTAACAAAAAATGTGCAGAAATAGAATGAGTATCACAGATAAAGCAGATATGCATAAAAGAATAAGACAACAGAACGGAAGACCTGCTCAATAATAGGATGCATTAAATCCTAGGACGGAACGATGATTTTAAAGGAAGCAAAAATTCTTCGAATATATGGGAGAACTCTTCCACGATTAAAAGGAACAACCGGCAATACACAGAAATATCGACGGATCGGAAATATTAAAAACCGAAGTGGAATTTGCACTGGCCAAAATGAATAGAAACAAAGCGGTAGGACCAGACGGAATTGTAATAGAGATGCTGGCAGTTTTAGATGATTTTGGCATAGACAAGATTACAGAAATAATAAAAATCTACAAGAGTGGTGATATACGAAAAGACCTAACGAGGTTTATTTCCCTAGCATTGTCTGAGAAATCAGTTGCAAACGGACAATCAGCCAAATGAGCCATATAACAAAACTCATCATCCGAATTCTGATCAGTAGAGCGTGCAACAGAATCAGAATGGAAATAGAAAAAGAACAGTGTGGGTTTGTCAATGACACTGGAACAAGAAACACAATATTTATTCTCAAAATGATATCAGAACGATCAATGTATTGAACACACACACACACACACAAACAACCTGGGTTTTATAATAAGTATAACTCGATACGAGTTGTCCCCCTTTCATTCTGGCGACAGAATTGTGTTTTATCGTGCTTTCAAATTGATTTCGTGCAAAAACTATAGCGTTTTTCCAATTATTGGCACTGTCAGAACCACCGCAAGGTAATTTTACGCAGTCCTGTGATGTTTTGTTGAAATCGGTTGAAAAATAAAGGAAATCCGATCCAATATATAAACGTACAGACACACACACACAATCTGCGTTTTATAATAAGTAAGATCTCTAATTAGTAATAAAATTCTAATATATTTATTTGTAAAAATACCGTATAGTCTATTAATTATTAGAAGATCGTATAAAACTTAATAAAATTTAAGTATTAATAATATGTCTTGCACATATTTAAATGACCCTTTTATAAGTCTTTGTGTATAGAAATATGAATTAAGCTGACGTATCAAAATGCCTGAAGAACGGAAGTATACGTTTGTTAGCAGGCACACCTATCCCACCTAAAATTAACGTGACTTTGTAAGTAACATATATTGGATACATAAGCTGTCTAGGGAAATTAAAATTCAACCACCCCTAAATTAAAATAGATTTTCCTTAACCTTAACAATTCATAATATCAATATTGTATACTCTTATAAATTGAGTAGATTTTTTTGAAAGTTTCTTCCTATCATCGCTTGACAATGGAACGAGACTATGGATTTTGAGTTTAATTCTAATAATTAAATTTATAAATTTAGTTTCAGTTTTAAAACATGGAAATTTTCCGTGTCGCAATGGAATCATATTTTAAAAAAGAAAATAATTACAATATTTTGCTCTATTTTTTTGTATCGAGCAATGTTTTTTTTAATAATAAAATAACTGCTAAGAGCACCGGATCATAAATCTTACTGTTCTTTCTTATTATTTTAATATATATATATATATATATATTTATATATATATATATATATATATATATATATATATATATATATATATATATATATATAGGATATATATAGGAAGTAAATACACACACACACAAACACACACACACACACACACATATATATATATGTTTATAGTTTTTACCGAGAAATGCTAGTAATAGTGCTAGAAGTACACGTATATATAGGGTGACCCAAAAAAACGGGAACTTTTTACTTTTAACAATCCAATAAAACCAAGAGTGATGGAAGAAAACTATTTTATTCATAGTAATTGAAACCTTAAAACATGCCATTTAAGAAACAATGATGGAATTTTCATTTTTTTTTTTAAATTACGTCCTGTAGATGGCGTCCTCCTGTACGAATGCATTCTTGAAATCTGCTGTTGAGATTCCTCATTGACTGCTGCAACATCTCAGCTGGGATACTGTGAATTTCATCTTGAATTCTAAATGGCGAAATGTTTACTTGCTCAAGGTCACTGTCTCGTAGTGTTGCCACTTGCTCATGTCTGGCAATACGCACTTCAAAAATTCCCGTTTTTTGGGGGGGGGTCACCCTGTATTACCATTATAAAGTAATAATAAAAGAATGGCATATTTACATTTGAGGGAGAGACAGCAGTCGCATTTTGATCATTTGGAGGGTTTTCTATGCAAAATCTTAATTTTCATTTGTTCCAAACTTATTGACGACAGAAAGGAGCTAAATTGATTGACTGACTGAATAACCCCTTGATTTGTAGGTTTTCGAGATTTTTTTTTTTTTATCCTGGCGGACATTCTATTTAAAACTTATTTTAAAGAAAATAAAATAAAACTCTCATATTTGTAGTTGTTGCGAGCCGGCGTCTGCGTTGAGAGACAAACACGTGTGTCTCCTGAAATGCCCACAGCAAACATGGCAGATTCGGGATGTGAGTCCACGTAAAAAAAATATAAAGAGATATCGTAAAATATTACCTCACTTTCTGAATATTTCTGGAAACTGAAGGAAGAAAACAAAACACCTAAGGTTAAGTGGAAAATCCTCAAACAGACCAGAACCTGCATGTCTCTGAAAGAACCCTGTTTCTCATGACTGCAAGAAAACATGTATTATTAGGCTTTTCATTAATTGTCAATTGTTAAATCAAAGATCCGAGACTATTGTTTTTTGTAGGCACATTAAAGATCTAACGTTACAATCTTGCTAAACCTTCAAACTTACAAATAACCCCCTTCATATATTTTATATGGTCTTTACTGATTTATCCCAAATTACAACTCTAAAATGTTTTATGCCCATGTACAATACTACCAATAATATCAGATAATCAGATTTATATCTATACTTATTTTAGAAGATATATAATTTGATAATAGGCTCAATTTTATAGAAAATTTATATTAGCAGTCCACACCTTCTATGTCCTTTTACAAAACTTTATTGTAGTATTTTAAAAATAACATGTATTTTTACGTACTTTTATTAATTTACATACTAAGTTTATTCAAAAACAAGAACCAGAGAATCCAACCTAAACTTGAGATCTCTCAGCCTTGTTTCTGAACTAAAATAGTTGTCCCTTCACCAGTGGAATCTTCTGATTACTACTATGACCTTACCCTACAACTATCTCTACATTTCTTATTCCTCTTTTTCCTATCTTCTACTCCCTCCTCGTCTCTTACCCCTCTCTATCACTCCTTCTTGCTTGGAGTTTTAACGTGGGGGCTTAAATATCTGACTATTGCTTAGTATCACAAACTTCCACTATTAAAACTACTATTATCTTATTCTGTAACTTCCTCTTTCCATTCTTTTCCTTCTTCTTTACCCATCTCTGTTTCATCTTAAGGTGTATCACCCCTATACGTTTTTAAGGAAGTGACGTACCATAGGCGGTTCATTTTTTAATAGAATTGTCCATAACCATTTTTAGTTCCTACCTGTCGAGATGCAATAAGAATGCGTATTTGTAGTAGGTAATTGTTTTTGTCCACACACACACACACACACACATATATATATATATATATATATATATATATATATATACTATGTTGTAGTGTCCTCCCTCTAAAGAGTCTATGTTGGACTCTTCTGCCTACTATAAGATTAGTAGGAGAGATGGCCTTGGGGGAACAGTCGAATAGATTGAACGCTGGGTCAACCGACACACACTCACTAGTCGTTTAATACTCTACTGCTGTACTTACTCTTTAATATATGATATATCTGCAACACCTGTTTTGTTATTTCTTTAACCATTTACTTGGTCATAACATTATTTTCAACATAATATCGACAAGATCCGTCTATCCAATTTTTTAGTGAGTTTTTCAAATACTTTTTTCAAAAATTCAATTTTTAATCATATTTTATTTTAAAAAAAACAAATAAGGTGTCATTCTTCAGAGGGGATCGTATATTGAAGTGTGTATAAAAAATTAAATTACACATAAAAATTCAGTTTGATTTTACCTTGAGAGATAGGATTTTACCTTGAGAGATATGAAATTGGTCCCAGCAAACAAGGGAACGCCTGAAGTAGCTTCCACCCCACAAAAAAATAGCAAAAAATAATTTACTTAAACAGATCTAAAAACGAAATATATGAAGACGAATGTAGTAATATTCAAAAATAATTTGGAAAAAAAAAACTTTGAAAAATGTTCATTGTTATGTTTACCGGGTTCTACTTTTGCTATATTTACTTACTTTTCCAGCCAGAGAACAAAACGAAAAAGCAGCTCGATGTTTGCTATGATTTGAAGAAAAATTATTTTAATAATTCACAATAAATCTCAGGTTTATTCCTTGTAAAAATAGTTACTATAAAATTAATATTTTCGCAATGAATAAAATTAATATTAAGTCAGTTGCACAAATGTGTTCTTGTGCCGAAGTCTTTTAGACCATTAACACAGTTTTAATAAATTATTCTTAATTTAACGGTTTTTTCTTCACATATATCTATGATATACAACTCATTCGAAATAAAAGAAAAACGAATCAAAACTTCTACAGCCACAGAAATTTTCGCACTTATACAAAACATTGATAATATAACTTAGAAACTGAAGTGACCTATTCTAAGAATTTACCAAATTTTTTTTCCTTTTTTTTTTTTTTTTTTTTTTTTTACACAGCTTTCAATATTTGATATATACATCAAAATCATGGCATAACCTGGCTCTGAAAAGAGTCGGTAATACAAATTATAGATAATCTTGATTAAGCTTATTTCTTCGGAAATGTTGACGCTCTTCTCTGTGCTAGATCCTATCTGCCTTTTCAAACCCGGAAGAAGTTTTCACGTGTTGGCGAAATCGTCTCGTTTTTCGACAATTTTCTTTTATGTCTAAGCGATACAGCTTCATTAATTTTTTTTTTATATTCATAAATACGAGTGGCCAGTGGTGTATCTAGTGTTTTTGACGCCCGGGGCGACCCTCAAGTTTGCCGCCCTCCCCAGAAGTAATACAATATTACAATGTACATTAGTCCCTTAAAGTTCATATATATATATATATATATATATATATATATATATATATATATATATATAGTCAACAACGTACACCCATCAATTTTAATATTTTTATCCATTTCCCAGAATCTAATGCCCTTATGATGCCAAGTTTTTTATATTCTAATAAGCACACAAAAAGGAATATATATTTATTATGTATTTGATACATAATTGTGGCACGAGGCCGAAGGGGGGAGTGGGTTAAGGCTGGTCATCAGTATCTATCCTAGTCTTAGTTATTTATAACTCCTCACTGATAAATTATAAAATAAAAGTACAATTGTGTTTGTTCTTATTGTACTCGTTTTTATTATAAGACATTACTTTTATTGACATAATCATGATTATATATATTATCAGTTTATACGTATTAGTATAATCATTATTGATATTATAACCATGATTTTAATATTGCCATAATTATCATAATTACAAATATAACAATTATAACAATTAATATTCAAATGTTAGCATTATAATATATTACTTTATTTCTATCATGGTTATCATAATTATTATCAACATTCTTATAATCATTATTAATATTATGATAATTATCATGATAAATATTTACCTTTCCATAATCATTAATATTATCGTTATTAATATAATAGTTAAGACTATAATTGTTACTATTATCATTACAAGTAATATTAATATTTTTATAATTATGATCTCTATAATCATTATCTTATTAAAAGCATTAATATTAGTAATGATATTATTTTCATTATGATAATTATTATAATCTATATTATTGTAATCAATATTATTATGAATATGATTGTACTATTTAATAATATCATTATTTTTTATTATAATTATCAATTATTTTTATTATAATGATCATTTTACAAATCATTATCATTATAAACTTTATTATAAAAATAATTATAACTACTTTTATTTTCACTATAATTGTAATAATTGTATGATCATTATTAACGATGTTATTATTATCACAAGTATTTAAATTATACTTATTTCTATCACCATTAATATTATAGAAATAACTATTATTAATTTCTTACTTATTACTATACTTTTGTATTATAATAATCATAATGGTTATTATAATGACAATAATGGTTATTAAAATGTGTATCATAATATATAATAATGATCATTATTCTTATTATCATTATATACATTTTCTTCCGGTTTCCAACAGTAGACCTAAGCTCAGAAATCTCTTCATGGCATCTTGCACGGATCATTTTTGAAACAAAAAAACTAAGATCACACATATTTTATATAGATAAAGCTCTTCGTAATGTGTGAGCTATACTTGTGAGTACAATTCTTTGTATTTCTTTAAGGCATGGGCTACCAGGAATCCCTTCAATGAGTCCATTGGAATCTTTTTCCAATCAGTCCGAATGCTCCAACTACAAATGGAATTATTCATGCCTCTGTTGAAGCTTAAATAAGCATGGAATAATACAACACAAAATGTACGTTAACAAAATGTATTGAAACAAAGAATAGGTACACAATATTTACAGTTAGTTTGGTATATTCTTGGGAAGACTGTTCCTGCATAATGGGTTGACTAAATCGCAGTCGGGCAGAGTCTCTGGATTCAATTTCTTAATCTCTACTATCTTCCCCGTCTTCCGGTACCAACCCATATTTATATGGTCGGTAGTCCGCTTATGTAAATTAGGTGTATCATACACAACAGCCTCCATATGTCACATTTTTTAGATTTCCAATTTAATACGTATTCAATTGTATTTTTGATAGTTTTTTGAAGATTTTCAAAGATACATTACAATCTTCAAGAATTGCTATGTCAATAAGAAAGAACATTCTGTTTATGTGGTCTTTGATCACGATGTCTGAGCAATTAGCTTTGATTGTTATGTTTGTGTGTATTGTAAAGCCCCATAAAATTGTTATAGGTCCTATCTCTGTAACCGAGTGTGGGTGATGTTCATATCAGTCTCTTGCAGTTATCTTCACGTAAAAATTTCATGTATTCCAGCGCAGATATTGGTCCATTCTATCATGAAGCATTTTATATTCAGTGGCTGCTAACACTGTGCAACCTGATACAAGATGGTTAGTTGTTTCTGGTTATTTATCACAGAATCTGCATTTAGAGTCAACACAATATTTCAGTATCAGTGCTTGGTAATTTCTAGTCAGCAATCATTGGTCCTGTGCAGCAAGAATAAAACCTTTGACTTCAGCTTTGAACCATGCACTACGTAGCCACTCTCGGGCACGGGGTTTGTCTCCATCAGCTTGGTTTGATTAAAAAGAAAAAAGTTTTAAGTGGATAACCTTTCTTATCCATTTCTTCTAAAGCATCTTTCGTCCTTTGTAAAACAATAACCTACATCTGATCGAAAGGTTTTGAAGAGCGTGGAACCATCTCTTAATTACTGTTATTCTCAGGTCCACCCAGGTGGGGTAGCACATGTTAGGGTCTCAGCTATGGGTAAAATATGGAAAGTCAAAATCTTTATCTATAAAAGGCAGGATGTGTGTGTGTGTGTGTGTGTGTGTGTGTGTGTAACGAATACACGACCGCAATTTTCGACAGATTTGCACCAAAATTTACATCCACATGCTCCAAGTTAGCGGGAAGGCCAAGACTCACTTTGCATTTCCTAATTCGCATCGATAATGTAAATAATCGATTTTTTCATGCTTCTACGACAGTTTTCATGTAGTTTGCGGTCATTTTCTACTGGCCAGAGTGAGAGCCTATAGCTGGCTGCCACGAATAGGCAAGGAGATTCTATTGACCAGCGTGAGAGCCAACAGCTGACTGACACGAATGTTAACTAGCATGCTAGCATGCAAAAAAATCGATAGCTGCATTCGTCACAAGTGGGAAAAATTTAAATCTGCATGGCACTTTACTCCAATTGGCTCATTCGCTTGCTTAAACTCAACGTTGATTCTGATTCCGCAGAACTGGGTTGGGTGTGAAAAAGTATTTGTTGTTAACATTCTTTTTTCATTCGGTTTTTCCAGTTACAAGTCCTTTTTTAAAGCTGATCATTTTGTGTTCATTTTGTTTAGTTCTTTTTTCGTAACAGATTTAATGTTTAGTATAGAGCTTAGAAAAAAATCGCAGTGTGAGATAGGCAAGAAGTAAGGCATGTAGCAACATCAGCACGGCAAAGGGCACTCCTTTAAAGGCAAGGAAGGGCAAAAATATTTTAAGTCAAGTGATAGCGATTATTTGTATGAGTCGTACGATTTTTGAATCAAGCACTGGCAACGCCGGGCCATGCTGCTAGTATGAAAATATAAAAATATATTAGAAAAATTACCAGCAATACATTTTTGGAATAAATAAAAATTACCAAAGCTCGCAAGAAAATAAAATTTCGTTATTAAATGACCCATAAGTTGTTGATATGCCGTTAAACAAACCAAACTACTCTAAATCTAAGGCATACCAACTACATTAATTATTTTTATTTATCGTTTCTTCCATGGCTTCAATATAATTTATTTTTATATAATATACTTGAGAACTCTAAATAAGTGAAATGTCTCTTATACAAATATTTATGAAGTAATCTCCTGAATAAAGTCCTTCCTCTTGAAATTCGTATTTAGTTTACACATAGCAACTATTATACTACGGCCTATCAAATCCATTTTTATGTTAAAAGTGACACACAATTTAAAATAAAACAGTAAAAAGAGATCTGAAGGTTTTATAATTGCCATATGTAAACAGGAATTCATGTCCAATGCCAAGTATACATTCGATTAGTAAAACAAAGCTGGTAGGCATTTGGTGCATTTGTGTCTAATCAGAAATTTTGGGTAAATAATCCGGCAGATTTATTGTAATAATCTGTTTGTTCCATGTTTTTAAATATATAGATATTGATTAAAATATGATTAATCGTTTCCAAAATTGCTACGTGAATTGACTATTTCTTCTACTATCCAAATACATTTTATGCGAATCTGCTGGAAGGGTTTCAAAATAAAAAAAAAAATATATATATAGTCATTTTCAGTACATTTCCGGCGAAATCCCACTTGAGAGACGTCATAGTGTTTCTCGGATTAAAAGGATATCTTTACATCTGCTCTTGTTCAGTACGCTCCATGTCCATTTAAGTAAATATTATATTACATTATTAAGGCTGTCCTTATTTTTTTTTTAAAAATAAATTATAAATATATTTTCGATGTTTGTGGCTGAAAACATTAGGTTTATAATACCCAGAAATTCATACACAGATGTCCTCAAGGACACATGGCACAGCGGATAAAGCCGTTAGTTAGATCCAGTGACAGGACCCTAAGAGTGTGAATTCAATACCCGGTTAAGGCAGTGGAGAACTTGGAGAGGGGAATTAACAGGAGATAACTGATATCCATTAAACATGGCATGAGAAACTAGAACAGTCCACACCAGTGAGCGAAATAAAGGGTTCAGTTCGGCATTCCAACCACCTGTAATAAATGTGACGACAAAGATGAGGACAATAGTCCGAATAATGTAAATAAGGTACATCTTAGAAATATAGACGGATTGAATGATATGCATTACTCCCCATTCTTTCATTACGATGACGTATTCATGATTCTCATGTAGCAGACGATACCTTTGCATTGAAAGAGCCCCATGAAAAACATTGATATCTACAAATTAAAAAAAAAGATTATATGAACACAAAAGGATCATTTAAAAGACTATAGTCAACTAGCAGTAAAACCCGGCGTTGCTCGGGGCTTTATGTAGTTAAATTGTTTTGGGGTTTCAATTATTGAACTTACGCTACGTATCCGCAGTTTTTGAGGTCACTGATAGACCGGGAATCTCACTGAGATCAAGGGGAAACCGGTTGCAATAGGTGGTTGCTGTGTTGCTAAAGGAGTGGGTTGTGCACACAGTAGCGCAAGTACGTTTTGCCTTAGCGCATCACAGTATGAGCCTGAGGTACCACCAGCAGCCAATTGTAGGTGCCGGGAATTTTGGAGTTGGAAATAAGTCAAACCCTAAGTATGTCTTGAATCATCTCTTTTTTTAAATGGATTGACTACCGTTTAAACTGACTTCAGTAAACACAAAAGCACACAACGGTACACGCAACACAGGCTGAGTGAAATATGGCGATGGCACTACCGCAAACAGGTCAACAGGTAGGTGTGTGAGAAGCAAGGCAGGGACGGAATTAACTGGCTGGCTCCAGAAGGATTCCACGATGCCAACTCCCTGCAGCAGTGTAGATTAATTCAATGGGCGAAACCTGGCTAAGGCCAGTACAGAGATTCCAAATGAATCCCACAAAGGTGAAGAGTGATGCGTTTCATGTAGCACTGCCGGTGATCAACTGTATGCTGGAACCGAACGCTGTAACCTAGGGAAAGCGCATGACATTGCAAGCTCCCTGTAGCGCTCAGCTATTCAAAAATGTTGCGAATGGATGCAGCATCAGCGATGCACTTGCCTGGGGGGGGGCGCTTAACACAATTATTGATGCCTCCACAGTGTAGATGGTAGTGGTGGAATGGAGATGACAGTGGCAGTAGACGGGAGGGGTTGACAGAAAACGCAAGCAGACATGCGAATACGCCGAAGGCAGGTAGAAGGAAGTGTTTATCTGGCGCGGTGTAGTAACAATGGGAGACAAATTTCACGGACGTCTTGTAAGGCAGGTAGGGTGTGAAGGTGTGGTAAGAGGGAAAACTGCTCTTGGGAATCGAAGCTTTGCGTGTCGGTTTGTACTGTCATCGACGGTTTATACAGTCCTGAAGACCGCATAGAGGTAAACTGTCAGCCGTCGCCTACGTCCCATCAACCTACAGAAGCTCCTTGTAAATGACATTTTTCTGCAGATCCCCCTGGGAGTGAAGACGAATACGTCCTCGCTTCTACCTACACGCGAACAACCTACGTAAAGCTGGCCATGGGAAAAACACTGCTCTCCAAGGTGAATTCCCGCGATACGTAGTGTTTGGCCCTGGGATTTATTAATAGACATTGCAAAGCAAAGTCTGACGGGAAACTGCGACCGGCGGAATGTAAAGGGCACATCTGAACCCGACGGAGATAGATGCATGCGCGGTATGAATACAGTTTCACCCCTTCTACAACCGGTAAGAATTGTCGCTTCAATTAAATTTGGTGCCAAAGACTTAACCACCATTCGTGTACCATTGCACTGATTTGGGGGGAAGCAGGTTACGCAAAAGCATAATGGGCGCGCCCACTTTCAGTCTCGGTGTGTGAGGAGAAAACCTTGCCCGTTCTAAGGAATTCAGAAGTTCGACCGGGTAGTCCGTAAGGTTATCCGGGTCGGGCGTCCTGTCGATGGATTTGTAGATGTAATCATCCCCGGGAATGCACTGCAGGAGTTGCTTATTAATGCTAGTAACTGTGGTGTTTTTTGAAGCACAGTAGTTGGCACTAAGATGCGGAAAGACGACATCTCTGAGCTGTTGATGGGTGTCAACAACTGACTTCAGTAAACACAAAAGCACACAACGGTACACGCAACTGAACACAGTGTTCCCACGTTAATGTAGCCTTCTGCGTCAGAAGACGTTCGGCCCTCGACGAGAGCTAGAAGGCCCCTTGAACATTCAGCGGACACGATGTCCCCAGTAGTATGAACGCGCATGTTGGTGGTCAGGTGCAATGACTGGACATGGGCCCAGAGGTTGGACTACTTAAGGCACGCACGAACAGCATCGGCCTTTGTCCCTTTAGGAATAACAGGCAGGGTTTGTCGAAAGACACCTGACGAAAGGAGAGTCTAGCAACCCATGAGAGCAGTGGAGTCCCTAATGTCTTGAAGGGACCTATTCAACGCCTCGAGTGATTGTTTGTGAGCCATAGTGCACTCGTCTCACACTATGAGTTTACAACGTCTTAATACGTCAGCCTGAACCGAATCTTTTGAAATGCTGCAAGTTGGAATTTCGGCCTTGGCAAGGTCAAGCGGAAGTCTAAACATAGAGTGCACCGTCCGTCCGTCCGTCCGTCCGTCCGCCCGGCAGCAATGTGGCCGCAATCCCTGATGATGCAACAGCATGCGCGATGTCTCCGTGCCGCTTTGCGCGATAAGGCTTAGGAAGACGTTGTAGGTTGGCCACCCGGAGTATGAAGGGGAATGCCGAAGTGGTAGCCATCGTCACCATAAGGGAGAAGTAAAGGGGTACTTCAATGCGTCATATGATCGATGGGTCTCTGAAATCCTGCGAAGAGCGCCGCCTCTTGATTTGAGGACATTATCGCCAGTGCGGTCTTGCTCCCCATGTATAATAGCGGCCACTTCGTTGCACGCAGAAGCATTGTAGAGGCGTTCGTGTTCATCATAAGGCCGTTTGTCGACCTCAATTACAATGCTAAAGGAAGGTAAGGGAGCATTTTCCAAAGCATATTTGAAACTGCAAATGTAGCTGTTAACCTCGTGAAGCATGGCCTGAAGAAGTAGTATGACGTCCCTGCAAGAAACTCTTCTCGACGGTGACAAAATACCAATCCGGGTTTCGGCCTGTAGGTTGTAGTCTGCAATAAAGTACAGTTGAAGGAATTTAGGCGTAGAGGTCTCCTCAGGCAGCAGAGACACAATGCCGTGGTATACCTGCCACTGTACTTTGAAAGTGGGCATCCAACCCTCTTCTCGAACCACCTGAGCCCCAAATGAGGTCATTTGAAAGGAGTTGTTTTATTGCCTAATTGTTTTAAGGAAGTGGTTCGAGTCGGGAAGGGAGCCGGCTATTAGTCCCCTCAACGGGGTATGTGGTTCATGCAGAGGTGGCAGTCGAACTTTACCGGATGAGCAGCACAGGCCGGCAGGCTCCCCGGCCCATTTGCGGGCGTTGCAGAATTAGCAAACGCGGGTCATGGACCCTACATTAATGCCGGGGTCGTAATTGAAAGCCAAGAAAGACCAAAAGAGATGATGGGACAGGTAATACCACGAGCGGCCGCAAGGCGCTGAATGTCGCCGTCGAGGCGTATGCGGCGAGCTTGGGGAGTTTGAGATAAGCGCACAACGGCCATGTTTGTAGCAGCCCTTGAAAGTCTGTTTGCCCTTGTCTTTGGGCCCTTGGAGTTTCTGGCAGCGTTGCGGGCATTGCGAGTTGCAGCTCTGTCTCGGACTCCCTGAACTTAGCTGTTGCAGCAGCGTCCCTGTATTGACGAGCGCGCCTGCGGTCAAATGTTTCAGCTTCCCTCGACTGGCAGTGATGGTAGTATTTCTAGCATTTCGAACACACCAACGGAGCGGTGTCTCAGCAGCCCTAGAGCACACTGTTGCAGCAGCGTCCCTAGATTGACGGGCGCGCCTGCGGCCAAGTGTCTCTATTGCCTTTGATTTCGCAGTGGCAGCAGCGTTTCTTACGTTACGAAGAAGCCTTTGATGATGAGTCTCGGAAGTCCGAGATGCAGAGGCGATTGCTGCAGCCTGTGTTTTCATTCTCGACCGTTGTGCATTCTTGAGCCTTGATCGCAACGAAGCCCTGTAGGCAGCTTTCCTAGCCAAGCAGTTGGCACGCTCCTCTTGTGACTGCGAGGTTGCGTGAGGGCGCTGCGCTGAGCGACCTGTGATAGTCACATTGTAGTCTGCTCCTGGGACTCGCGGGCCCTTCTTGCCCTCATAGCGGACGCTCTTGCAGACCGAAGGCTAAGACGTACCCTCCTTTTTTGGCGGCATGGGGGGAACTGATGCTAGCAGTGGTTGATTAGGGTTTCTCAATTGCAGGACTACAAAGTCTAACTTAGTATCGCAAAGTGTGAACCAGAATCGCGAAGGCAGGTATTTAAGTAAAACAGCTGAATAAATTGTTTATGGTAGTTGGAAAAATGTAGTTAAACAAACAAACGGAAAACAAAAACGTAAGAAACAACTTGCGACAGGAGAAATGATCAATTGAAGGAGCCTATCGTATCAATCGGATGGCGGCGTAACAGGAGCAGAAGTGAGACCTTCGTCCCACATCTGTGCACAGCAGGTTCAAATGCAAAGTATTACTGGCCAATCGGTTGTACCAATCAGCGAGCGTCCTAGGGTCTCGAACACCAATCAGCGACTGTGTACAGCACTTAGCCAATGAGATACCGCTATGTGAAGAATGGTCCTGCGTGTGTGAATAACAATCAGCTGTAGAGTCTGTAGTGTAGACGTCTCAGTTTGATGGGTGTATTCGCAAATTCTGATGAAGACATGATTGTATCGACTTCCCTCAGGTATTAGCTGGTCACAAAGGAGATCACAGGGCAAAGGTTTTAATTATCACGACTAAAGCCGATAAAGTTAATCAAAATCCCAAGCAAGTTGCGAAAAACATCGCCAAATTCAGATAAACTCGATTTGAATTGGAAGTCAAAGGGGGTATGATTTCATCGATTTTTATCCGATAATTGAAAACGATATTGAAAACGAAAGTCAGCACCTCAATACTGTCGTTAAATATTATGCTCAACGGGAAATTTACTGAAAATCCTCGCCATTTGCGAAAAATATAGCAAAAAATCAGCTAAACTGGACTTGAATCGGATGTCACAAAATGATCGATTGTATCGTGTTTTTCCAGTAATTGATATCGATATTGAAAATGAATGTCAACACCTCATAACTGTTGATAAAAACAATGTTCAACGTAATTTTAGTGGAAATTCTTCGCCATTTGCAAAAAATATAGCTAAAAACCAACTTTACTGTATTTGAATTGGAAGTCAAAAGTGGTATGATGTTATCAATTTTTCCAATAATTGATACCGATATTGAAGAAAAAGGTCAGCAACTAATAGCTGTTGATAAAACTAATGCTCACGTTTGGTGAATATCACTTGTAATTTCCGAAAACTATCACTAAAAAACTGATGACTTTTTTCGAATCAATATTCGACCCCCTATCAGTTTTATCGATTTTTTTCCAAAATTGGAGAAACAATCGAAAAATCCGAAGACGTCAAGTACGAATGCCGTAAATTTCTGATCTGTATATAAATTTTCATGCTAATCGAACGAACGGTTTGCTCAGGATGAGGGAACAAGTTGACAAACACACAGACACACAGACACACTAACAGAATGCCATTTATAGATAATGGTACATTAGTCGACCCTCGTAATAAATCTGAGCCTAATTTCGACTTTCAGAATCTGTTTTAATTAAATGAAAAATTCATTTATTTAGGCGAAAATATATTGAAAGAGCAAATGAAGGACAAACTGAAAAAAAAGTAGAAGTACTTCATTGGACTAAAGTAATGCTTTTATTGATGGAATTATATTTCTGTAGGAAGGGAAGAGGCAGATATAAAAACTAAAATGTCAGTTATAATTATAGACCGACAGGAAACCATATTGGAACGCTGAAATCTTAAATTAATTTTTTAGATGTGTCTGGGCATGTCGCTTAGCCAATTTCAATCAGTTTCCTTAGGCTTTTGTTTTGTTTTTATCACTTTTATTATTTAGTATTCCACATTGTGATAATATGCTAAGAACGACGAAATGCAAGAAACTGAACGCAAATTTAGCGTGCAATGATCGAGCGATCAAAGCACTTTCTATACACTTAATAAATTACTTTCTTTTAATTTAAGATGTATTTTTTAAATCGAAATTATTCTCAAACTCATTACGGTGAGCAATTAATGCATTGATGCATTATTTTCATTTAAATATCTTTAGCGTTCATATATTTTATTTAAATTTCTAGAGGTTTCTCCTATGTATTCAATGTCACAATCATTACAAGTAATAGAGTAAATTCCCCCTTCAAGTTTTAGCTTACAATTATTTTGTTTTGCATTAAGTCTCTTATTGTTTTGGAAGTAATTGTAACAAATTTTATGTTAAGCATAGACAAGTTCTTTTCTATTAGTGTGGCCTCGTTCCCAATAACCGTTACACATGACTTCCTCGTAGAGTATTTCAAACTTCCAGCTTTCCAATAAATACCAGGATGTAGACAAAGAAATGCCTACTACACAGATACCGCATTGGTTCTTGAAAATGACAGACGATTGAAAGGATTTGAAAAAAGAAACAATAAACGTCGGACAATTTACCTATAAGTACAATATTCAACATTTTTTCGGAAATTTAAAAAAACGCCATAAAAAATAATGAGGCGAACAAACCTTATCGATTCTTTTTATTTAACTAGTTTGGATAAATATTTTCTGCCTATATATATATATATATATATATATATATATATATATATATATATATATACTTGTAATTTGCATTTATATATATATATATATATACTTGTAATTTGCATTTATATATATATATATATACTTGTAATTTGCATTTATATATATATATATATATATATATATATATATATATATATATATAAATATATATATATATACTTGTAATTTACAAAATCCAACTTTTTACAAAGACGTATGCAATTAAAAAGAGCTCAATACAAATTGAACTCATAAAATATTTCGGTTAGATTTTATTTTGATTTATTCGGTTTCTGTTTTTTAGGTTTCCCTTGGCAGTCTTTCTGTTGGTTGTATCAAGATAGATAGATAGATAGATAGATAGATAGATAGATAGATAGATAGATAGATAGATAGATAGATAAAATAGCATTTGATACAGACAGAAACATATTAAACATATTTAATAACTAATCCTCCAAATAATAAACGTGAAACCCTTCCTTACCAATAATGAACTAACCCAATCATATCTAATAATATCTACAAAATTAAAACAACCAATACCATATCTCCAAATAAAAACAAACGCCATGATAACAGTTGAAGACAACCGAAAGCGCTCGGCAGAAAGATATCGACTTGGATCTTTACTTTAACAACTTGGACCCAAACATTATGAAACTTGCGAGGAAGCAAGAAAAATACTGAGAAAAAGATCATCAAACAGATCCGTAGTCTTTAATAACACATGCCTTAACGATATGCTGCCAAAATACACACACACACATATATATATATATAGAGAGAGAGAGAAAGAGAGAGAGAGAGAGAGAAAGAAAGAAAGAGAGAGATTGAGTATGGATAGCCATCCAACAAAATGATAGGAAAACGAATAAGTAGGAAACAGATCTTAATTTAACATGTTTCACTTTATTAAAGCTTCGTCAAAGATCAAGATAGAAAAAGATAGATTTTTCTATCTTGATCTCTGACTTCGCTGTAATAAAGTGAAACATGTTAAATTAAGATCTGTTTCCTACTTGTTCGTTTTCCTATTTTTATATATATATATATATATGTGTGTGTGTGTGTGTGTGTGTGTGTGTGTGTGTGTGGCTTGTTCACTGTATAAGTTCTGGATACACGGTCAAAACTTCAAAGAAAATATTAGATCGTAAAATAATACATATTCTTTATATATCAGATCATTGGTTCTTTTATATTAATGGGTCTACAGATTTCTGTCCCTACTGGGATTAACCCTTATTTTCTTATGAGTAGAGGGTCAAATCTATTACATGAAAACACAGTGTTACTTAATGCTTGAAATCTCTTCACAAAGCAAGTTATGGCTTGTTGCAGAAGAAAAAGCATTTTGAACACGCCAAATAAGGGGCGTCATTTAAATATAAACATTTAATGTATTTCCTTATATACTTTATTAGAACATTTATAGTTATTTAAACTTTTAATTACCGCCCATAACTGTTCTTAACAAAAAGTGTATACATACTTAGAACACTACCCTGTTCTTATGCGGGCGGGCGTGGCACGTGGCCGAGTGAGACCCGGGTTCGAATTTCACCGCTTCGATTTGTCAGGAAGAAAAGTATTTTGAACACGTCAAACATCAGTCTCCTTCCTGATGCCTGGCGTGTTCAAAAAGCTTTTTCTTCTGCAACAAGCCATAACTTGCTTTGTGAAGAGATTTCAAGCATTAAGTAACACTGTGTTTTCATGTAATAGATTTGATTCATAAGAAATTAAGGCGTAATCCCAGTGTGCGGAAAACCCTACCACAGGTTGACCCAAGTGAAATTCAATACTTGTAAGTGAAATACAATTTCACAGAAAGACTCAGCATACTTGCATATTTATGTTGGTGAACAAACGCAAATGCGCCTGTGCAAGCGTCTGCAATAGGGATTGGTTAGCCACCCTAGTAGACGAGTATCCTCGAATACGATACATACTATACATGCCTGTGTATGCATATGAGTACGTGCGAGTGAGTATGTATGTGTGTGTTACTAGGGTCCTGTCAAGGTTGAGGATAGAAGTAACAGCTCTTTGCTACTGTAAGTAGTCATCCATCAATATCATCTTTGGACGCTTACTTACAAACTGGAGTAACAAGGTCGAGGATCAAAGTGGCTGTCTCTCACCCCGAAAACAAGCGATCGGCCGGGTTGGCTAAACGTAGGATAACCGGAGGTCAGAAAGATATATAAAAGGTCCACCCGAGAGCGAGTCTCAAATCAACGCGAGAAGGAAATCTATGCTCGGAGAAAAGCCCCCAAGCCACACACTTACTCGCCAATATTAATTGACAAAGTCCGGAAGTGAATAAACAGTAAGTTGACGTAATGGAGATTTTTGCCTTGTGTTCTAATTAATATATACAGCGACAACATTACATTACCAAGAAGTCATTTCCTTGACAAATCGACAATGTAGAAATTAGATTGCGAACCTTCTAACCACTCGTCTTCACATCCATCCTGCCTGTATAAATAAAATAACTATGGCGATAACTGTGACTGGGCGTGGTCTTTGTCAACACTGACAATGAAAGCTGTGCGGCCAATCTCCGGTTGATGATAAGATCATGAACAATGCTCAACGTAATTTTGGTATAAATTCTTCGCCATTTGCAAAAAATATAGCTAAAGACAAACTTTACTGTATTTGAATTGGAAGTCAAAAGTGGCATGATGTTATCAATTTTTTCCGATAATTGATACCGATATTGAAAAAAAAAGTTCAGCAACTAATAACTGTTGATAAAACTAATACGTAAGAAACGAACCAGTCTTTTTTCTTCTTCTTTTTTTTCTTCTTAATAAAACAACTAAGACGCAAGGGTTTACTGAGTGTTACAGAATATAAGAAAAAGACAAACATTATTAAGGAGTGAGAGCAATAAAAGAAAAAGAATGATGACGACAAAACATAAGGACTAGCATTACAATTAGATTTTTGAAAGTAAAAGTTGACTGGAAAAGAGAAGCCGGAAGAGAGTTCCACAAGTAAGAAGTGGGATAACAGTTAGCATCGAACTTCCGGTTACATCTAGCCATTTTAACTGTGAAATAATAAGACTTTGACACTAACTCTAGTATTGCGCTTAAATTCGTGAAGTCTAGATACGAAAGACGAAAATACATCAGAACAATTACTACTAAAATATTTTTACCGGCATGAATGTCCGAGAAATTTTCACAGAAAATATGCGCCTTCCGAGAGAAATCGAACCTGTATCCTATACGGAACCGTCATATAGACCTGACGAGCTATACCCGTTTAGTCACAGAGGTGCGTCTGGTTGGCAAGGTCGATTTTACGGTTTTTAAACTCCAATTTTCCACTATTTCCCAAGAACATTCATGTCTGCTCGATGCTTATCCAAACGTAAACAAGTGACGTCACACACTACGAAATGGACAAAGTCCGACAATTATTTTAAGTTATCTTCTATTTATGCGTTATTTTTTTTATAGATACAAATATTTAAGTAAATGCCCTGTTTATAATAAACAGTATTAACAACATTTAGATATTTATTTGTACGACAGTACAAAATGTGGCACAAGGTCAAAAATGGGATTGGGGAAAAGGAAGGTCTTCTTCTGTCTTATTTCTAAACTTCGCTAGCCATAAACACTGACCCAAACATACCAACAATAGTCCTGACACCAAAACAACACATCCTCTCCTACCTTTCTTACTACATCCAGCATAATACCTCAATGTCTCTGTGAATTCCTAACTAGTCCCCATATGTACATTTCTTTGACTGTGGGGGAAGGATAATAAAACAATTTTAAAAAAATCCCCATTGAGTATTTACAATATGATTAAATTCTATTTACATGGAAACAAAACAAAATAAAGTTAGTAATAAAACCCCCCTACAATCCCTAAATGTAGCAGAAAAATCAGTTAACTGGACGAAAAAATACGTGTTTATAATAGTATAAAAATCATTCATTCATCCCAAGCACTCACACAAACACGCACTCATTCAGACACACCAACAAATATGAAAAAACACACGCGAAACGAAAGGCATCCCGCATCTACCAGAGAACTGACATCACTGACCATCTAACGAGGGAGGGATGGGGAATTAAACTAAAGAAAAATAGGGACAAAAATAAAAGGGGCCAATTGACCATTTACATTAAATTTAACAACCTGAATCTCCGAGAAATTTTCATAGAAAATATGTGTCCTCTGACAAGAATCGAACCTGTATTCTGTAGCTTGACGTGCTATACCAGTTTAGCTATAGAGCATTAGTTAAATATTAAAACATTTATAGAAAATACACAGGGAAACTACATTAAGGCGGTGAGAAAGTGACTGAAGCCGAGATGCCATTCCAGTACCGATAACATTGCAGATTATTCTTTGGATTTTAACAAGAATCTATAAATAAAAGCAACAGACCAGATGTGACAACCTTATTAAATGCATAGACGAATTGTCGACTTATAAATGTGTAAGTTATTCTGGCGGTAAAAATTATTTGGACCAACTTACCTAGCAGTAGAGCCTAAGTCTTAAAGATAATAAAAGCAAAAATACATTTACACACAGAACCAGAAAGAAAGAGCTGAAATCTCACAGTGAGGAAGGAGGGCTTGGAGAATCTGACACTCATAGGACATACTGAAAGCAAAACGAATAAGCCTGGGTGGCGCCTACCGGAAGAGTTTGTTTAAATGGATGGCCAAACAGGTAGTGGAGGTTTGGCAAAGAGACAAACGTTGCTAAGAACTTCAAGAAATAGGAAGTTGGAAAGGACCATGATCGCAGAGTGAATCAGAGAGGCGTAAATCAAAAACGAAAACAAATAAATCAATGTTGCTAATAGTCACAATGATTTTTATTACTTCAAATGTTATTTTTAGTGGATAGTCTGTTTTTATTTTAAACAGTATTTATTTCGTCTACCGGCCTAATCATTCAGTTTCTTTGTTAAGTTTTCTCCATTACGCAGGCAGGTAGACGAAATAGATAAACGGAGCGTCTACTCAGAGACGGTTATCTACTAAAAGTCAAGTTTGAAGTAATAAAAATATATCGGATTAAAAAATAAAGTCCATTAATTCTTTCGAAATACACAATGAAATACAGAAAAGTTTGCTTAGAGATGCTCTGTTGTTTTTGTTACTCTTCATGCTATGGCAACAACACGTAATATTAGTTCGAACTCAATGACGTCAAATCAGCATCCAACAGAGACCTCTCTTCTTATAACTATCAATAGTTGATATTTATTATAAATTAATACAATTATGGCACAAGGCCGAAAAGGGGGAATGGGTTGAGGATGGTCTTCACTATCTATCTTATACCTAGCTAATAGGATTCACGACCCATTCATTCGTTATAATTTCTTCAGTCACCATAAAATCTCGTCCGTCGTCAATCAACAATCAATCCTCCATACACCATCCTCTCAGGATGAGGAGTTTAAAAAAAAACAAAAAACATCCCAATGAGATGATAAATATTATTTACAATATATATATACAAATGGGATGAAGGATCATGAAAGAGGAGGGGGGACCCCAAAACAAACTAAATATGAAAACAAAGCAAAAATAAACATAACTGATGTTAGTAGGACCCGTTCAACCCTTCAAAAAAGAGAAGCCACTGTATTCTGCCCTTGGACAAAATCAAGAGGCTCCCTCGCTAAAGGAGAGGGAAAAGAAAAAATATAGACGGGCATGGGGAATCAATAAAGCTGACCCAGTCGAGATGAAAGGGGGTCAGAACAAACTGGGGAGGTTGGGAATGTCATCTTGAATCATAACCAACAATGTAACCGGAAGCAGACCAGGAACAACACTTACATTAACTAGGTACACAAAAGTTTATCTAACCTAACCAGGGGAGGCCTCCACAGGAAACCACCCCGATGTGATATAACTATCAATTTATTTGTTTCCGTTTTATTGGTTTTGACTTACCGCAAAAAATTCTACATGCAATAATGTATTATACGTTCATTGAATCCCATTCAAGTCCCTTAAAAATAACGTTGCCTAAAGGTCATGAGATAGACTAGAGGCAAAAAGGTTGGGGTCAATCTGCATTTCTTTAAAAAGAACACATTAAAATGAGATATTTTTGTATTTTTATGAGATATTATTGCAGTAACTACAGTATATTTGCTTTTTATTTTGACAAAAAATACGCACTTAACTATAACAATTTATCATACAACGGCCTCATATTTTGTTTTCGTCAATAAAACCACCACCTGCCTTAATTATCACTTCACAAATTTTTAGCATTGTTTCCAACAGTTTTTTTTTTTTTTTTTTAAAGACCTTCCCAAAAGTTCTTCAACCACTGAAAAAGCTCACTCACACTTTTTGGGGTATTCTCTTCGAACTCTCCTATCCAGTTCTTCTCATACTAATTTTTCCTTCTATTTTATTTTGCCCTCGATAATAAAGCATTTATAATTGGCAGCAGTTGTCATTTTGGGGTCTCCAGTTTTTTGGCGTTTTTTTTTGTTTTGTTTTTTTTGGCGTTTTTTTTTGTTTTGTTTTTTTGGCGTTTTTTTTTGTTTTTTTTTTGGCGTTTTTTTTTTCTGTCAGCATTTTTACCCGTTTCTAACTGCTATTGTAATGTATATTTACGCACTGGGTGTGATATAACTATTTTATTGCTAATGTCGTCTTCTTTGATAACATTTTGATAAATAAATATGCTTGTTGTTTTTATATTTTGTGTATTCAGTATATTGTATTGAACAAAATGGTTATCCGGCCACAGCCCGTCATTCTCTCAGTTCTCTGGCCCTCTGTGAAAAAAGTTTGGTGACCCCTGGTTTAATAAATGGCTACAAATGCGAAGGACTCTGTATGTACTGTAATGATATCTACTCACTAATCAGTAGTTATGGTCGACTGGGACTAGCTTTTTAAACACTAATCCAGGAAAGAATATTTCTTGTTGCACCGTTTTTAATAATGTCATTTTAATATAGGCACCATACTTTATAAATATACACTACAAACAAAAAGTTTGGGGTAACCCTGCATTTCAATTTTTTAAAATGCGATATTTTTGTATTTTTAAAGTAAAAGATATAAGATTTCACTAATTACAGTAAATTGTCTTCTATTTTGACAAAAATAAGTACTTAACTATAAACAGATTATCATACAATAGCATCATATTTTGTTTTCGTCAATAAAACCACCACCTACCTTAATTACTGCTTTACAAATCTGTTTGTTTTGTCTCTAACATATCTTGTGAATATCAAATTCTCCAAGCTTTCTTCCCTTATTATATGTCGCAAAGGCAAACATTGAGTAACCTATATAATGAGATGTGTAAATGGATGGTAGAATAGTGTTTGGGAAGGACAGTAATAAAAACAATCATTGGTAAAAACTACGAAGTAATATGCCGTTATTTTCTCTGGTAGACCGGTTGCCAACCAAGGCTATAGGACTCAATCTATTTACATTATTCGGACTATTGTCCTCATCTTTATCGCCATATTTATTACAACGTTTCGGCCGTTGTACGCTCGGGCCTTCTTCAGGTGGTTGGAATGTCGAACTGAACCCTTTATTTCGCTCAGTTCGACATTCCAACCACCTGAAGAAGGCCGAAGCGTACAACGGCCGAAACGTTGTAATAAATATGAGATGACAAAGATGAGGACAATAGTCCGAATAATGTAAATAGTGTACATAATACCTCATCTCAGAAATATCAACAGATACTGGAGGACTCAGTCTGTCCCGCTATTTAATCTATGGCAGGTGGGAAAAGATATTGATTCATACCTTTCCTCAGAGTATTTACGCGAAAATGAATGTAACTAACAACTGGAATTTGAACTCTGCTCTCCATTTTTTCATTACTGGCCCTTATTCTCTACACCATCTGCACATCCAAGCTTACATCATCTGGTATTCCTAAGCAGTTACCCATCAAGGTACTGACCCGACTCAACGTTGCTTAACTTCAGAGATCAGACGAAAACCGGTGTTTTAACATAAGCATTTTATACGTTTACAATGACCAAACTGTAGATGTTAACACGGTTAAGCACTGGTTTTAGCAATAACGATGTGTATTTCTAGCCATGCTCCGAGTACAGCATGGAAGAGGTGGTAATTTCAAAGAGTCACTCATATATAATGTCCATGAATTCACGTATAATAAGTATGCAAGATAATGGAATTTTGCTTGTCTAAGTTTAGAAATGTATTTATAAAATTTGGTTTGGTTTGTTTTACGGTATATCAACCTCAATGGGTTATTTAATGCCGACAAATCTTTTATTGCTGGTAATATTTTCCTTCAAAAATGTATTGCAGGTAATATTTTTTTCCTTCAAAGATGTATTGCCAGTAATATTTTCTTTCAAAATAAACTATAGTTGGTAATAACTTTTTTTAAAAAATATATTGCTAGAAATATATATTTTTTTTTTTTTTTGCAAAGTATTTCTGGTACGTATTAAAACCTATTTTTACACTTTCATAGTGTTTTGACCCCAGTTTGGGTGTCAACTATTTGCCCATAGCTGAGACCCTAACAAGTGCTACCACCCCAGGTCAGGGTGGACCTGGGAACACCAGCAAGAGGTGGTTCCACACTCCTCAAAACTTCGTGATCAGAAGCCTTGCTGTTGGATGTAGTTTATCGTCTTACCCAGGACGCGGATGTTGTTTACCGTCTTACCCAGGATGGCTATTTATAAAATGCAATATACAATAAATTTTAAATACAATGGACAAAGAAAAATTTTGTTTATTAATGAAATTTCTTTTTCAATTAAAATCGTTAAGACGAAGATGATGGCCGGAAATGCTGTTTGTGCAAATGAAAAGCAAACAGCTTCAACCAGAATTCAAATTAGGTTAGCCGTGCCTATAATTTTCTCGCTACTTCCGCCTTCTTGTTTTCCACACAAAACCCACCTTAAATAAAAAGTGCCATTAAATCATTTTGTTTTAACTTCTTGTCACGCAAAATTCAAATATTATTTATTTATTTATTGCTTTTGTTTTGTGTTGGACAAATTGGCCCCAAGTCTCAACCAGAGGATTTCTGGAGATAACAAATCTTTTTGCATCAGACGCTGTAAACAAATTTGTGCGTTTTGTGCAAAAATAATCTGGAAAAAGGGTGACATGAAATAATTTTTCCTAGCTGAGGACATTTTACCATTTTTTGTATTTTTTTATTTTTTTCATTTTTCACGCAATATTCAGCTATTATTTTTATTTATTTTTCTTTTGCTATGCGTAGTACGATTTAGCACCCCAAATTCTTGACTTCAAGAAACAACAAATCCTTTCTATCAGACGATGCAAACAGATCAGTTGCCATGCAATCATAAAAATGTAATTGTAGTCAATGCACGGAAAGAAATCTACACAAGATGTGAGAAGTGCTCAGGAGCATAATTTTTACTAATTCTCCTATTTTAGGGCTACCAGGAAATTGATCCACATCGTTGACTATCTTTGATATCATTCTCAAAAGACCCAATAACAAAAGGTCTTGAGATGTCACATTCTTCTGATTTCTATCTCGAGATCTTTCTCTTTATTTAGTTTATTAAACGTTTTCAAAGATGTCTTTTTGTCAGGTGGGTCTGCAACATCTATCAGAAGACATGTCTTTTCAACATGATCTTTCACAATTATGCCTTGCCAATTTATCTGCATTTCCTTATCAATCTAAGTACTGAAATTCCAGAGGATAGTAACCTCATCATTCTCTACAATTTGTGGTAGCTTATGATACTAATACTAATACTAGTACTACTACTATTACTACTAATAATAATAATTATTATTATTATTATTATTATTATTATCGTGTTTTGCATTTGTTTTATGTAGTTACCACAATTCTCAAACAGAGACTTCAAGAGATGTTTTCTTTACATCAAAACATGCAAACAGATCAGGTATCATTCAAATAGAAAAAATGGAATTGTGGTCATTGCATAGTGAGAAATCGATGCAAGATGTGTTTTTGTTGCTGTTGCTGCTGTTATTATTATTAGTAGTAGTAGTAGTAGTAATAGTTGTAGTAGTAGTATTTCCTTTGATTTCTGTTGTATTCACATTTCTTTCAGGGTCCCAACCAGTGACCTAAGGTCAGAAATTGCTTCATGATGTTTTCCACTGACCATTTTTGTAAAAACAAAAAAAATCCAAGATTACACATACTTCACATAGATAAAGCTCTTGGTAATGTGTGAACGGTATTCGTGAGTACAGTTTTAAAGCATGGGCTACAATGAGTTTATCGAAACCTTTTTTCCAATCAATCCGAGGGCTCCAAATACAACTGGAATTATTGATATCCTCATGTGCCACATTTTTAAGATTTCCTTTTCTTGACTTTTGATAGTTTTTGAAGATCTTCAAAAATACATTACAATATACAGAGACTGCCATGTCAATAAGAAAGCAAATTCTGTTCTTGTGGTCTTCATTCACGATGTCTGAGTGATTAATTTTCATTGTTCTGACTTAGTGTATTGTAAGGTCCCATAAAATTGTTACATTCCCTATCTCTGTAACCGGTTCTGGGTGGTGTTCATACAAGTTTCTTGAGTTTCCTTTCCGTAAAAGTTGCATATTTTCCATTACAGATATTGGCACATTCCATCATGCCGAATTTTTAATCAGTTGGTACTAACACTGTGCAACCTGATGCAAGACGGTAAATTGTTTCTGGATATTTATCACAGAATCTGCATTTCGAGATAACACAATTTTTCAATATGTCTGCTTGGTAATTTCTCGTTGGCAAGTATTGGTCCTGTACAGCAAGAATAAAATCTTCGGTTTCAGTTTTAGCCCTGCGGTACGTAGCAACTGATGAGTACGGGTTTTAACCACATCAGCGTGCTTGGTACGGGCAGAGTATTGACCATGAAGTGGTTTATCTTGCCATCGTTTCTGCATTTGGTACATTTCATTTGCTTTACCTTTCTTTTGATTATTATTGTTTTTAATTTATTTCTTTTGATTTCTGGTGTGTATACATTTCGTTCCGGGTCCCGCCCAGAGACCTAAGGTTAGAAATGGCATCATGATAAAAAAAACATAATTACATAGATAGATAAAGCCCTTCGTAAGGCGTGGGCTGTATTCGTGAGAACAATTTTTTTGTATTTCTTTAAAGCATGGGCTTCCAGGTATCCCTTCAGTAAGTCTATAGAAATATTTTCCAACCAATCCGAGTGCTCCAACTACAAGAGGGATTGTTGATGTTTCCATATGCCATATTTTTTGAGATTTCGATTTAAAGGTCCTTGTATTTTGATAGCTTTGATAGCTTTTGATAGCTGATAGCTTTATTATTATTATTATTATTAGAAAAGGAAAAAGTACAAATAAAATAAAAACGGCAAATAATTAAACCATACAATACTTAAGGAGAAGATTTAGGAAGATTAAGATTACCTCCTCGGTTATCCATCGAAACCGCAATCCACCGAAATAAGAAAAGAAGCCAGTCCCCACCGCGGGCCATTTAAAAGATAGTTCACGCAGCGGATTGGTTGTTACAAACATCCAGTCGGATGTGCGGAATATGTGGTCTTTCTTCCTCTTATTCTTTAAAAAGGCCAAAGTAGCTGTTAGCGTTTAATTAAAAGGGGGAATCAGGGGTTGATCTCCCCTGATTGGGTCGATTTGGTGATGGAGAGTATGATGTTGAAAGACCCGAAACTCCCTGATGAACCAAGTCAAAAACATCACTGACGACCCCCTTGGGCGCCGACTTAAAAGCGTACTTGCGAATTATTATTATTATTATTATTTAGATTTATATATTTTATACTTGAAAAATATTGTTTAAATATTACTTGAAGAAGACGGACTTTTGTTAAAATATTTTTTAACATTGTCAAACTATGTTTTTTTTTATTTTCTTTACCTTTTCTTAAATCGCGTTCTTCTCTTTATTATTATTATTATTATTATTATTATTATTATTATTATTACCTTCATTCACGCTTTTTTCGTTTTCAGTCGAATATCTTGCATTATGGGTATTCTTCAACAAGTCGTACGTCCTAAGATAGAGAGCAACTTTCGAGTAATATTTGTAGTGTCAAGTAATGCAGACTTCTGAAGCGATGGGATGATAGGGTTTATTATGGCTTTCTCAATGTACTTCCTGATATAAAATGTGTTTTTTTTTCAATGTAATTCCGTGGTTCCGTGATATAAAACCCAACACCCATAACTGGGACAATAGTGTCCTGAACATCTCATATACTTCATATCCGGAGTTCGGTGTATTTCTTAAGCTGATTATTTTCTTTAACCTTGATATTGTCGTCACCAGAAACAGTCACGTCGATAAAGAGGCGCTTTCTTGTTTATTATTTTTTTTATTTGTAATAATTGACTTTCATGCCAGTAATAAACAGTTTCACAATGAACAAGTGCCAGAAAACTCCTTTCCAAACTTCTCTTCAGTATTCTAACTGATTTTATTTATCCAAGGACATCCAGTTTATATAGTCTCTTTACAAGGCTCTCTAAAACTGTTTCAAGCACTCGTGTAATAATGGGGAGAACTTATTATCCAACGTTCAGTCTCTTACTCTTAGATGCAACGTCGCAAACATATCGCTACTCCATCACTATCGCTATGGCAACTGTTCCGAGGAACTTCATTCTTCAGTTCAGACGTTTATACCTAGGACGCTACTTTCATGACTCATTTCCTTAATATTCCAAATGTAAAGAAAAGTTATACAGTTTCGTTTACCAAGAACAGACTCCCATGTGGATGTTTCTTTGAATATTACAATGTTAACCTCGTCAAGTCAAAGATCAGTCCTCATCTGTAATCTTCACTTCCTACTTCCCCTACTTTTATTCACGCATCTGATTCACTGTAACCATTTTAACAGTAAACCTCTACCTTGACCGGCTCCCCAGCCATGTAATGGTTGAATTTTAATATGAATGACAAAATAATAACATTATCAAGTTATTGACATTCTACTCTACTCCAAACTAAAACTTAGGAAAGAAGCTCCAGTCAGAGCTGGAAAGATCGGTAACTATTTACATTATTCGGACTACTGTCCTCATCTTTGTTACCATGTTTATCACAACGTTTCGGCCGTTGTACGGTCCGGCCTTCTTCAAGTGGTTGGAATGTCGAACTGAACCCTTTATTTCGCTCACTGGGGTAGACTGTTCTAGTTCCACGTGACATGTCTAATGGATGTCAGTTATCTCCTGTTGATTCCCGTTCAAGGACACATGGCACAGTGGATAAAGGCGTTTGTTAGATCCAATGACGGGATCTAAAGAGTGTGGGTTCAATACCTGGTTAAGGCGGTGGAGAACTTTGAGAAGGAAGTTTTATGTTGAGCGGTTTCTTTTACTAACAAACATTCATTCTGTCTTTTTGCAAATGAAGTTTACCCTGTTCTTCTCGTTTTCATTCAATATTTTACTATTAGTAAAAAAATAAGAATACAATCTTTTTCAGTTATCTGGTTATATTTTTCAGTCGTCACTTTCATTCAGTTTTGCCCTGTGGTCTGTTTTAAACTTATTATCTTTACTATTTGTAGTAGTAGTAAAAGTAATTGATCAGTCATAACATCAAGAGATCTGAGATTGTCTTTTTTAACGTTACAAAAAGTAATAGCTTATATTGTTTTTGTTTTTTTCTATTGGTTTTTCATGTACATGCAAGTCTCGGCATCATTTCTCTTGTCTAATCAGGCCACTTTCTGGACAGGTGCGCTTCTCAGGTGTGACATAATCAAGCAAAAATTAAGAAAAAACATTCAAAGCAAGGAATAAAATGAAGCAATTATTTTTCATGTCAAAACACAACCCGGGAACAGACGTCGTATGTCTATTTTCTCTTCTCTTTAATCTTTTTGTTATCTTTTTTAATCAGTTATTAGAGCTGAGAAAAGTGAAAAGCGTGGAAATATGAGAATTTAGGGTAGGTAAGGGGGCTAGGATATAGTATAAACGATATAATTAATTATGAAAAATAAAGGATTGTTGATTGAAAATATATACCTGGAAAATGTTTACCTTGAACAATATCAAGACTATAAAAAATTTATCATTCTCCATCGTTTCGTATAAATTTAGAATTTTTTTTTATATAATAGTGTGTATGTGTCTATTGGAAGAGCTACGAAAATGATAGTGAAATATACCTTTGAAATGTAAACGAAGTACTAAAAAAGAGAAACTTTCGTTATAAATGAAGAAAATAGCACTGAACTGTTATTCAAACTAAATTGCTGATTAAAAGAAAATAACCCATTTTACATTGAACCACATTAAGAACTCGCTAGAAGTTATCATTTATCATTTTAGTTTCCTATAAATTTATCATTCTGTATAATTTCCTATCGATATAATATTCTATATATGTTCCTATAAATTCATCATTCTATATAGCTTCCTATAACATACTGTAAATTTACAATGCGTTATAGTTTCCTATAACTATATCATTCTATATAATTTCCTACAATTTTATCTTTCGATATAGTTTCCTATAAATTTATCTTTCTATATAGTTTACTATAAATTTATTATTCGATATTATTTCCCAGAAGTCTATCATGCTGTATTGTTTCGAATGAATTCATTATTCGATATTGTTTCCTATAAATTTATAAGTCTATATAATTTCCTAAATATTTATCTTTCTATATAATTTCCTATAACTTTAGTATTTGATATAGTTTCCTATTAATGTATTATTTTATATAATTTCCTACTTTATCATTCGTCATATTTCCTATAAATTTAGCATTTAATATATTTCCCTAAAAATTTAACATTCTTTATAGTTTCTTACAAATTTAGCATACAATGTAGTTTCCTACAACTTTAGTCTTCTGTACATTGCGTGCCAAATTATTATCGAGATAACTTTTTTCTAATATTTCAAAAACCGTCCAATCAATTCACACATTGTTGGCAACACTGACCTGCGCAATCACTGAAATTTTCGTACCGATCTGCGCAATGTAAACAAACTGGCGCCATATTTGTTATCAGCACGGTGATTTGAGCGTGCCAAATTATTAGAAAGGTTTAGTAAAATTCCTAGAATTGAGCAAACAAAACGTTTAATGTTGCACGTGAATGTTTATAATCAAAAGAAGCTAATAAATAAGATAATCAAACAAATAATAACAAATGCAAACAAAGGCATAGTTTTAAACAAATTAATAGGGAATGTGCTTTCCGTTTCGAAATTATTTGAAGAAGACGACGATCCATAGAATTTGTTAATTGTAGGATGTCATCTGCTGTAATGCCACGAGATATGTCAAGAATTGCTTCACACAACTCAGCGTTGCTCCTGAATTGTCATCCGTTGGCGTACAGTCTTCGCTTCATGATGCTCCAAAGGTTTTCAATTGGGTTCAAATCCAGAGAATTTGCTGGCCACTTCAATTTTCGAAGTCCATCAAAGCTTAACTGTTTCAAATATTCAGTAGTCTTGTGAGCAGCATGTGAGGGAGCATTATCTTGCATAAAAACAATGGCCCTTCTGAAAGCAACTCTTTGCCTTTTCATCCACGGTTCAAGATGCTCCTTCATAAACGCTATGTATGCATCAGCAGTCATTTTGACGCCATCTGGTACTCTCCATGGGCCCACTAATGTTTTTCCAATAATACCACCCCAGATCATTATGCCTCCACCGCCTTGTTAGCGTGTCAAACGCTGATGGCGATTCTCTCCGTTCATTACCCAAACTTTGCACCATCTATCTGGCCCATCAAGTGTTGCTCGAGCTTCGTCTGTGAACAAAACTTTAGAGAAGTCAATCTTCATATTGTCCTCGGCTCATTTCAATCGATTTTGAATGTGATTTCTCGTCAACGGAGGCTTCGATACAGGTTTGACTGTTGTTGCTATTTCCCTCAGATACCAACACCGAGTACTTTTAGACACAGTAGGATCCCCAATGCGACTGAAAAGCTATTGACTGATGATTCCAGGGTTCTTCGTGGCCTCTCATTTAAGTCGTGACATGAGACGACGTGAAATAACCCTCGGCTTGCCTTTATCTGCCCTTTTGCGTACTTGTGTAGGGTCGGCGGTGAACTTTTTCACTGTTTGATGACACCTCCCATCCATTTAGAAATTTCTAGGGTAGATTTACCTTTTGAGTGTTCTGAGGTGATAGTTTTCTTTTCAGCATCACTTAAAATGCTTTTACGGCCCATCTTTTCACTAAATTCTTATACTTTTCTAAAAATTTGGCACGCTCAAATCACCGTGCTGATAACAAATATGGCGCCAGTTTGTTTACATTGCGCAGATCAGTATGAAAATTTCAGTGATTGCGCAGGTCAGTGTTGCCAATATTGTGTGAAAATTTTGTGTGAATTGATTAGACAGTTTTTGAAATATTAGAAAAAAGTTATCTCGATAATAATTTGGCACACTGTGTATAATTTCCTGTAAATTTATAATTCGGTGAAATTGCCTATAAAGTCATCATTCTATATAATTTCCTATAACTTTTCGATATAGTTTCCCGCAACTTTATCATTAGATATAATTTCGTATAAATTTTTCATTCAAGTTTTTCTATAAATTCATTATTCTGCTTAGTTTCCCACAACTTTATTCCTCCTGGGTAAGACGTTATACTACATCCGCGTCCTGGGTAAGACGATAAACTACGTCGAGCAGCAAGGCCTCTGATCAGGAGGTTTTGAGGAGCGTGGAACCACCTCTTAATTGCTGGTGTTCCCAGGTCTACCCTGACCCGGTGTGGTAGCACCTGTTAGGGTCCCAGCTATGGGAAAATAGTTAACTATTACCAGCAATACTTTGTGAAAAAAATCATTACCAGCAATACAATTTTGAATGAAAAGTATGACCAGAAACAGATTTTTGACAACACAAAATATTACCAGAAATAAAAAAAATTGTCAGCATTAAGTAACCCATTGAGGTTGATATGCCGTAAAACAAAATAAAACAAACCAATCTAAACCAAAGAATAAATATCGTATCCATACAAATCTATCCTAAAAATTTTGTCGGCATTAAATAACCAATTGAGGTTGATGTGCCGTAAAACAAAATAATTCAAACCAATCTAAACCAAAGAATACATATTCTATTCATACGAATCTATCCTAAAAATGTTGTCGGCATTAAATAACCCATTGAGGTTGATATGCCGTAAAACAAAATAAGCCAAATAAACCAAACCACAACTTTATCATTCGATATAATTTCCTATGAATTTATCATTCGATATAGTTTCCTACAGATTTATCATTTATTTTCCTATAAATTTGTTATTATATTTTGTTCCCCGATAATTTTATCATTCGATATAGTTTGCCATAAATTTATCATACCATATAGTTTCCTATAAATTTATCATTCTATAGAGTTTCTATGAGAATATTAAGAAGCAGGATAATTTCGTTAGAAATAAGGTAAACAGCGCTGAACTGCTATGTGATATCAATTCTCCTATATGTCTGTGAATGATGGACAAATTCCTTACAAATGAAGAGCAGACTTGATGAAACGGAGATGTTGTTCTAAAAGAGAATACTACGTGCAAAGCATTTATTAACAGGAAAATGAAAACAGAAAGATCAATTATACTTAGAATCTGAAGGAAACACATAATGGAGAAAGAGTGCTTGGAAAATTTAACAATCACAGGTCATTTTGAAGGCGAGTGAGACGGAGGAAAACAGTGAGTATTCTAGCAGATTAGCTCTGTAATTGGCTGGCTGAAGAGCGAGCGGGCGGATAATAAAAAGACAAACGGAAAGGATAGGAAGTTATGGAGAACTATAGTTGGCTACGTTGAAGCCAATAAACAAGAATTACTTTGTATGTTTTTTCATATATATCGTTGAAACTTGACTAATGCATGGAATAATAATGCAACACAAAATGTACTTAGAACAAAATGTATTGAAACAAGAAAGTGTACCCAATATTTACATATAGTCTTTTGTATATTCCTGGTAAGACCGTTCCTGGAGAATGTGTTGACTGAGTCGCAGTCAGGCAGAGTCTCTGGTTGAATCTCTTGATTCCTGTATTTATCTATCCACCCACGAGGATAAAATGTGGCACAAGGCCGGTTTAAAGTGGGTATCTCCGAGCCCGTAGGCTCGGCCAAAAATATGGCCTTTCTGAACCCGCCTAGACGGGTTCAAGGCCTGTCTACCACCCCGGACGAAACCCTGCCTCTCGGCAAAGCCTCGTCCGGGTCCCTCACTGCAAAATGCAGAGAGTTCGACTGAGAGTGAATCTCTTGATTCCTCCCTCTCTTCCCGGTATCAACCATATTTATATGGTCGGTACTCCACTATGCAAATTAGGTGGATCCTACCACGATATATATATATATATATATATATATATATATATATATATATAAACATGAGCGGGCCGAGACGATGCTCAGAACGTTAACTTTCCTACCTTGAGACATGGAGTTAAACCATGATCGATTTATCAAGGAGTTGATTTCTTGCTAAGTCAAGGCGGAAACGAATCCTGCGTGCGGCAAAGTTGCCTGGAAAAGACAAAATTGTGCCTCAGTGCCATACAAATATGCCTCAGCGTCTTAAACAGGAATTAGCTAACCACTGTAACTAATAGGTATACTTGAAATTGAGTAGCCAACCATTATATTAGGTTGCCAAACATAGAAAGGACGCATTTTTTGATTGGTTGTTGATCCGGTCGTCTAATGAAGCCTAACGAAGTTTAACAAAGTCTAACGAAGTAACCTCCTTAGTATATAACAAAAATATTGACTTATTGCTGACTCTTTTTCTTTACAGATAATTTTTCTTTCAATATATTATTATTCATAAATCCAAATGAAAATGATTACAATGAAACAATGCCGAGTAATTTTACTTTATAAGTACAATCTTGGAAAAAAGAATCATTTTTACTTTCATTTTTACTTTCATTTTTACATGCGATGAGAAATGGATACTCTTTGACAACAGTAACAAAGTAGGTCAGTTGATAGATGCAAGTGAATCACCAAAACAATACATAAAACCTTCACTGCACCCTAAAAAGTTAATGGTTATTTCATGGTGGTCTTTCAAAGGGGTTATACAAAATTCATACTTTCCCCACGGGAAAGCAATAACAGCAACCTCGTATTGTGAAGAAATTGAGTGTATGCCCGAAACACTGAAAATGAAATATGCTAGACTTCTGAACAGGGATGGCCCAATTTTGCTGCACGACAACGCACGACCGCACGCTTTTCAATCAACTGTCCATAAGCTGCATAGCCCAAATTATGAAATTTTGCCTCATCCACCATATTCACGTAAAATAACTCCAACTGCTTGTCAATTATTTAAATATTTTGAGCTTTTCATACTCAATAAAACATTCTCCAATAAGGAAAATGTAATCGAAGCATTTGAACTGGTTATCACATCAAAGGATGACAATTTTTTAAAAGATGGGATCAAGAATTTAGAGGTACGTTGGAGAACCGTCATTCCTCAACATGCTGACTATTTCAACTAAATAAAATAGTTAACAATTCAGAAACGGAAATTATTTAATATACGAACAAGTTGAACTTTGAGAACCGACGATATGTTAGAATTAGTGCATTAAAAATTCTGAGATATGTTAGAATTAGTACATCAAAAAACCGGCGATATTTTAGAATTGGTGCATAAGAAACCGACGATATGTTAGAATTAGTGCATCAAAATACGAGGATATGTTAGAATTAGTGCATAAGAAACCGACTATATGTTAGAATTAGTGCATCAAAATACCGGCGATATGTTAAAATTAGTGCATAAGAAACCTACGATATGTTAGAATTAGTACATAAAAAAACCGGCGATATGTTAGAATTAGTGCATCAAAATACCGGCGATATGTTAGAATTAGTGCATAAGAAATCGACGATATGTTAGAATTAGTGCATCAAAATACCGGCGAAATGTTAGAATTAGTGCATAAGAAACCTACGATATGTTCGAATTAGTGCATCAAAAAACCGGCGATATGTTAGAATTAGTGCATAAGAAAGCGACTATATGTTAGAATTAGTGCATCAAAATACCGGCGATATGTTAGAATTAGTGCATAAGAAATCGACGATATGTTAGAATTAGTGCATCAAAATACCGGCGAAATGTTAGAATTAGTGCATAAGAAACCTACGATATGTTCGAATTAGTGCATCAAAAAACCGGCGATATGTTAGAATTAGTGCATAAGAAATCGACGATATGTTAGAATTAGTGCATCAAAATACCGGCGAAATGTTAGAATTAGTGCATAAGAAACCTACGATATGTTCGAATTAGTGCATCAAAAAACCGGAGATATGTTAGAATTAGTGCATAAGAAACCGACTATATGTAAGAATTAGTGCATCAAAATACCGGCGATATGTTAGAATTAGTGCATAAGAAACCTACGATATGTTAGAATTAGTGCATCAAAACCCGGCGATATGTTAAAATTAGTGCATAAGAAACCGACTATATGTTAGAATTAGTGCATCAAAAAACCGGCGATATGTTAGAATTAATGCATCAAAAATGCATAACGATCATCAGAAATATAAGTTTACGGATAAAAAGCTGTCACTATGAAGATGGAATCAGATTAATGCAATCGATTTCTTAGAATTATTGCATCAGAAATGAAAACAGGTCATTAGAAAGTCTACGTCTAGAGAGAGAAATGTATAACGATGAACTAGAAAAGTAATCGATATCTTAGTACGAATGCATCTGAATTAAATAAGTATAGAGATAGAAAGATATCACCTAGAAGATGAAACAGATAAAAGTAATCTATAACTGGGAATTAATCATCAAAAATGCATTACAATATTAAAAAATATAAATCTAGAGACAGAAAGATGTCAACATGAATCTGGAAACCAACAAAGGTAATCAATATTTCAGAATTAGAAATGCCTAACGATAATTTGAACGCGTAAATCTAGACATAAAAAGATGTTAAAATGAACTTGGAAAGCAATAAAGTTAATGAATATTTCAGAATGGATGCATTCGAAATGCCTAACGATATTTAGAACAGATAAAATCCCTAACGAGGAACGCAATTTCTTTGCTAAAATTTATTGAATGCGCAGACCGATATTACTTAATACACATTGTCTAATAAATAAAATGGCGCGCCAATTTCAAATACAAAATATCCACTGTAATAACCTTTCAAGTAATACAAAATGTCGGATTAAAAATAAATTTATTAATTCTTTAGAAATTGGTTTGTTTGCGTTTTGGATACGAAACTGAGCAGAGACGTGCCTCTGAAAAAATATCTTTCTGTGGAAGTGTGCCTTGTCAATCCTTAATGCAGACTCTTGCACAGGCACATTTATGTTTGTTCAACACCCACACTGGCCATCTGCGGTTCATACTGCAACTATACTGACCAGACCTTAGTTACAGTTTCTCAGAGAGAGCGTGTTATCTAACAGGATCAACAATCTGAACAACGCCAGCACACTCAAAACCTCGGTCACGATATATATATATATATATATATATATATATATATATATATATATATATATATATATGTATATATATATATATATATATATAGTCTGTATATATATATATATATATATAGTCTGTATATATATATATATATATAGTCTGTATATATATATATATATATATATATATATATTGGAATAATGTTTTGATACCACAAAACAAATATAACGATTTAAAGAAAATGAATTTCTTTTGTATGACCATTTTTTTTTTTTTTTGTAGGACCTAGGTACCTTTCGGCCAACGCTTCATCAGGGTCTTTCGTTGGCAAATGATTTTAAACAAATAATGAAAATGAAAAGAACGCCAAAATGGTATGGTTGGAACACGTCTAAAATTTTACGAAGATATATATACGTAAAATTAAAATAAATTTACGATTAAAATAAATGCGTAAATAATGAATTAATAATAATGAACCAACCTGAGCAGTAAGATAGGAAAATAAGTTGCTTATATATCAAAAAATAAATTTAGCGATCGTGAAAAATTCTCCTTTTGTTTAGAAAGCGATGGTTTAAATAATTTGAGGCAGATGGCTTCCAAAATAGACAGATGATATTTGGACCTGCCTACGCATATAATTGAAAACGAGTCCATTGTGAAACGTTTTGAGCATGACTCATTTTCTAATAGGTGTTGCCCGATCGCCGAATCGTGAGCTGATTGCGAAACACGAATGCGATGATCTAAATTTAATTTAATGTGTCTGGGTACATGTTGTCCGATTCTTGTTTCCAAACGAAGACATGTTCGCCCTATGTATTCAGCTTCGCACTGACATTTAAATTTATATATAATCGAACTTTTATTATGATAGGGCAAACGATCCTTGAAAAAGACGGAAAAACAGTACGAGTATATATATATATATATATATATATATATATATATATATATATATATATATATATATATATATATATATATATATATATATATATATAGTCTGTTTCATGCTATATGCAATCGTCAGGCCTGACGAATGCATATAGCATGAAACAGACTGTCAGCTCTAAGTGTTGACTTCGATGTTCACTTTTATATTTACACACGCTCTATCTTTGATATTGAGCACTTTATCCCATAAATATAGCACACCTTAAGACTATATTTCTTCATATATATATATATATATATATATATATATATATATATATATATATATATTACCGTATTTGAGTAGATGCTTCGTTTATTTTAAACAGTATTTATTCGAAAATTATAACAGAAACATGTTATAGAATCCCTACAAAAATAGCCAATTGTCAAGTGATAGAGCTGAAGTTCTACATTCAACACCATCACTTTCGAATAAATGATATTTGCTCTATTCTGTATTGAGGACTCTTTCAAGAATTGTATTTTTGGGTATTGGAATTTATTCCGTATACACCAATCCTATTCTTGGGTGTATATATATATATATAGATTACAATAAACGTGCAATCAATTTACAAATACATGAATTATTCACACAAAACTAATGCAAAGGTTAATGATTTAAATGGCGAGACATCCATCATCGCAAACAATTCAAATAGTACACAAAAACCTCCAGATCCGTTATAAATGAATTGATCCTTGTTTATATAAATTTCTGCCGTATTAGTTGTTATTTTTACTACAAGCTTTCGTCTGTTCCTACAGACATCTTCAGGTATATAATAGATGTTGTTCTTGTTTTTTTTTCTCTTAGTAATAAGAGGACATCGAAAATATATGTGTTATTGTATCCGAAATGCTATTTAAATCATTAACCTTTGCATTAGTTTTGTGTGAATAATTCATGTATATATATATAGATAGATAGATAGATATGTGTGTTTGTGTGTGTTTATTATATTATATATATATATATATATATATATATATATATATGTGTGTGTGTGTGTGTGTGTGTGTGTGTGTGTGTGTGTGTTTGTTCAACACCCACAGAGCCAACCTGTGGTTTATACTGCAACTATGTTGAGTAGATCTTAGTTGCAGTTTCTCGGGGAGAGCGTGTAATCTAGCAGGATCAACAACCTGATCAACGCCAGCAAACTCAAACCCTCGTTCACGATATATATATATATATATATATATATATATATATATATATATTACTTCAAACGTATTTGAGAAATGCTCCGTTTATTTTAAACAGTACTTATTTAGTCTACCGACCTGCGTAGTCAAGTACGTAGGGGCCGGTAGACCAAATAAATCCTGTTATCCATAAACTAAAAATGACGTTTAAAGTAATAAAAATATGTCGGATAAAAAAAAACAAAATCGATGAATTCTTTGGAAATTACAAACACACACACATGCATGCATGCACATGCACACACATATATTTATTGCTTTAAGCGCTATTACAGTGGACACTCGTATTTGTAATAGACGCCCCATTTTCATTCTTATTTTATTCAAGACACAAGTAGAGTTCGAAGTAATAAAAATGTCGGATTAAAAATAAATATAAAAAATAAATATTTATATAAATAAATCTATTAGAAATTATATAAAAAAAAAACTGTCCAAATGGGCGTCTATTTGAAATATGAGTATTCATTATAAAAACGTTTGTAGTAATAAAAATGTAGGATTAAAAATAAATCCATTAGAAATTATATAAAAACTGTCCAAATGTTGTTTTTTTCGATCACTTTCGGCCATTTTCAAGGTTGAAATATATTAACTGTTAACAAGAAATAGATTGTTGTATGTATCTGTATATTTATATCAAGTTTTCATTCTCCGTCAAGATATTATGTCTATATATATATATATATATATATATATATATATATATATATATATATATATATATATATAATGGATAATGATAATGGACTCTCACGTCGGTTTAGACGTATGAGGATCTGAGAGCTTATGGATTCAGTTATGAAATTTTGTGCGATAATCTTAAGTGGCATTTAAGACCAGCTAGTGATTTACAAAGGAGGCCACATATGGAGTATAGTGCGAGAATTGTGATATATATATATATATATATGCTTAGTCAGAAGTATGTTAACATTATTATATTACTGTTCACTCTTATCCCGACCACATATTTCCAGATCGATGGATTAGGTCGAGATAGACCATTGCGTTGACCTCTACAATCCCCTGATTTGACGCTCTTTGATTTCTGTTTATGGGACATAGTGAATGAGGGCGTGTATAGCAAATAGAGTTCGTGATATCAATGACTTCAAGAAGATCATATGGACTGTAGTATCATTTATTTTCTGTGAAATCAATGTCCGGGCTGTTTTTTGTATGTTGAACAAGATGGCGAACAGTATTATACCGTCCTGTCAATCATCTTGTATATATGATGTATGTTTTGTGAATAAATGATTGCTAAGTGTTAACATAATTTTGATTAACCCTGTACATAACCAAAATAAACGAAGTTGTTGGTAAAGCGACAAAGAACAACCCTACCAATATTAAGTTTGACAAATGTAAAAAACATGACAAGGAAAAAGAAAACAAAACAAAAATGAAAACTAAAACAAAAGAAGAGAGAAAAAGACAAACACCTATCTACAGAAAAAACCTAAAATGCTCACTATCTCTGGGAATCAAACTAAGATAGAGCTGCAACAAAAAACAATCGACAATCGTCCAACGACAAGATCTGAATTCATAATTTACTATTGTTCTTTCTATGTTTCGTATTTTTATATCTTGTAGCATGCGTCTCACCTCAGGTAATCGTGCAGAATTGACATTGCTCTCCAATGGAAACACGTGCAAGGTTGACCCAAGGTAATCTTCTAGACCTGCGCGATCGTCCCAGCTGTTCCTGGAATGCACATATGAGAATAGTCGCATGACATAAATATATAAACAGAGGTAAGAAAGGTAGTCTCTCTCAGAGATCGGATTTGAAAACGTCCACATTTTGGATGAGGGCCGCGCACACAATGGCCCACCGTAAGTCAGTAGGTAAATAAAATGTAATGTTACGGAAGAGAAATTAAGTCTTGTGTCTTAATTATAATTTTATTTTATTGTTTTTCTTTATTGTTATTAATGCTCATTAATTTTTATTTAATCTCATTATTATTGACTAGCAGCATGGCCCGCCGTTGCCCGTGCTTGATTAAAAATTGCCCGCAATCGCTATGACTTTACTTAAAAATTTTTGCCCTTCCTTGCCTTTAAAGGAGTGCCCTTTGCCGTGCTGATGTTGCTACAGCAATCGCCTATCTCACACTGCGAATTTTTTGTACGAAAAAAGAATCCAAAATACACAAAACGATGCTTTAAAAAGGATGTAACTGGAAAAACAAACACTTTTTTCACACCCAACCCAGTTCTGCAGAATCAGAATCAACGTTGAGGCAAGGGAATGAGCCAATTAATTTAAAAGTGACGAATGCAGCCATAGAATTTTTTTAGTTAACATTTTTTATGTTGTAATATTTGCTAAGTAGAAAATGTATGAAAACTGCCGTAGAAGCAAAAAATCGATCATTTCTAATCGAAGAACTACGGTTTGATTTCTTTCAGAAATTCGTTACACACACACAGGATCCTGCCTTTTTATATGGATTAATGTCAGCCAAGAAATTCGAATTCTTTTCCTTTTAAGCATATAAAGATGTTCTTTCATGTTGGTTGGATACGCTAGACAAGAAGTTTGTTGTGAGGCCTTCATACACTTTTGCGTGATTTACATAAGTTGATTAATCCAATTTTCAACGATAAATATGAAATTTATTTTCTTGGGATTTTTAATAAAAATATGATGTTATTTTGCTTTTTGAATACATGGTAGATGATACCTTTTGTATCCATATACATGTTTGTATTGGACACAACCACAAGAGGCGGTAATAAGTGTCTTATTTTTTTACTATAAAAACGGTTTAATTTTATATTATTTTAATGTCATGAAAGTGTTCTTTTTGGTTGATTTTGTTAGTGTTTGCGTATTGTTGGTAATTTATTTGTAATTTGTTTGATATATAATGTATAGGACCCTATAAAATAATTTTTATATTTTTTATACCCTTTTTGTTTTTCTATTAAACCTAACAGGTGCAACCACCCCAAGTTACATTAAACCTGGGAACAACAGCAGTTACGAGGTGGTTCTACGCTCTTCAAAACCTCCAATCTCACAATCAGAGTCCTTACTACCGGATGTAGTTTATCGTTTTACATACGTCAACATATACTCTTCCGTAATGTTAATCAGTCGCCAGTGCGACGCCATTGGATAAGCTTACATACAGTATAATCGTCGTATTCACATTGAATATGTATCAAAACATTTTTCAGCGGAAATAATACAAGCGATTAAAGAAACTTTCGGGTTGATTCAATGAGCAAAGCCCGGATAAACGTATCCGGAAATCCGTTCAGAGCGATCCTAATTACAGAACACCCGAGAATATTGAATACGTAAGGGCTGCAATCAAATTAAATCAGTGATTGACAATGCGAGAATGAGAAAGTCTGGGGATCCAATGGAGTGTCCGGAAAGTGTCTAATCAATTTTAATGTCCCAACGGCTTTTATTATATATTTTGTACCAGTTTTTTTTAGCAAAAACATATCATTTCAAAAGCTAAAATCACTGAAAGTGAATGAAATTGAGAAAAATACGATGAAGCAGTTGTAGGGGATCTTGAAAGAGAACTTTGCAAACTGATTTTTAAAATGAAGATGGCACAGGTGTAAGTGTGTGGGGCTACAACTTGAGCACTTTGAAGGAGCTAAGTTACCATTACTCAAAGAAGCTTAATTATTTCTTAATAATTATTAATAATAAATGACCTATTCCTTTCCTTAACGCGCCTATACAGTCAATAACAATAAAGAAGAAACGTCTATTTCTGATTTAATAAGAAGAGTTGTGGTTCTTGTTTACAAGGAGGATTTAAATTAGGAAGTAATAATTAACTTTCTATTGAATTTTTATTTTTATTTTTTTTTTGTTGTTGTTGTCGTTCGACCTGAATGAACTGCGTTTACCTTGTCTTTCTTAGTTATGTTTCAAATCAATCTATCGCAAAAAAAATAATTGTCGACAGACAAATGATTCTAAAAGGAATTTGCGCAAGAGAGTCATTCATAACTGAGGGATGAACGTAAAAGCATGCTGCGGTATACGGGTGCTTTCCCCTACATAAGAGGGGGCGTAGTTCGAACCCTGACGACAGGCGCATTAAAGACTTTTGAAAATCCCGGGGCCGGAGTACTGTTTAAAAATAGAGATTTTTTAAACGTTTTTTGTAGCTCTGCACCCCTTTTTTTTTTCTTCTTTTTTTTTAAAAAATGCGTATTATACATGGGGAATTACGGCAAATGTTATTAGAGCAATTTTAAAAATAAAGTAACTCCTCTTGCTTAGAGGCTTTATTGTCTTGCTTGGGGTGAAAAAAAAATTCCCAGCACCCCGCGCTAGTACGAATGTATAGCCCTACGCACATAAAACAAATTCCGTCCAATGAAGTCCTAAAGGGCAAAACGTCTCACAAGTAAACTTTTTTTCCACTTTGTCATACAGCTTCCTCAATACTGTCAGTGATATATAAATATATATACTGTTATCTCATATATATATATATATATATATATATTTATATATATATATATATATATATATATATATATACAAATATAGGTAACTATACTCGTTTTGAAAAACCTTCGAATTTTTGATTTGGCAATAATCAAATCAATCTCGAGGGAAAAAAGGGTTTTAAAAAAAGAAAGAGCTACAAACATGAAAGTCTGTCGAAAAAAAATCGTACAGATGCACGTTTGAAGCCCAAAGAAAAAACCCCGACACGAGTAAGCAACTAACTAACAAAAGAGCTCAATACAACCGTAGAGCAGACCTAGATAAACCTAGTGAGCCAGACAAACCTACCCAGGTTTCACCTAAGCGGATCGTCAGGATGCTGACGTTTTATTGAATAAATCTTTAACCCCCCCCCAGTGTTCTTGTGTTTTTCTTTATCTTTGGTCACGTGATATATTTTGATTATCGCCTATAAATATGCGTTTCTCTTTTGCCTCTTTAGCCAGCTTTCCCTGACGATCCGCTTAGGTGAAACCTGGGTAGCTTTGTCTGGCTCACTAGGTTTATCCATATATATATATATATATATATATATATATATATATATATATCATTTCTGTAGTTCACTGCTACCAGCAAGCAGAAATATTTCTCCTCCCGATGATGGCCATTTCGGTCGAAACTAGTCGAGGAATGTAAATGGAATAATAATAAAAAAAGAAAGAATATTAATCTACAACCCAGTGTGTCCAAAGATATTAATTTTTATTTTTATTTTCTTATTGTTCAATATATATATATATATATATATATATATATATATATATATATATATATATTCACTTCTATCCATATACATGTAGAGGGTCTTCCAGCAGGCACGCTCTTGATCCAGGGCAGCTCTACCATCTCAAGGCCTCCAAGTTGGGTCTGAGGCCTCGTGGTAAGATTTTAATTTTTCGCATACTCGTTGTTTGTTTTTGATTTTGTATACTAAACAGTAAAGTAGGATCAGTTGGACACCATCTGTGAGAAAAAGAGCACCATAACGCAATTCCCTGCGCCAGAAATTTGGAAGCGACATGATGTACTGCTTGGGATTCGAAGCTGGAAGCTTCAATACGAGCATTTCAGAGTGTTTGGGTGTCAATGCAGAGGATTCGGAAAGAGTTGAATGAGTCTAATGTTGATTACTAAGGTGTTTGCAGTGATCACTAGTGAAGACGAAGTTATGCCTCCATTCATCATCTCACTGGGCGTCAGACCCAACATACAGACCTACATCAAATTCCTTGAGGAGATTGTGCTGCCCTGAGTCAAGAGGGTGTCTGCTGGAAGGCCCTATGTCTGACCTTGGACATGCAACACAGACAGAAGACTCCAGTTCCGTTTCTGAGACCACATCCGGCCACCTAACTCCTCAGACTGCAAACCCCTGATCATCATGTGTGAGGCGCAGTTGAGTGAGAGACCAACAAATCTCCTTCTAACACTAAAGATTAACTGAAGGCAAGGATCATGGAAGAATTCACTAACTTAACCAAGAAGACTGTCCAGAAGAGTTGCAGGGGATTCCAAAGTCGTCTGGAGGCTGTGGTTGAAGCCAATGGCGATTTTATTGATTACATTTATTCTTTAGTATTTCAAGATATTTTTGTGTCATTTTAGTAAATATACCTGTTAAAATATGTCAGTGTTATTTTAATTTTTGCGTAATTTAGACGACAATTTATACATCGCATCCTGTATATCCTATATATATATATATATATATATATATATACATATATATATATATATGAAGAAATATAGTCTTAAGGTGGGCTATACTTATGGGGTAAAGTGCTAAATATCAGCGATAGAGCGTGTGTAAATATAAAAGTGAACATTGAAGTCAACACTTAGAGGCGACAGACTGTTTCATGCTAGGCACAATCGTCAGGTGGCCTGACGATTGCGTCTAGCATGGAATGGACTGTCGCCTCTAAGCGTTGACTTCAATGTTCACTTTATATATATATATATATATATATATATATATATATATATATATATATATATATATATATCAGAGATTTATACCCACAGAAATAAAACACAGATTTGAACAAAGAAGTGAAAAAATTAAAGACAGAGTAATAATAACGAAAGAGGTGGGAAAGTTGGGATGTGATTAAAATAAAATAAATTTTAATTGTAAATACTTAATAAAACAAATAACAAGTTCCACAAGATTATAAAATCTAAAAACATATATATATATATATGTATATATATATATATATGTATGTATGTATATATGTATATATATATGTGTGTGTGTGTGTGTGTGGTTGTATATATATGTATATATATATGCATGTATATATGTATGTATGTGTGTATATGTATGTATGTGTGTGTATGTGTATATGTATGAGTATGTACAGGTATGTATATGATAAAATCACGGCAGTATAATGGTTGGCCAGCATGGTTCGCTAGATTGGGTGCGACTGAGTAATGAGTTCGTTCCTCACTGGGTGCCCCCTAATTTCGGCTTTGTGCCACGATATATTTGTGTATATATATATGCATGTGTGTGTATGTATGTGTGTATATATATATATATGTGTGTGCATATATATATATATATATCTGCATGTCCTATTTTATTGTGTATGTGTATTTATATTTAAGTATATTTCTGTTTGTATGAATGTGTTTATATATTTGTATGTTAGACTATATGTATATTGCTGTGTGTTGGTATTTGAAGGTATATTTATGTATCTATATGTTAGTACGTTTATATATGTATTTGGTTGAGTGTTGTTGTATTTTTATGTATGCATGTATATATGGGTAGTTGTTATTGTAGATTGATATATTTATATATATGTTTATTTGTAGATATGTATGTATGTCTGTATATATATCTATGTATGTTTGTGTATGTATATATATATGTGTGGGTGTTGGCACCTATTATGTATGAGTTTGTGTGTATGTGTGGGTATAGAAACTTTGGTATATCATGACTGTTTTTATATATGTAAGTATGTGTGCATATTTGTGGGGTTTTTTATCCTGTTTTTCTTTGCCTAATATATAATGAAACTATTATCAACTTATATGATTAATATATATTTTTATTGATATTTATGGTTTTAGAATTTTCGTTTTAATATATTAAATAATATTATTTTTAACCATTTTTATCTTTGTATATTTGCTCCCTTAAGTTATAATTCAATAAGTGGTTAGCATTTATTTAAGTCTGAAATATTTATTGGTTGTGATTTCTCATTGTCTGTCATTGTCTGTGGATGTATGTATGTGTATCTATCGGTGTCTATGTGTATGTAGAGTGTTTTCACATTTAACTGTGTGTGTGTATAAGAGTGAGTTTCCACGTCTCCTTTTTTCATAAAGGGCTGTAGAGTTGTTCTTGTATCCCCCCCACCTCCTTTTATTTATTTATTTTTTTTTTTTAGTGTGTGTGTGTGTGTGTGTGTGTGTGTGTGTGTGTGTGTGTGTGTGTGTGTGTGTGTGTGTATCTAATTATGTCGGGGTGCTTATGTATTATAATCTGATTGTGTTTTTGTTGTTTTACGCGTGAGTTTAAGACCACATTCACAAACTTTAAAATAAAAACGGAAAAGAAAGGGAAAAAGAAAAAATATATATATACATGTATTGTCAAATGACCGGATGTATTGTAGCGTCTTGTCTTGTCGAACGTAATTTCAATGAAGAAATGAATTGAATAAACATATATATTTTTTCTTTTCTCAATAATTTTGTAGTTTTTAAACTTAATGGTGATTAAATTTGGATTTTAAAAATTGCCAGTTTTTAATTTTAATATTAAATTTTATCATATAATTTTATAATTATTAGTTAGTATAAATTATTTTTAATATTACACGTATTTAAAGATCTGAATAGCTATTATAGCAGGATTTCGTTGTCAAGCTTTTGAATCTTTCTATACTTCGTTTTTGATTGGTTATTCTAGCTTTTGTAACAATGTTTCCCCCTAGTGTAGGATCGTTAATTAATCTGAAACTTTTAAAACCATTTATTTTCTTTTCAACATCATCACTTGATAAGACACAGAGTGTGTTGAAACAAAATGGCTATTTTTGTAGTGATTTTATAACATACTTATGTTATAATTTTTTTATAAAAATAATTATATCTGCTCTACTTTGTATTGAGCACTCTTTTAAGAATAGTAATTGTTGGTTATTGGAATTCATTCTGTATATACCAATTATATACTTTGATATTAGCTCCTATTACTGTCGAGCCCTGTCTATTCTATTCTTATAATATGGATAGAATCAATTTCGGAGTATCACTTAAGAACATTCCCACTACAAACAAAAGGGATTATTTCGTACATTTAACTCTGCAAACTGAAAACCTTATCAGAAGAATGAGATGGAAAGCTTACTTCTTTCTTCAAGACAAGGAACCAGTGTGTGAAAGCGAAAATTATGGTTTTAAAAGCCTAAAAACTGCACCTATTATTAAGGAATTATCTGCTTTTGAAAATGAACTAATGGATACCGTCAAGGGATTAACCTTCTATAAGTATAAAAATGCTTTTCAAAAACATCTCGAAAGTATTGTCAGTGATATTAATAAATCTGGTGATATGTACGTTAAATCCGACAAAACGGCTAACTTTTATAAGTTATCGCCTAAGGATTAAGTTAATGATTTAAATGACGAAAATACATCTTCGCAAACAAATTTAATAAAGTACATTAACCCCGAACCTGTATATGAAAGTTATGATCCCTTTTTTTGTGTGTGAAGGATTCATGTAATGTAAATTGAACTGCACCACATACCTGATATATATATATATATATATATATATATAAAGAATAATATATATATATATATATATATATATATATATATATATATATATATATATATATTCATGAAGTCCAGGAACCAGCGAAAGCAGCTCATCGGAGCAATTACCATGAAAGTTTTTTGTAAAAAAAAGACAGAGAGAGGCGACGGCACGTCTGTGAGAGAGCGACTGCAGACGAGATGCCAGATCAGGGGTCAATTTCATTGTATATCCGTCTCTGGATCTTATCAAGAACCCGAGGCAAACAGAAGGGGCACCAGACCGTATATGGCAGCAATACTCTATGCAAGGACGAATGGTTGATTTGTAGATTTGAAGGATCGATTCCGGGGATAAAAATTTCCTGGCGTGGCACAGGGAGCCAACATTCCTTGCGGTGGAGGAAGACATTGACTCAATGTATTTGTTCCATCTCAGGTCAGCAGTCAACGTGAGACCGGGCAGCCGCAAAGAGGTGCTCTCGAGAAGTTGATTCTAATGGGGGGCAGGGAAGGATCTCTGTGGTGATTAATAAAGAGCAGTTTTGTTTTTGAGGCGTTAAAATTACCAGCCAATTCATGCCCCAGTTCACAACCGATTGGAGGTCTTTTCCGAGACGAACCGCCAGGTTAGTTTTTGTCAACGACACCAGATTTGTTTTTGAGGCAGGGTAAATTGTAGTGTGGTCCGCGTAGATGCCTACTTGGGAATCTATGATGTCAGGAAGATCGTTGATGAAAATAAGTACCAGAGTAGGGCCTAAGATGGAGCCTTGGGAAACACCTGCGTTCGTAGGATAGCAGCTGGAGGAGAATCCGTTGAGAACGACCTTCAGTTCACGGTTTGACAGGAATGATTGTATTAAGTCAAACAATCGACCTGAAATTCCATAACCCCGGGGCTTGCAAAGAAGGCCGGCATGCGAAACCCTATCAAATGCTTTGGAGATATCTAGAGCCACGGCACGAGCTTCTCCGTTATTATGAAGGGCTTGGTAAACAATTTCAGTGATGGCCGTAAGCACATCAGCTGTAGATCGGGCAAAGCGGAAACCATATTGCTTGTCGGAGAGCAGATCATGGGATGTAAGGTGGTTAACCACTTCGGCGTTGATTAAAGCTTCGAACACTTTGCCGAAGAGGGGAAGGAGACTGATAGGACGGTAATTAGAGGGGTCGCCAGAGTTCTTAAAGACAGGAACAATCGATGAGGACTTCCAGCAGTCTGGAAAACAAAATTCCTTGAGTCAGTAGTTATATAATTTGGAGAGGTCGTGCGCCAGTTCAGGCGCACATTTCTTCAAGACAATGGCTGGTATCCCATCTCCACCACTAGCCTTGTGGAGGTCTCAATAAGAGATAATGCCCAATACCAATGACGCTCAATAGGGTCTCAGTTCTAAGGGGGAAATCGGGTATGGGTACACCGGAAGAGTCGAGCGTTGAATTGAAGGAAAATTTCTGAGAAAAGTATTAAGCCATGTCGGCAGAGGAGGTCAGGACCTCAAACTGGTTGAACAAAGGAGGCATAGAGGGTTTGCTATTGTTAAGTACGCTCTTGCAGAGACGCCAATAATCCTTGGAGCCGAATTTGCGAGATGCAATACGTTCCTTCATTCGAGCAGCAAATAGTGACTTAGCTTCGTTGAGGACACGCTTACACTCGTTACGCGTAGAGGCAAAGAGACGTCTATTGCAGTCGGATATGTCGCTACGATATAGGTGGAAGAAGTGGTTCCTATGGGCAATGGCGGCTGAGCTAGCAGCGGAGAACCAAGGGGAGTAACGCGATTTGACCTTATCTTTCCTTGAGGGGATGAAAGCGTCGATTCCAGCTTTAACTCATGAGGAGACCTCGGAAGCACATTCTTGAACCGGGAGCGTAAAGACATCATCCCCGGGGACATCGTGGAGGAAATCACGGAACAGACACTACAGCATGATCGGAGTTACCAAGAGGGCAGAGCTGCGTGGCGCTACAAGACTCAGGGATAGAGGTAAAACATAGATCGAGAAAAGAAGCCTTACCGTCCCAGTTGTAGACAAAACGTGTGGGGAAGTCAACTATCTGCTTGAGGGATTGAGAAACTGAAAAATTAAGTGTTTGAATGCCTGCAAGGTCAGTAGTAGCATTCTTAAGCCACTTGGTATGATGGGCGTTAAAATCGCCAAACACTAATATGTGAGCAAGCGGATAGAGAGAGAGCTTTGTCTATGCTGTCAGATATGCTATTGAGTATCCCACAGTCTTGAGAGGATGGAGAGCGATAAAGGAAGAAGATATAGCTTGAAGCATTGAGAAGACATAGCCGGAGACACATGTACAAATAGTATGGTGATTCGAGAGACAACTCTCTAGCCAGTGGGAGATGGTCCTTGACGTAAACACCAAGGCCATGCATGTGGGTTTGAGAGTGTTCTCTAAGGAGAGGAAGGTAGCTGGGCATCGAGAGATCAGAGGAGGGGATAGACGAGTCAACGTTGGTCTCATACAGAGCCAGTATATCCGGGCAGTTTGCAGTGAGGAAAGATTCCACACTGCAGAAATTGGTTCTAATACCACAGATGTTGGGGAATGAAATGTTAAAGGGTTTAGGTGATTTTTGAAGGGCTGGTTTAGGTTTACTTTTTCGATCTTTGTTAGTCATCATGTGGAATTATGGTTGGAAGATGAGAAAGCCTGAAGTAAATAAAGCAGACAGTTATCGACCGTAACGTAGACAGAAAGAAGTTGGCACAGCCTGCATATATCCTTTCCTCACCAAATTACTACAAATGCAATACGATTACGAATCCTGTGACCTATCAAGTTCGTAGGGGCAGCACATGTACCATAGCCGCAGCAGAAGTGGTGTTTCTTGGGCAAGGTAGCCTGAAGGAGCCCAACTCTCACCAGGCCGGTTGAATTTTTTTTTTCCTACTTCTAGACGGGTTGCTATCCAAGGCTATAGAACCCATTCTGTTACGCTATTTACCCCGAGCTGGGGAGAGAAGAGGATCCATACCTTTCCCAAGTGAATGTAATGGATTCGACTCCTCCTCCTCCTTCTCCTCCTCCACCTTCTTCTTCTTCTTCTTCTTCTTGTGCTGTGTCCTTTCAGGAGGACCTTAGCGATTATAGCTCTTATCAATTCCCTAACATTTGTAGCTCTTAAAAATTTCTCTTTCTCTTATTTCTCCTAAACCTTGTTCTACCATCCATTTACTCAGACTCGTCAGGTCGGTTATGCATTGTCTTCCTTCGCGCCTCTTTCTTTGACTCTCTCCTCTGAGTATTAAAATCTCCGAGCCGATTTTCCTAATTATCTGACCTATAAATGTCAAGTATCTCTTTCTGATATTAAGTATAATTTTTGTTTAAATTTTCTCTAAAACTTCGTCGTTGCTAACCAGTTCGATCCCTGGCATACTCACTCGATACACGGGACATCAAAATTGAAAGCTTAGCGTCTCAGTGCCTTTAATGTTTCGATGTACACTGTAACCAGTTTTTCCCGTATTTCTCCAACAACCTTTACCTAATTTTTATATAATAGTCTGATTCATTCATTAGCCAGAAGAAGTTCCCTCACGGAAGGAAACGTACCACTAAGAAGTGTTTTGTTCTATTTTGGCATTCACCCCCACCCACACATACACACATTTCATATATATATATATATATATATATATATATATATTTAAAAGAAAAACAGACCACTTTAAGGTACCATTATAATAATTTATTTCACCAGAGCCCTTTTAAAGGACGCCGGATCATCAGATAGCACTTCCAAAAATGAAATGAAACGAAAAATGAAATTAAAATTGATGGGTAGTGTAAGTTTTTGTAATTTAACAGAGTGTGAAAGGGATAGTTAAAGAGACATGGTAGAGTATAGGGAGGGATTAATTTTATATCTCTCTCAAGTATACTTTGTATTGGGGGAGGAGGGGTGACCAGACCTTGACCTATTTAGACGATTAACTTAACGGAAGTGATATATTGAAATGGGAGGGGAGTAGGGAGAAAAGAAAAAGGAAAAAGAAAGAAGAGGGCGAGAAAGAGGGAAGTAAAGAGAAAGAGGCTGTAATTGGGTTTTATCAATTTACGTAAAGAGATTTTAATGCTGGATAGAAATTTAGATGTCTAAATAACAAATTTATTTGATGTTTGCTATCAATTTAAATATTTAATTTTTTAAACAAATAGTTTAAGGATTTAATATAAGTTAAATACTATATTTATTAACATATTTATAGAGAACATATTAAAAAATATTTTAAATTATAATAGTTTGTTTACCCGACCAATCGTACTTTTTTAATAATGTAAAAATAGTTACGGTAACATCTTTATTAGTTTTACTTTTAATCTAATTTATGAATACAATTTGTCATTATTTTTATATGGGTAATCTTACTTACTTAAAGTTTAGGTTTAATTATGGAATAATATTTGAGGGTAATATTAAAGATTTTGCTTTCTTCTTATATATATCACATACATATTCATGCAAATTCCATATACACATACGTTCATTTACATGCGCAAATACACACATAGACACACATGTATCGATATACACAGGTACCTATACATATTCATACATAAATTACATACATATACATTTATAAATAATTACATATATTTTTTATATTTGAATTCATCTAGATTTTTGTTTAATTTCATATTTAATGTTTAACGTTAGGTGACTTCTAAAGTGTATAATTATCCAAAAAAATATAAATTTAATATTTTACTATCAATATTAATAGTTAAAGATTGGTATATTTAAATTTAAGTTAAATTATCAATTTTAAATGAAAATACCTCCAGATGATGAATATACACTCATAATTCTAATTATAGAATATTAAAAGAGAAAGTGAGATTAAATATTAATAAAAGTAATTTTAAAACTACATTAAAATGATCTTATGTCCTTCCATTGGAATAGATTCTATACACACGCATATATATATATATATATATATACACACACATACACACACATACATATACATATGCATACACGTATATATACATACATATATACACATATACATACACATACACCCACATACATACACACATATATATACATATACATAAACAAGCATATAAAAAGAACTATACCCATAAACATCCACATGTATTTATATTACTATGTTTTACATATATTCACACATATTACAAATAACTCTCAAATATTTACATCTATAAACACATGCATACATACTTACATACATACATACATAGACTACATGCAATTTCATATCCACGAATATATATATATATATATATACACACACACACACACACACACACATACACACATGTAAAAAACATATACAAGCACATACATATATATAGAAAAATATAAATATAGTCACCCACAGACAGACTGTTTTACTGTATCGCGGCTCATCAGTGTGGCTAGACGTCCGGTTGCCTCTAGCTAGGATCGAGACCCGGCTGAATTGGCGTCTGTCGGAGATTCTACCCCTAAGCCATTGGCTCGGCAGGGATGTAGTTGAATTCAAGCGTATTTATTTTTAGATAAACACGTCAGTGACTGAGAGAACTAGATTTGCTTACCTCAAGGCGGTGTAATGGTTAGCAAGGTTGTCTTGCTAGAACAATTACGACTGAGTAGTGGGTTCAACCCTCACTAGGTGCCACACCTAAGCTACGCTTGGAAAATCACTATATATACTTATAGAGAGAGAGAGAGAGATGACGAAAAAGGATGAAAGAGAAAAAGATATTTTCAATAATTACGCTCCAACGAGATAAGTATTAAGCATAGTTACAAGGTTGACCTAATGTGAGAATATAGGGTAGAAAGATTGTGTTGCGTCAGCGTTACAAATGGGGGAACTCATGTCTAATTTCCATCTCTTTCTGAGATCATCACCAGAAACAGATGGAAAGTACTTGGGAAATAAAAGTGTTTCTCCCTGTTGCAGTACATTTATTGCTTTATTCAATTGTAATATAGAAAAAATATTCGTGAATATGAAAGGATCATGATAAAAATAAGCAGATATAATTTGCGTAATTTATTCAATCAGACATGCCTAAAAGAGACTTTTTGCCTATATATATATATATATATATATATATATATATATATATATATATATATATACCTTTATTTTAGGCGGCCTAGAAAGTGTTTAATAACCAGAGAAACAGTAGTGCCTGAGGAAATGAACATACCAGTAAAAGTAAAATCAGATCAACAATACTCGCAATGCACACCCCAGTCCCATATAAAACCATATGACTTAAGTAATGTTCGAAGTAAGCAACACTTAAGTGAGTCTGCTCCAGAGGCACTTCGGCGGGAAAAAAAGGAGATCAATGCCATATTTAATGACAGATATAATAATGAGAATATAATTTTCTAAATAACTTGATGACCATAATTAAAAATTTCGTGCGTTTTCACACAATTATCAGGTAGTCGGCAAGAATTTTTATGTGAAAATGGTTATTTTATACCCACCCCCCTCGGCGAGATCAAGTGTCACAACGAGGGTAGGTGATGTGTACATAATATGCACACACTAACTACATTTACCGAATGGGTAACTGGCCATACGACCAAAATAGGAATACCGGTGAATCACCATTATTTGGGGAAGAAACTGAAACGACAGAAAAAAATCAAAAGCTTTCCTAGAAGATATATATATATATATATATATATATGTGTGTGTGTGTGTGTGTGTAAAAATATAAAAATGGACTTTGAGTTCAACACCCAGTACGACAATCTGTTTTATGCTTAAGTGCAATCGTTAGTCCATATATATTTATGCACAAAATTTAATATTATTATACAAACATATCAATACAGCTATAATACTCACTACATACCTTATATATATATATATATATATATATATATATATATATATATATATATATATATATAATACATATATATAAATGTAAAAATATATATATATATAATAAAAAACTTTTAAAACCATTTATTTTCTTTTCAACACCATCACTTGATAAGACACAGAGTGTGTTGAAACAGAATGGCTGTTTTTGTAGTGATTTTATAACATGCTTATGTTATAAATTTTTTTATAAAAATAATTATATATATATATATATGTATAATATATATATACATATGTATATATATATATATATATATATATAATTATTTATTTAAAAATATGATTCCAACACGCTACATAAGAGTTCTCATGTTTCAAAACAAGAGCCGAAAACTTCAATATAATTATTAGAATTAAATTGAATTAAAGTATTAAGCTCTGTTCCATCTTCAAGCGAAACTTTTTTTGGAATAACTTATTCCTGAAATTTACGCGTTTTATAAGCATATTCATTATTGAAATTAAAATTTCTATGGTAACGGCTAGAGCAATTGTTTAAAGAAAAAGGGTCGTAAGGTGTTAATAATTTGTATCAATATCTCGGTTACATTCACAGATGTCAAGTCAGGGTAAGGTTGATGTGTCTAAATTTAAAGCGGAAGAAGACATCGCCTAGTCTGGTTAGGCGTCTATGGAGATTTATTTATTTTTCTTTTTTTCTTTTTTCTTTTTTCTGAAAAGGTTTTGTGTATATAAAAACTGTCGTAAATCGCTAACATTTGTTTTTTGACGACTTCATAAAGGGTTATCTTCTTTGGTAGGGCATTTAAACTATTTATTAGGACTATGGATTTAAAAAATTATTTTATTGTTTGTTTGTTTGTTTTTATGCTAATTATTCAATGCAAAAATTTGATAATGTCGGAAAAAAAACATATTTTTCATATATATATATATATATATATATATATATATATATATATATATATATATATATATATATTTGGTTGGATTGATGTGAGTTTGTGACCCTAGGTTTCACGCTTTCGTGATCGTCACCCGCATGTAATATATAAATAATAATATATATAATATATTACATATATATATTTATATTTATATACACATACTTTTCAAAAACACACACACACACACACACACACACACACACACACACACACACACACACACACACACACACACACACACACACACACACACATATATATATATATATATATATATATATATATATAAGTGAACATAGACGTCAACAATTAGAGGCGACAATCTGTTTCATGCTAGATGCAATCGTCAGGCCTGACGATTGCATCTAGCATGAAACAGACTGTCACCTCTAATTGTTGACATCTATGTTCACTTTTATATATACACACGCCCTGTCTCTGATATTGAGCACTTTGTCCCATAAACATAGCACATCTTAAGACTATATTTCTTAATATATATATATATATATATACACACACACACTTCAGTACAGGAGACACGTATCGAAACAATAAAATAGCCTAAGACAACATACAATTAATCTGCGTCTCTTTGCTTTTAATCATTTTTTAGCATTTTTATCTTTATTTAAGACGAAGCTTTAACAAAGTGAAACATGTTAGATTAAGATCTGTTTCCTACTGGTTCGTTTTCATTTCATAGATAGATAGATAGATAGATAGATAGATAGATAGATAGATTAGCTTAAAAGCCGCCTTATTGGGCGGCATTTAAGCTACCTCCTGCAGAGAGCTCTTGTTTGGGCCTTCATCACAATAGGTAGAGAGGAGTAGATGTGATAGGCAACAATAAACTCCAGAAGAACTCAACATTTATCGCTGTATTTAAGTATTGCATCAATATTTAAGTCTATTTTTAAAAGGTCAACGATAATTCATCTGTCGCCAATTAATTTAAAGACAGTTTGATGTACATAGGTCCGTACTAACAATTATTTTCATTTCATGAGTGACTTTCGCTGGACTTCCGAATTAACTTTGATTATTCCGAAATTTATTTCCAATTTATAAAATTTGTTATCGTACAAAAATAATTCGTCGTAAAAATCTCGTAAAAAAATCGCCGAAAAAAAATTGCAGTAATGAAAACTCGGGAATCCAAAATTTCAAGACTGCAGCTCCGAATCCGCTCTGGAATTTTTTTAATATGTTCAAGGAGTTGGCCAGATTCCAAAATGACGGTGACATTTAAATTGTTTTCAAACTTTTTATTGAGAAGTAGCAATCGTAAAGAATTCTACTTTTAAATCATTAACTTAGGTACCTCCGCTAATTCGGTATAAATTTGTTAAAGGGTAATACGATTTTGCTGTTCACGGAAAAAAATTGCCAACTAATTTATAGTAATGCCTGAAATCACATTAGTTATTTTAGCTATACTTAAAACTAAGTACATTAAAATTTATAACATTTTTCACAGATTATTTCTATCGCAAATACAAATAAAGTTATATTTTTTTAATGTGCACACGAACACTATGGACACCTTATATTTCACATTCCAATGTATATAATTTCTATTTGAAATACACCAGAATATTTTACTTACTGGAAATAGTCAATTTAAATCCTTTAGCATTTAATTAAAGCTAAAATGAAATCTTCAAGAATGTTTTTGAATTTTTAAAAATTCATTTTAAACCTTCAAAAATTTATTTATATACCAAATCAGCGGAGGTACCTACATGAACTGTAAAATTATCCCCAAAAAAAGCTATCATGACTATTAACACGGTTAACAGGTTATCGCTATGCCCAGGACGAATTAGAAAAGGAAACTAAATACATAAGTCTAAAAATACAAACAAACAAGGGTAACAAGAAATATGACAACGGCAGCCGGAAGCTTGAACATAAAACTAAGACCATTTGTCTAAATGAGTAAAGGAAGATAGCGAATACTTTGTTTACATGAAGTTTACTACAAGAATAAATCCCGATGTTGTGCTGAGCTCGCGGGAAAGAAAGTTAGGTTACATTTTGCAACAGTGTATGCGGACAGTGAAAACGTGTTGTAAGGATTTTAAACAGAAAGTTACAAACGCATAAAATATGGCTACTTTAAGCAAATGTTGAAATAATAATATGGATATAGAATTGGCAAATATAGAGAAAAAATTTAATAAAAGTGACAATGAGAGTGAGAATAGGATGATGAAACTACCAACCATCTACTTGGTGTAATGCTTTTATTGTGTAGGGTTCCGGTGTAGAGCTAACCGGAAGTGGTCAAAACACTAACAATCTAGAAGGTAACTAAATTTTTTTAAAAAATGGGGGGAAGTAAATTAATGCAGTTTCTATACTGTGGTAACAGAACAAAGGTTTTATTTTAGCTTTAATTCCAAACTAATAGATTAAATTTAATATTTCCAGAAACCAAAATACAATGCTGCATTTCATACCAAATTGATTGGAATTTTTATTTCTGATTATCAGTAAAATCAATAAAATTGTCCATACTTATAAATCATTCAGCACAACATAATTCTCTATATTAAAATATTTTTTTAAATACTTTTCGTAAACGTTATTAGAGAAAAATTAACTAATTTAAAGTTTAATTAATCTGAATCCAAACAAATATTACTTATTTTAGTCTAAAATATTGCAGAAAAGTATTTTTAACACGAAGGTGGGTGTTTTTATAATGTGTTGACACATTTATCGATAGCCTGATGTTTAGGAAATTTATCTAAGGAGCAAATATCTAATAAATTTACATCAACGAATACAACGTAAATGCCTTTTTATATAACTTTTAACTACCCAGTCGTTTTTAAAATTTTAAATATTTTAAACGTTCTTATATTTTATTGAATTTTAGATGCTTTGATTTTTTGTCTTCAAAGACGTTTGCTGAAATGTTAGAAAATTACCAATATTTTTTTGTGCATAAATGTGCTAATTTTTATGAATACAGACTTTCACACACGACTTTATCCGAAAATAAGAGCGGCAATTTTAATAAATTTAAAATTCATTTACTAAAATTGCCGCTCTTCAGCCAATTCACCGTACAAAATCTGCTTAGGGTCCCGATCGACCTTCATCCTGACCACTGCACAGTAACCGGGGCTGAAAGGCCAAAGACTCTCTACTGATCGACTCACAAAGTTACTCACATACATTACCCACCGGAGACCAAATAATCAGCGGATATTGATTAAATCAACTCTTTCCATGAGCCTACGTTTTTCATGCACAGAACAATAAAGACCTAAGCCAAGTGTTGATAACCTTCAACTTTGTCTCAATCAAAATTCCATGTTGCGACCTGAGACGTCTATCAAGTTTTCCGAAAGTTTTGCTAGCCTTCTTGATTAGAAGTGAGATTTCTTAATTCAAAAGCCAGGTAAGACCGAAAATAGCGTACTGTTGTCATATTTGAGAGGGAGCTGCCCAGTCCTCACTTTTCAACCTTCATAGAGTTCAAAGAGCGTCTCCGAGTCCTTGTGGGTGATGAATTATTTTCCACCGTCAACACTCTCTCTCACAGGCGGGATGTGGCAAGGCTCTCTCTATCTCTACTCCCAATAGGGTGTTTCTCCAATCACTGAAATCTTAATCTGTTCAAGAAAACCGTTATCTTCCCCTCTTATCCGTATAAACTACCCCTTAACGTAACAGCGAGTGACGCCGGGTCTTGTACAGGTTGAACTTTACTGTAAAAATTTAAAATGTTATATTTACAGTATAGCTGGCCACTCGTATTCGAGGATACCTGTTTACTAGGGCGGCTAGCCAATCTCTATTGAAGACGATATTTACCAATCTCCCACGAAATAGGATGTGGCACAAGGCCGAGTTTAATGTGGGACAATCCGAGCCCGTAGGCTCGGCCAAAAAATCCCCATAAACCCCGTAAAAACGGGTTCGGGTCTGTCTACCTCCCCGGGCGAGATTCTGCCCTTCGGCATAGCCTCGTTCGGGTTCCTCTCTGCCTGAAAGCAGAGAGTCCGACAGCACAGCTGGAACAGATCCCAGCTGGACTCTATCATCTCACAATCTCTATTGAAGACGCTTGCTTATTTATTCAACATCCACAGAGCTAAACAGACTTAAGTTACAGTTTCTGGGAAAGAGCGTGTTATCTAGCGAGATCAGCAATTTGAACAAGGCCATCACGCTCAAAACCCTCGGCCACGATGACTTGTGCCAGAACACCTATCGACGGTCCCAAGGGTTCCGTCTACCCAATTTCACTCACAAGGCTTGGGACAGCTCGTGGTATGTTTTTCAGGCACTTTCCAAAGATGCCGCACCGTCCGATAATATCGGGAGGTCAAATCGATCATGGTGAGATTCGAACCCGGATCTCATGGTCAAAATACGAACGTTCTAACCACACGCCCACGTACTACCTAAATGTATCAATTTTGCACATCCGGCAATTTCTAGTCATGCGCACAAATGTTTGGCTCATAGTAAGCTTTATCTGAAGCAAGTTTGTATATTGCCACGATCTTTTCGTGCTGATTGTTTAAATTCTAAAATAAATAATTTTTACAAAATCTAATTGCCAATTAATTATATGTAATTATAGAAAAATCCATTTTGGTCTAATTACAAAATAATTATATCTTGAAAAGTATTTGTTGTGTATATTTTAAAGTATTGTAAAGTTATTTGCTTCAAATTGTTTACTGGTTAATTTTGTTATGTTAGATCAAATCAGAGTTTATTGGAAGACAATAAATTTCTATGACGTGCAAAATTTTATGCGGTAATAAAAGTTAGTCTTAATGGGTGGCAAAAACATCCGAAAAATTTCATATAAATATTCCCCTTAAAAATAAAATTCAAATAAATTACAAAATGATACCAGTTAAACTTTTATGGTGTTCGAACAACACTTTGGTCAAGAAGACGCATCCCATAATAGTAGATATGTTTGCCTACCGTCCGGTTCACTTCCCTCCCCAGGCTGTTGAACAGGAGTAAAGGTTCATCCGTTGTTTCCTGTTTAGGATTGGGTTTCCGATACATTCAAAAGACTTTTTTTCATTCTCTTTCACTCCCAGTAACCTCCTTGCGTCTTAGAGATGTTATAGCCTTCCTTGGGGTGAATTGATTAACATTTGATTAAGTAATAGATACTAGCTGAAGTAAGCGTCTACGCTGACTGTAGCTGATTATCATAACAACAGATCGATTCCTTGTAAAAATGTCAGAGTCGTTTTATGAAAAACTGCTGGTTATTTTAAATCCTGAAAAGTGCCCCACGTGACATCGAATACGAAAGTGAAACTAAATTAAATGGATGACTACGAAATGTCTATTTTACAACATCTCTATGGAAGTGTTCTAACAGAGAAAGGAAAATGCGATACTGAAATCCAAAGGCGCATTGGGATAACGAAAGATGCTTTCCAAAAGCTAAGCAAAGTATTAATAATCAGAAAAACTTGTTTAGAAATAAAGAGTATTTAATACCAGTCCTCTTATATGACAGTGAATGGTGAAAAATCTCCCAGATGAAGAAGACACTTGAATCCACAGAAATGTGATTCTACAGAAAGATGCTGAGAACTCCATTGACCCAACATGTGAGCAACGATGAAGGTTTAAAGAAAATGGAAACGAAAAGTACGCTTATACTTAATACCAGAAAGAGACAGTTGAAATTTCTAGGGCACAAAATGAGAAAAGAGGGCTTGAAAAATTTGATACTCACAAGACAGATTAAAAGCAAGAGAAACAGTGGAGAACAAAGCATAACTTACCTAGCGAGTTTGAGTAAATAGATGGCGTAACAAGGCTTAGGAGAGATAATAAAAATTTTCGAGTTGTCATGAAGGTGACTTCTTGATGTTATCTGCCTGGGGAGGCGATCCCAACGGGCCAAAACTTTTGTAAATTGCCTGAATATCACACCACAGGTTGACCAAAACATTGTGAGTGAAATTGGGTTGACGGAACTATTTGAGAGCCGCAGATAGTTGTGCTAGCACGAAGTCACAAGTCATCGTGCCCGAGGGTTCGAAAAAATATTTTTTAAGCTATTCCGAACAATAATAATAATGGTGTTATTATAATCCGGCACCGAACAATGCTGTTACTACAGAAGCTGTTCTCGGAGAGGCGAAACGCGTCACATTTAGTCTTTGGTCATTAATTGTTATTTCTTATTTGCTTCTGTCTAGAAAGCAAAGGAAATGACTATTATTCCCTTCAAACTTTGCTTTTGTGACCTGGACATCGATGCTTTGAAACTAACTTATTTTCCGTTATATTCCAGACAGATTCAGCGCTGAGTGGCTGAAGGAGAATTTTCTACAACTTTCTAGAAGTTTCAAGAACTTGCGAGAAGTTTCAAGGATTTATAGAACGTTGTCCTTGAAAGGTAGGGTTGAGGCGTGTGCCACTTACGTTTTTTCTCTCATCCTTTACTGGTTGTCAGTACTTCCTCTCTGAAAGACCATAGGAAGGCGATATAGCGCTTGTTGTCCACCCTCTCGTAGATTGTCACAAGCAGAAGTTCCGCAGAGTAGTCTGTGTCCAGCGTCCGTGTCATGAGGAGCTGGGATTGTCATATTTGGTGAGTCATCGACAAGCCTCAAAGTTAACTTTCCTACGCGGCGCTTTGACAGAAGATTCGATCTTTCCATCACCCCTCCCGTCTCTAAGGCTGACGGCCGTCGTAGGCCCCGGAAGCAGTCTAGATTCCTCAAAGAATGTCGAGCGGCCTTGAGGACTGTTCTACGATCTACTGACCTTTCACGACCTAGAAAGGTCTTGTATCCTGAATTAGTGGAAAAGGTCGCGAAGTATCCACTCTGTGCAGCTCGGCTTAGTTGCACTCTTTCTGGTCCTGGCCAGCGGCGAATTACATCAGTAACCCTGAGATTTTGCTTACCTGGCGATTGATTCGGACCGTTCTATCTCTCAATAACATGGCCTACAGATTTGCCCGACTGTCATCGGTGTGACATTAGTTAAGAAGAAACGGCTTTGCAAACCTTCTACCATTGCTCTCAGGTGAACTCTTTCTGGAACTATGTCGGCGAGTTGACGGCTCGTATGGCTCACGAAAATATCGTGCTCATCGATCTTACGTATGCGTGCGATATGTCGCCACCGTATTCTGGGGGTGAAACGAATGGTGCTTCTAACGCTGCTAGCCTTGGCAACATGGTGATCTGGACGACGCGAATGGAGGGAATCTTGCAATATGAATGCTATTCTCACCAGGTACTGATCAGATTCTTTCAGCATCAGCTGAAGGTGAAGATCAGAACTGATAGAAAGCGTTTGGTATCGACAGATTTCAGCGAAAGGTGGGTGAGATTAGCGAGCTTGGTTCGTGTGAAAGAGGCTATCCTTGAATTTCTTTTTTTATGTCATCTTGGTCACAACGGGACGGTTTTATGTGAAACGCTCCCCTGGTTAACTTCGACTCTCTTTGTTCACCTAGTTAATGTGAGTAAGTGTCGTTCCCGGCTTCTTTTTTTTTGTTGCTTTGATCCACGTTGAGATTCCAAAGATTGTTTTGGGGATCCACTCCCTCACCCTCATCTTCAGACCATCATTAAATTTTTATATATTTATTATTGAAACATGGTTAGAACTGTGTAGCGAAAAAAAACATATTTTAAATCAATTAATTTATAATATTAATGCTCTGTAAATTTACATTGAGCACTATTTTGTAAAAATAAAAATATCTATAAGAACACCGGATTATATATCTTACTGTTCTTTCTTTTTATTTATATACATATATATTTATTATATATATTTTTCTATGAACATTTGTATATAAGAAATTTTTATGCCATGGGGTGTTCTTATATGTTCCCTATGTGTATTGTGTATTGTGGTATATGTAGATGTGAATGGTGAAGGATGACTTCTTGTGGTGAATGAGTTACTCGTAATAAATGAAGGGCCGTAAATAAGATTAGCTAGGTATAAGATAGTTAATGCTGACCAGAATCACCTCACTTGGGCCTTGTGCCACAATTGTTGTATTTTTACAATAATGAATCAACAGTTTACTTCTCGCTGTCCAAGTGCAGACAAGTCGTCGTTGATAAATGCATTCGTCACAGATGACATCAAAAGGTTGTAAGCATCCAGCAGACGCATTTTGCTGTCTGTGGCAAATTTATCAAGGCAAGAGCGAAAAAATACTCTGTGGCATCGTCTGCTAAAATGTGTGAGGTCTACAAGGCACATTTTCGCATACCCGTTGGTACACGAACTCTGCAAGAGAATTCTAGAAGCTAAGATGGAAAGTTTTGCGTTTTTGGTTAGTGGAATTTTTAAGTGTAAAAGTCTTGAAATTCTTTTTTAATTTTAAATATATTTTACATTTATTTTTTAAACCAGTGTTATGGAAAATATGTATTAAATACGTTTCAACAACCGCGCATTAGTGTCCATAGTATCGGGGATGTCTTCTATACTGGATCACTGAGAAGAGCCATAAAAATACAGTTATGGATGTTCATTATTCAAGACTCCGTATTTTTGTGCCATTTGCTACATTTGGGGTCCAAAATTGGGATGTTACATATCCAGCTCACGATTTTTAGAAATTTAAAAAAATCAAAAAAGTAATTATTTTAGAATTTTTCAATTTGTATTTTATTTTTTTTTTTTTACTCATTTTTTTTTTTTTTTCCGCTTTTGCAAGATGGCACAGAGGCGAAAATAGTTTATAAAATTTAAAACAGGAAGCTGGAAAGCGGGAAGCAGCATGGCAATTGTTGTAAAGTTTGAAGAAAACTGGGGACAGTTCGGAAGCACATTTCTTTAGGACGATGGCTGTTATCCCGTCACTTCCGCTTGCCTTATGGGAGTTTAACTTAGAAATGATGTATGACATCAGTAACGGGGGTTATGCGCATATCACTCAGTATAGCCTGTTTTAGGGAGGAAAAAAGGTGAGGAAAAAAGGGTACTCCAGATGTGTCGAGTGTTGAGCTGAAAGAGAATTTCTGAGCAAAGCATTCCACCTTAACATCTGCAGGTGCCAAGACTTCGAATTTATTGAATAGGGGAGGAATTAAGAATTTGTTGATTTTCTGGACAGTCTTCCAGAGCCGCGAATAATCTGTAGAAACGAACTTGCGAGATGCTATACGTTGTATCATTCTATCAGCAAACAATAACTAGTATTATATATATATATATATATATATATATATATATATATATATATATATATATATATATATATATATATATATTTTTGAGGACACAGTTGCACTCGTTATGAACAGAGACGTCTGTTGCAATTAGAGGTGTCGTTCTGATACAGCCGGAAGAAGTGATTCTTGTGAGCTACGGCTCCCGATCCTTCAGACGAGAACCAAGGAGATGAACGCGGGTTAACTTGGCATTTCCTTGCTGGAATGAAAGCATCGGTACTTACCCAGGATGAAACCTCAGACGAGCATTTTTGAACAGGATGACTGAAAACTTATTTTTCAAGGGACTTCACGAAGGAAATCAAGGAACGAGTCCCAATCTGCTTGTTGATAACAGAAAGATATTCTGTTAATAGGAGGTTCTTGGCTGATGGGGGAGCAGAAGAATATGTTTACAGACATTGCCGCATGATCACAGTTTCCAAGAAGCAAAGCTGCGTGGTATGGGATAGAGGTAAAAAAGAGATCGAAAAGAGAATCGCATTCGTCAGGGTTACTGG
>CAHIKZ030000340.1:517500-665000 GCA_903632075.3 Acanthosepion pharaonis
GAGAACTAGGGCTGCCTGGACGTCTACTCCCCCCCCCTCGGCATTGCTAGCGGAGTCTAAAGGAAAGGATCAACATACAGTTTGATACCAGCGCGGCTGCAGGAGTTGCCGGAAAATTGGAGTTGCCGGATTTGTGTAGGGTTTACTCCTTAGCCTTTTCTTCACCCGAAGATATCCGCAAAGCAGTGGAGCTATTTAACCCATAGCTGGGGTAGTCAGCTTTTGTATCGATATGTATATCTATGATTTTCAAAACAGTCACTACTCATATGAAGATTGGCGTAACATATTCTTCCAATACCAATTTCTTTCTATCTGACTATGTCGTGCAAGGGCTAATGTCAGTAAATATCAAAATTTGCTTTGTGACTTTGATAGTTACGTAATTCCTATTGATAAGAAGGAGTGTCCCAGGCAAGTGTTTTGAAGGCTGATTTTTTTTTCTTTAACCTTGTAGGAGGGTTGTCCTGCTGACAGATTGACTTAACACAATTTTTCCATTTCTCTATTTGTTTGGTTCTGTAGACTGTACTGAAGTAAGTTTTGTAAATATCAGTAGAGCTGGTGAAACGTTCTTAGTAAAAATAGGAATTGCTATAAACAGTTTGGAAATGCGACGATATTACGAAGAAAACAGCCAAAAAGTCACCAGTGTACGTTAGTAGGCATGTCGGTAGGTTGGTAGGTATGAAGATAGGAACAGACAGAAAGAAAGAAAGAAAGAAAGAAAGGAAATACACTAAAAACCATTCTTTATTTGTTCAATGTTACCTGAAAATTGTTTTATTTTTAACTTCGGCAAAATCATAGCGTTACATATTATATATATATATATATATATATATATATATATATATATATATATATATATATATATATGTATGTATGTATGTATATATATGCGCGCGCGTGTGTGTGTGTGTGCGTGTGCCGTAACGGGACTGACCACAAATTTGACATAAAAAATGTTACTCTGATCATAAGAGAAAATAATTCACTACGACGTAAATGTCTAGAGAGTGCCTTGATCGCAAGGTCTTTCACAATAAATTTGCGCCTTGGCTCTTACAACATTTCACCATTCCTAGCAGATCTTCTAATATCACAGTGTGGGATACCTACTAACAAAAGTGACGGAAAGAAAATCAAAAAGATTCTATATGACTTTGGGTCGAAAATTGACAACACTCCTTGTTTGTAGGCATGTGTAGTCGTACCAACATAAATTTATACCGACAAAGTCCTGAAGGACGAAACGCGACACAAGTAAACATTTTCTATTTTGATATAAAATTTCCCTATATATATATATATATATATATATATATATATATATATATATAGGTAAACCTAGAGAGACATACAAACCTACCAAGGTTTCACCTAAGCGGATTGTCAAGGAAGGCTGGCGCTCTACGATCCGCTTAGGTGACACCTTGGTAGGTTTGTCAGGCTTTCTAGGTTTAGCTAAGTCTGCTCTTCTTCCAATATTGAGCACTTTATTTAGTTGATTTGCGTACTCGTATTGATGTTTTTTCCTTTGGGCTTTGAATTTGCATGCTGGACGGCTAACGTACATGTTCTTGGTTCTTTTTTTTTTTTATACCCTTTTTTTACCTTTGGTATTGGTTTGATTATTTGCAAATCAAGACACCGAAGGTTTTCGAACGAGTATAGTTTCTGATATCTATAGGATTACTAGTAAAACCAATAATATATATATATATATATATATATATATATATATATATATATATATATAAGTGAATACTAAAGTCAAAACCAAGAGTAACACTCAATGTCATGGTTGAAGGTCGTTTAAGCATGAAACAGACTGTCGCCGCTTTGTGTTGATCTCAGTATCCACTTTAATATTTATATACGGTCTATTTCTGATATTGAGGACTTTTATCCATAAATATACCATACCTTTAAACTATGATAATATATATATTTATCACGCACACACACATATCGGTGTGAACGCGCGTGCATACGTATATATGTGTGGGCGAGAAAACATTATTCCGCGAACGAAAATAGACGGACGATCTGTGCGTTGACACTGCGACTTGCGAAAGAAGTTCGCTACACAATCCAACATTGAATACAGCATGGCGTATGTATGAACGCATCAGCGCATGGATGCGCATATAGGCCCACTCCCACAATGTTCATATATGTTTATGTTTATGTGAGCTGCATGGCGTGAACGTTCGTGTATGTATGTCTGCGTAGGTATGAGTGGCGTTCCGTCGATAATTTTTCCTCCGACTACGATAAAACTCCGATATACACAACCATAAAAGAATCCAAAATTTCAAAATTAATCAGTTTGTCTGACGATCTCAGAGAGCGTGAAAACTAGGGTAACAAATTCACAACAATCCAACTATGTAAGCTCTAACACTTATAATGAGTTATTTCCAATAAGTACCGCGTATATAGAAATATAAATAATATATATAAAAATTGCATATATATATGTGTGTGTGTGTGTGTGTGTGTGTGTTTATGCAGTGTTACATTACATATACCCACTATAAAACTGTATATTTTGTTTCAACGTTAAAAAGTTTCTTTTAACGTTTCATCAGGTGAGAGAGCAGGATGCATCGTTTCATCAGGTGGGAAGACACGAGCATCGTGATCTCCCACCTGTTGAAACTTTTTAACGTTAAAACAAGATGTCCAGTTTTATAGTGGGTAAATGCATGTTCTAATGTAACACTGCACAATAAACAAATATTTATTGCTCTACTTTTGTATTGAACCCCCTTTTAAATTAATGTTTTGAAATCTTGCTCTTCGTTCATTTACATTTGGTTATATATATATATATATATATATATATATATATATATATAAGTGAAAAATATATAGAAAATAGGAAAGAACTCGTTAGGCAAATAATCCAAAGTTCTTTAGTATTTTTGTCATTATTTTTTAAAAATAGTGCTCGATACAAAAGTAGAGTATAAATATAATTATTTATTTAAAAATATGATTCCAACACGCTACATAAGAGTTCTCATGTTTCAAAACAAGAGCCGAAAACTTCAATATAATTATTTGAATTAAATTGAATCAAACTACTAAGCGCTGTTCCATATTCAGGCGAAATTTTTTGGGATTCCAATATATATATATATATATATATATATATATATATATATATATATATATATATAAAATATATATATATATATATACACTTTTAAAATATATATATATATATATATGATAAAATATATATATATATATATATATATATATATATATATATATATATATATGATAAAAGTATAGCATTAATCTATGCTATAATAATGGGTAACAGTGTACAATATTAGAGATAGAACGTATGTAAATATAAAATTGGACACTGAGGTCATTAATGAGCGGCAACGTCGTCTTTCTCTCTCTCTCTCTCGCTTTCTCTCTCTCTCCCTCCCACTATCTCTCTCTCTCCATAAATATATATATATATATATATATATATATATATATGTCTGTGTGTGTGTGTGTGTGATATATTGTTGTTATTTACTAAGCTGAACTTAGTAAATAACAACGCATTGAATACAAGAATTTATCCGAAAATTTTGATTCCACAATAAAAAGAAAAATGCATTTAGATCGACAAAAGGTGTTCCAAAAGTTACGCAACAATTGGCAGAAAACATACACTTTTGAAATAGCAACCAGGGAAAATTTGCATGACATCATCTTCTATAATTCGACCAATAAAATTTCTTAATGATATGTTGTCACATACAGAAACATGATTTGGTAAATAAATATAAAATTGACAAAGGTTATCAATGGTAATGCGACTTTTGGGACACCCTGTAGATTAAATCAAGTAATTTTATCTAACTTTAGTTCTCTCTCTCTCTCTCTCTCTCTCTCTCCCTCACTCTCCTCCTCTCTCTCTCTCTCTCCATATATATATATATATATATATATATATATATATAAATGTCTGTGTGTGATATATATATATATATATATATATATATATATATATATATATATATATGTCTGTGTGTATTATTTAATATTTTATAGAATGGAAGTAATGACATAATCAAGATGTTAACTTTTCACATAGACTTAAACAAAAGATATAGAATGTAACTTTCATCAATAATAGAAGGAGCTACAATAGTTAGTGGACTTGAAAAACTGTTTAAAGAAAATGGATTTATAAATTTCAACCGATAGTAAAGCTACCTGTTCATCTAAAGCAAACTCTTTTAATATCGCGCGACAGTTGGCACCCAATACAGCAGTTTATTGTTTAAAAAATACAAATTTTAATCGAGTTTTTTTACTGACATTTCTTCCTTTATGCACCTGTCATAATTTTTCTTCGTCATTCCCTTTTTTTTTCATCTTAACCTAAGTCTTTTCAATTACTTTCCTTCACTAACTGACCAATTTGGTTTTTTTATTCACTTCTCATCTTTTTTCCTTCGTTGCATTTTTTCTTCTTCTTCTTCATTCAATTCTTTTCAACTCTTTTTTTCTTCATCCACTTCGATATATTTTGTTTTTCTTTACCAGATCTTCTTAATTGGTACTATCCTCTTTCTACCTCATTGCACATTTTGTCTCTGATGATGTTTCTGTAATCAAATTATTCCACGCGATTGGCCCCACTCCCAGCCTCCGTACTCTAAAGAAGCTTGACTTTTTTTGTCGATGTTTTCCTCTCCTTAGACGACTACGGTTCCCTATGCTAACAGAGTTTGGAAATTCAGAGTTTTCCTCCTTCTAGATTGGTCAACAACCAAAGCTGAAATTTACAGACTGCTCTACTGTTTAACCGATAACTGGGGAGACAGAAGATATGAATTAATTCCTTTCCTAAGGATATTTGCGCCAAAGTGAATGTAACGAAGGTATCGCTGTTGATGGAAGCGCCTTGGTAGAGCTGCTGATGGCCTGGTTAAGTAACCCTGCCGTGGGGTCCGGCTCTAATGCCAGCCGAGTTGTATCTGCGTACATGGGTGAAATCCGCGTCGGCTTTATAGCGATTCATTGTTTCAGAAACGTCTACTACGAAAAACCGTGTGTGCCTTTTCTGATTCGGCAGAAAAGACGGTCCATGACCTTGGTATTTTTTACGGTATCCCGGAAGTGGTTGCCGGATAAAATTAAGGTCTGTTTTTGCCATATGGGCCATGGATGTCCAAGTGAGCATTTCCGTTTGAGTGAAAGAATTACAGTTCCAACAATTCTGTCAGGTTGGCATAAAATGATCAAAACAAAACGAGACTTTTTGGCACTCCGACATATGATAAGGGTTAATAAGCGGGACCGGTTGACCATTATAATTGTGTTATGAATTCGATTCCCACTGACTAGCCCATATATGTGGTCTTGTGTCTAAGCTGAACTTAGTAAATAACAACGCATTGAATACAAGAATTTACCCGAAAATTTTGATTCCACAATAAAAAGAAAAATGCATTTAGATCGCATAATATACAGGGTGTTCCAAAATTCACGCAACAATTGGCAGAAAACATACACTTTTGAAATAGCAACCAGGGAAAATTTGCATGACATCATCTTCCAATAAAATTCCTTAATGATATATTGTCACATACAGAAACATGATTCCATTTGGTAAATAAATATAAAATTTACAAAGGTTATCAATGGTAATGTGACTTTTGGGACACCCTGTAGTTTAAATCAAGTAATTTTATCTAACTTTAGTTCTCTCCCTATCTCTCTCTCTCTCTCTCTCTCTCTCTCTCTCTCTCTCTATCTATCTATCTATCTATCTATTTCCAGCAGTGAATGAATTTATGTAAAAAAAAACTTAAATGGGTGGTTTAAGTATAGAACAAACAAAAATTTACTCATGATATCATGCTGACTAAAGAATAGACAAAAAATATGGCGTCGATTCACATTGAATTGCAACAGAACTTGAAGAGCCGAGATTGATGAGTTAAAAAAGATATTTTTGCCAGACTCTGCAAATTTAACGCTTGATATCGTGATATATAACAACGTGGAATTTTTTTAGAAGACATGAAGTTAAATTCATGAAGGCAGTATGCAAGATTAATCGACTTTGTTTCTTTAAAAACATTGTATCATTAGAATTTTTTTCATTTGCCGAGGAAAATTACCGGAACATATGTTTTCGTGGTGGTAATGTGACATTCAAAAGAAACTTCTGGAGTCGTACGAAAGAAGCAAAACAAATTTCGATCGCTTCCATACGATTTTTTTTCACACAGTTAAATTAACTGATTATTTAATGTCGGTCTAATCTAGCACAAGGTTACAATAACTAAGTATATATGGAGAATCGAATTTACTTACTTGCAAGATTAATTTCTTAAACATCTTTCTACCGACCGACGGCCCCTGGGTGTAGGATACGACAACCAAAGAACATTAATACCCGTGAACAGATATTGAAGGGCGGGAATTTTAGATTCTTTAAGGTATGAAGGTGGTGAACTGGCTAGAAGCGCGGAACGAAAATCGGCGAACCGAGTTCGAATTCCGGTTGAGATCGTTACATTCACTTTTGTGCCCAAATACCGTTGGGAACTGTATGAATCAGTTTCTTCTCCCCTAGCTATAGGTTAAATAGCAGAGAATTCCGGGATTTCTAGCTATGGTTGAAAACAAGTATAAGAAAAATATTAATACGGAATTCAGAACCGTATGTGGCTTTGGGAGTGCATACACTGTGTGGTTGTTGAAGAAACACAAATAGGCCTGAAAAGACGAGCATGTTCAGAAACGAGCGTCCACGCTGAAGATGAGAAATCATATTGATTTTCAATGTGATCTCAAGTCGAAACACCTCGTATGATTATATATGGTTTTCATTGTTTGGGCCATTACATGTTAGCCAATGCATTTTCTAGCTGTCTTACAGTTGTCCGAAGTGGGTCGAGGCGATGTAATGGTTAACAAGCTTGTCTCGCTAGAACAATTACGACTGAGTAGTGATTTCGATCCTCCCTGGGTGCCCCCAGCTTTCGGCCTTGTACCACATCTAAGTTGCGCTTGGAAAATCACTACAGTTGTCCGAAGTTATCAAACGAAGGCTGAATTTTTGACTACGGACTGTTCGAATTGAAGTCATGGCAAAAGGGAGCAAAATAGAAAAATGCAACATTGTGAATGAAAAAACGGATTTTCTCAAATCTGTTAGAAAAATATGGTATACAATATACCCTGAAGAGAACCAGAATGTAGTGATCGAAGCGCTATCAATATTGTTGTGGATTCCGGGATGAAAATCGGTCTCCAATGAATGACAAACGCAAGAATTAAATATAAGAAATAAAATGTATTTACACAATAATACAAAAGGTAATACTGTTAGTAAATCCAGGAACGCGGTTAGTAGCAATAATATATAGATATATACAGTCTCCAAGTAGGACTTCCTTAGAGTCGGGCGTGCTTGTAACTGTGACTTCTACAAGCGGTTACCTCCCACTATTACTCTACCTCCAACTCAATCACAATCTCAGTCTTCTTACTCTCAATCTCTCTACTCAGATTGACTCTGAGTATTTAACGGCAGCAGTCCAAGTAACACTTTGGTCGAGTCCACTTATATGAAAAAGGGGAGGACCCCATAGCAAATATTAATAGCACTTTGTATTTCAAAGTTCACATAGAAGAGCTAAGGACGCACCAATCGAAATTTGAAGATCGAATCAATAAAGTCCTTAAATGTACGGATGGTTTAATAGATAGCGACTCGGAATGAGACATTGGAAAACCAAGTTCGAATTCCAATCGAGTTTATTACATTCACTTACGCACAATTACCGCTAAGAGCTGTGAAACCATCTCTTCTCCTCCAGCTATGGGTTAAATAGCAGAATAGACGGGTTCCTGTAGCCGGGCTACCACAGAAAAAACGGCATCCTACTGGGCGAATTCTTATTTCAAGTCAGTCATGAATCGAAAAGAAACATGATCGCTCAAGCGTGTATCACACATGACCTCTAAGGAAGGAACCGTACATCAAGAGTCGATGAATGTCAATAGATGTAATGTTTTCCACGTGGAGGAATGCAATGAGACATATCTCAGTATATACTTTCATGGGTTAAATAGTAGAGCAGACAAGGCTCTTTAGCTGTTGTTGATAACAGGTCTAAGAGAAGGGCAATGAATTTGGGACTAATAACTCCATTCCGTAAATACCTACTAATTACCGTGAAAACCACAGCTACAATGTTTAGCATGCTAAAAGCTGTGGTCCCATACTGTTACAGAATGCGAAGACCAGAGCCAGAATGGTCAGCGATTGACCGGAGTATCACGTGGGCGTGATATTCTGTCCGTCATGGATTGCCTTTGCCTGGGTTTTGGATATGAGTCCAAAACGGCGAGAATTAAAAAGAGAGCCGCAATAATTCTGAAGCGTCGATATGCTACCTACGTTCCAACCGCTGACTCTTAGAATCCAAGGAAAAAGAACAAAAATGTTTCTGCCGGTAAAAACACAGCTACCATAAAAAATAACGAAGAAGCCCGCTGGGTTAATTTTCAGTGGGTTTATATAATCGTTGATACAACAAAATGAATCCTTCTCATTCGCCTCTCTATCGTGATACTGTATCTCTTGCTTCTAAAACTTGGAGCGTGTTAAGCAATCATACGAATTTTTAGGTCGGCGGGTCTTCGACGGCAGGTCACGTGGATTCAACAGTTTCCTCGCTGCCATTGATTCGTCGCCGCCTTCTCAAACGGCAGCTCCTTTTTGCCCGCTTCAACCTAGCGTTCGATTTATATTCATTTCCCCTAATTCTCACTACCCCTACAAGCTCATTACATATTCATCAATTAATTATTTTCTCCAATCTTGGAGTCATGACCGACCCTAAAACAAAACGGCCTGGTATTCCAAAAAAAATGAACTTTGTTTTTATATTTCTCTTGCCCAACAATTATTGTTTACGTTAATAAATTTTTGTGTTTAAAAATTTATTTCACATCGGCAAAGAATTCTCTCTGTTTTTAGAATTCCTTTCCTTTCCCAACAATAATTTTCTCGTCAACAAATTTTATTTCAAATCAGCAATTTCTACAAGTTGTCGATATACCAAATCCTGACCTCAAACAATTCTTTTGTCCATTTTTCAAAATAAACACCAAATTATTTACATCTCTGATACGATATAAATATTGCCTGCGACAACCAGCCATTTTTCTCAAAGTAAAATTATTCCAAATCGGGAAAAGAATTTTTCTACTGTTTTATATTCCAGCTTTCGTACTCATAACGTAAATGATTCGCCGATCAGTTTATCAAGAAAAAAACATTACTCTTTTTTCTCTTCGCTTCATATCTCCCATTTTAATGTTTTCTTGTTTAACTTTTTTTCTACCCTTCCAATGTTCTATTTCTATACAGGGTTTTTGCATGAACCATTTTAATCCTAATCTCACACTACCACTGTCACGATAGTCACACTTTCCTTTCAACTACTACCAATAACCCTTTATAATGTCACATAATCGCACAAATTTATTAACGTAGTAACTTCAAATAGGAAATTATTTAATATGCTTGAAATTACAAATTAAGCTAAAATGTCACAATTTACGAAATCATAAATTTAATAGAGATGATACATTAAGTTTGAACTGAAATATCAAATCCAAAATTTAGTAATGTTGAATCAGCAAAATTGAACTGAAATTTCAGAATTGCGTAATCTGAAATTCAGTAACTTTAGTACTTCAAAATATAATACAAATATTATAAACAAAAATTTCCTAGCGCTGGAAACTAAATTTTGAACTCATCATCAGCACAGCTGTTTCGACTTGAAGACTTATTCCGCGTATTCTCTCATCTTCATATTGAATCGACTTCTCATCTCCGAGCAGACCTGTCTGATCAGGGCTATCTGTATTTCTTCAGCATCCAAAGAGCCAACATGTGGTTTACACTATCCTGAGAGGATTTTAATTACAATTGAAGTATGTGCTCGACAGGGCCACATACGGTTCTGAACAGAGAGTTATGTTTTTCCTATACTCGTTGCCAACTAAGGCTAGATAGTCCAATCTACATTACTATTTAACCCATACCTGGTGGGAGAAGAAATGGATTTATACCTTTCTAGATGGTATTTGTGCGAAAGTGAATGTAGCGATCTAGACCAGAATTAGAACTCGGATGGCCAATTTCCCGTTCAGAGATGTAACCATTACACCACCCGAACTTCGAACTGATATAGCAAAATAATAAAATCCAAATTGCTCTTACGCAGAAGTGAATGTAGAATTTTATTGATTGATTGATTCTTTTTCTCCGGCTTACCAACCTTTTTCAGGTTATTTAAAGCCAGAAAATATTTTTAGACTTGAAAGAATTTTTGTTGAGATAATAATTGTTTAGCGATACAAGTTTTAGTAATTAACTGATAGAGAAGAGATGGCTTCATATCTTTCCCAGGGGTATTTGCGCGTAAGTGAATATAACGAACCCAACGAGAATTGAAACTCGGCCCTCCGATTTCCAATTCCGAGCCATTATCCATTACAAAACGCAAGCTTACTGCACCTGGTATTCGCAAGTGAAATTTAGAATTGATGGGGTTTCAAAATCATCCGAAAAGGTCAGACATCAGTCACAGTTCGAGCCAAGCGTGATACACGCTTAGGCGATCATGTAACTTTCGATACATGACCGAAGCTATATATGCAAATATAGAGGAAGAGTAATTCGATTTTAAAATCGGTTTTTAGCTAGGTGTCAGTAATGTATAGTAATATAAAAAGTTCCGAATCATAATAATATTGGTCAAATCATTATAATGGTCATTTTATGGTCATATCATTATAATAATCATAACAATTCCGAATCATGATAACATTGGTCAAAGAGCGTAACCTAATTCATTATATATGCAAATATAGAGGAGGAGTAATTCGATTTTAAAATCGGTTTTTAGCTACGTGTCAGTAATGTATAGGAATATAGAAGTTCCGAATTATGATAAGTCATCATGAACATTTTCGGTAATCGCGATAGCGAAGATGTCTAATAATTTAAATGCTTCTATTTTGTCTGTAAAACCTTAATTAAAACTGTTTTGCACTGAGAACACAAACGTTTTCAAGTGAAATTTCATCCTACCACCATACTAGTAAACTGTTTCTCATTTCAAACATCACCATTTACTCATCAGTCAGTTATGTGCTATGCGTAATACACTCTTAGACGATCATACAACTTTCGATACATGACTGACTAGGCAGATTTTTTCCCGCAGTAGGTGGCCATATCTTTCTGCAGTAGACCAGTTGTCATCCAAGGCTACAGAATCCGGTCTGTCCTGCTATTTACCCATAGCTGGGAGAAGAAGAGGATTCATAACTTTCCCAAGGGTATTAGCACGGAAGTGAATGTAATGGATTCGATTGGAATTCGATCATACATCACAAAGTCCAAAATTTAAAAGTGCCAATGTTTCAGAATTTTCCAAAATGTCAGAAGTAGCGAAAGCGATGGATTAAAACAAAATTCTTCAAATTCAAATGTATCAAAATTAAAAAAAAAAAATGCAGGAGTGTTTCGGTCTGTCTTCGAATGTTGCTCCAAAAGGGACAAGAATAGAATACCCAATGTAGTAGCGATTCGGTGGTGAAATGGCTAAAAGTGTCACCATTAGTCAGATTTAAACTTGCCTTTTAGCATTAACCTGAAATTCCTTAGTTACAATATTTGAAATTTAGAAGCACAGGAGTTAGAATTGTTCTAAAATATCACATGTAGTGAAATTCAAACTTCAGAAGTGCTGGGCTTTTAAACAGTATACGAAAAATCCATGAGTAGCAAAATTTAGCATTTATATACCATTAATCCCCAGCATTGTTTTACATTTGACATAATTATGAAAATTCAAAATTTAAAAGCGCTATGCTTTCAGAATTGTTCCAAAATGTCTTAAATAGCGAAATTCCTATTTAGATCAGCTGAGATTTCAAAACCTCTCCGAAAAATTCACAAGGAACAAAATTCAAAATGTTAGAAATGCTTGTGTTTCAAAACATTTCTAAAATGTAACCAGAAACAAAATTCATACTTTAGAAATGCTTGGCTTTCATGATTATTATAAAGAAACTTATAAACAGCGGTACTACTTTGGCTTGTTATCTACGTGTCATGAAACTACTTAGCTATGCGATCTATTTTTAGCAAATGTTCGTGCTGTTTATTGATAGAATATTAAGAATAGATTTTTTTTAAATCCTTTAATTACATTTTCGTTATGTTATATACATCCTTGTGCAAATTAATTGAAACAACCACTTTAGTTTCCTTTCTTTCACCATACAGTCAGTTTTAGGCCCACTGAACTGACAGGGTGTAATCGATTTTTTTCCTCGGATTAGGTCATTTGCAGTGGTGTGCAGTAATATGAATCTATTTTGGGGGTGTATGATGAAATTTGAAAAACATTGCGTCATCCATCTGACTGCATCAGATTTTAATCACGCCCATACAATATTATCTCGACTGTCGATTAGTTGTCCTGTGGCCATTGTCTGCAATGGACGTTACTCCAAGGAAGCGTACGAAAATTGTAACGCTACACGAACACACTGGCAAGCCTTAACAGTGAGCAAATCAAAGTACTAGACTGGCCCGGAAACTCTCCTGATTTAAATCCAATCGAGAATCTGGAGTCAATCTGCAAGGAACTACCTCATGGAATGGACATACGATGTACTAACATGTGCACTGAGTCATGTTTCATTGAGAAAATACGAAAAAAAGTAAATAATAACGAAACTATTCGTTTTGTTACAATTAATTTGCACAAGGGCGTATGTGTTATATGTTTTACTATATAGATATCAATTCCAAAATAATATGTGTACGGTATAGATATTTTTCCTTGTAGATAACATTCCAAAGTAGCACTTAAATATCTAATTCAATATTATAAGCGTTCGGGTTTTAAAATCTTTAAAAAATAACACTCGTCGTAGTGACATGCAAGATTTGGAAATGTATCGGTTTCATAATATTTCTTGAAATATCACAAGTTGCATAACTCAGATTTTCAAGGCTCACAGCCACATCCCGTTCAAACTTGGGTTCCCGTACGATCACCGAACAACTGGTCATTACCAAGATAGGTGACCACTCGGAAAACCAGGTGATGCAACGCATTGAAAATTAAACAAAACTTCACAAATAAAAAAATATGTAAAATTTACCAGGATTCCAAATTATTGTTGATTCATTTTCTACAGCTTATCAGCTTTGCAGGTTAAATTTAAAGTCAGAAAATAATTTTAGATTGTAAGGATTTTTTGAAGATAATAATGGTTTAGTGATACATGTCTTAGTACATAACCCATAGCTGGAGGCGAGGAGGTGGATTCATACTTTTCCCAAAGGTAATTTGCGCGTAAGTGAATATAACGAACCCAACAGTAATTCGAACTCGGCTCTTCAATTAACAATTCCAAGCCATTATCGATTGTACCACCTGCACGACCAAGCTACAGCAGCTGGTATTCTCAAGCGATCACCCATCTCGGTACTGACCAAGCTTGACATTGCTTTCCTTCGGTAAACGTACGGGAACCGGTATTTCGATATGGTGTGTCCGTAAGCCGCTTCCAAAATTGATATAAAATAGCAGAATTTGTCAAATTCAAAACATAAAGCCGGACCACGTAATCAAATTCGCAAAGTTTAAAACTTAGTAAGACTTCGAATTTGAACTAAAACTTCCAAAAATTACCGTAATTCCATATGTATAATACACCTTCATCCATAATACGCACCCACTAAAATTATGCTGAAAGTGTGGGAAAATGCTTCTATTCACGCATAATATACACCCCTTGTTTAGTAATCAAACCCTATAAATTATAACTCAGATTTCATTAGGGCCAGCGTTTTAAACATAGAATAATATTATTCTAATTTAGTTTTATGAGAATTCTTATTTTATTTTACATTTGTAAGTATTCTTAGGTACATATGATTGTATTTGACTTTCTTATGGCGTCACAATCGCCGAATGTCCGTGTCAAATTCTCGTATGTTTGTGGTGTGTAGTCATTTTGAATCGCTAGTGATTTTAATTCGAATTGAGCTACTTATGATTTTTATTCTAAATTTGAAAACTAAAGGCTACTAATTTTAGCATTTTGCAGATTGTGGAAATTTTTCATAATGTTGGTATTTTAGAGTCAGCATGAGAATCTAAGGCTAATTGTGAACATCAGCGCTACTAAAGTTTGAATTATGGGGGTTAAGTTATGAAAATCTTACAATTCTAAACTTTAAATTTCATTGTAGTTGCTTTTACGGACTACATCTGTAATGTTATTGCTCTTATTTCATGAATTTCATTAACTGTAAATTTTTAGTCAAATTTTCTAATTCCAGTGCTAGTAAATTGTGCATTTCGCAACTTGGGATTTTTAAAAGCTAATTTCACCCCAAGCAAGGTAATAAAAGAACTGAGATACAAAGTGTTACTGAATATTAGGGAAAAAAAAGAACACTATTAAGGAGAGAGAACAATAAAAGAACAGGAATTTAGAAGATTCAGCTTTTAATACTAATTCTGAATCTCCCATTTTATATTTTTATTTGCGCTACTTTTGACTAAAAAAAAAGTAATTTACTACATTCCAGCTTTTGTAAAATTTGAATTTTGAGTCTTAAGAAATTTGAAGGTAAATATGAATTTTGATATTTCCTACTTTTAATTTTGTTTTTATTCTCAAAGCCTATAGTTACCAAAATTTGTATATTCCTACATTTAAGTTTTTGATTTGGCGTTTCTAATTTGATCGCTTATTTTTAGTCCAACTTTAAAACCTACCAGAAATAAATAATTTCAAAATTGGATATCTGAGGTATATAATGATTTTCCAAGCGTAGCTTAGATGTGGCACAGGGCCGAAAGTAGGGGGGCACCCTGTGCGGATCGAATTCACTACCGGTTTGTAATTATTCCAGCGAGACAAGCTCGCTAACCATTACACCGCCTCGATGTGTCCGGAATCCTGGGATATATCGTGTTAATTTGAAATTCATAATGCGCCGAAAATTTTATTTCTGATAGTTGTGGCATTTAGGATGTTGTAAGCCTAAGGTTATTATCGTAATTTCCAATGTATAATACGCACATTTTTTTCTAAAAATATAAGCAAAATTAGGGGTGCGCATTATGCACTACGACAAAAAAAATCTTTAAAAATTTGCCGTTTGATAGGTTGATTTCAGTTTCGAAATGACTACTCAACACAAACATACGACAATTTGACACTAATATTAGGTGATTGCGACCCCATAAGGATGTCAAATACAATCATATGTACCTAACAATACTTAAAAATGTAATATAAAATAAGAATTATCATAAAACTAAATTAGAATAATATTATTCTATGTTTAAAACCATTTTCTTTTAAAAACAGTAGGAAACGCTGGCTATAATGAAATTCGAGAGGTACAATTTATAGGGTTTGATTACCAAACAAGTGGTGCGTATTATGCGTGAGTAGAATCATTTTCCTACACTTTCAGCACAATTTTAGGGGTGCGTAATTATAGATGAAGGCGTATTATACATGGGGAATTCATTAAGTACACATTAGCAAATTGTGTATTTAATGGATTTTTACAGCTACAACATGCCAGGTTATTTCGACCGAGAATGAAATTATTCTCATTCTTTCCATGTTCCAAATGTAAGTAGAAAGTTCAACTCGACCAGTTGATTTTTTTCTTTCAGGATCTGCAACTTTGTAGAACAGATTTCCATGTGTTCAGAATACCCTGAGCGCTAAAATCTTTACCTTTTCAATTCAAGGATTTGTCATCATCTATCGACCTTATCTTAATAATCTCTACTTCTCTATCACCTTCTCTTCCATTCATCTCATTCCTCATTTATCATGACCATTTTAACAGTAACCCTCTAACTTGAGTGGCTCTCGAGCTTGTATTGGTTGAAATTTACTAATATTTTTTTAAATGCAATGAAGAAATTAGAAATTTATTTCAGCAGCTTTCAAAATTGCATTGATAATTTAGACGAAGCAAAAATTTAAATTTACTCGTACAAGGATTTGAAATTGGGCAAACAATTTTACAAGTTAGATAACCCAACAAAGAGCGAATTCAAAAGTCAGACTTCCATGTATTTTGAATAATTAAAAAATATGACAAATTGTGAAAATCCAAATTCAGTAGACTCAAAATTCAGTACATCATTGTTTCCAAATAAACCAGAAACGTGACAAATACTAAAATTCCAAATTTAGTGTTTCTTAGTTTCGAAATTAACCAGAAGATTGACAAATAGTGAAATTCCAAATTCACTACTTCTTTGTTTTCAAATTAGCCAGAATAATAACAAATAGTTATTTTTTTAAAGGCAATACCTTACTAATCATAATATCTTGTAAATAGTACAGTTTTCAGCTGAGATCATAGAATGGTTATTTGGTATCACAGGCCTCTGATTGGGAGGTTTTGAGGAGCGTGGAATCACCTCAATGTTTTTCCAAGGTCCACCCTCCCTTGAGAGGGTATCTACGGGCAAATAGTGAACCTCCAAACTAGGATCAAAACATGATGAAAGTATAAAAATATATTTATTGTAGTAAAAATACCAGCAATACATTTTCATTATAAGAAAGAATTACTAGCAATTCATTATTAAAAAAGGAAGAGAAAAATTACCAGCAATACAGTCTTGAAATATAAAATTACCACAGCTCCCAAGAAAAATAAAATTTCGTCATTAAATGATCCATAAATCTTACTTATTATAAAACGCAGATTGTCTGTGTGTGTGTGTGTGTGTGTGTGTCTGTACGTTTATATATTAGATCGGATTTCCTGCATTTTTCAACCGATTTCAACAAAACTTCACAGAACTGCGTAAAATTATCTTGCGGTTGTTCTGACAGCGCCAAAAATTGAAAAAACACAATTGTTTTTGCACAAAATCAGTTTGAAAACACGATAAAACGATTCTGTCGCCAGAATGAAAGGGGGACAACTCATGTCGAGTTATACGTATTATAAAACCCAGATTGTGTGTGGGGGGATCGGATTTCCTACATTTTTCAACCGATTTCAAGAAAACTTCACTTTTTTTGGCAGGTAATGTTTCTTATTGTCTTGCACACATTTTTCTTTATTTTTACATTCAGAATGCTTTAAAAATTCCATTTACAAGACAATTGTTTATAATAAAATTCTATTCAATCGATTGAAAACAATGTTTTTGTTTGAGTTGGGTTTGACCAATTCGTAAAAAAAAAAAAAAAAAAACTAATTAAGACATGCGTGTCCGTCAACCTTAAACAATAATCTTTGTCAATTTTATTTTTCAGTCTTTATGATGGTCGATACTTGATCTGTCTCTTACTGTTACATCCCCGGGCAACGCCGGGCTCTACTGCTAGTAAACGGATCTAGGTAAATTACTCGAAATCAATTGCTCGACAGTAAATTACTCGAAATCAATTGCTCGAAAAATAATTTCTCGAACTATCAATTGCTCGAAAGACAGATTGCTCGAAGTAATTTCGAATCTCGAAGCACCACGTAAACTGCGCCGTCTCACGATACGTCAACGGATCTGAATATAAAAGGAGCCACAACACTCCACTCTAGCAGTCCTGATTTTTTTTTTCTATATTTGTTTTCTATTTCTATTTCAGTAATTTTGGAGATCTCGAACCCTAGTGATGGACATAATTTTTGTTGAGAGCGAAAAAGGAAAGAAGTTGTGTTTGGATGGATATATCTATATATTAAGGACAAAACAGTGAACAATAAGATTTACTGGAAATGAGAAATGTGCAAAATAAGGAAATGCTTAGCACGTGTTTTATTTTTATTTTTTTTTAATCACAGGTCTTGAGCAAACTGCCTTTCGAGAAAAAAAATAAGACCTGCTATATAAATGTACCCGTTCTTTAATTTTAACTGTTCAGTTAACGACAATGAAGTTGTATTATTTTATCTTATAGTAAATATTAGAACAATGTAGTTTTATTTTTTTTTTTTTTTTTTTTTTTGACCACAGGTTTCGAGCAAACTGCCTTTCGAGCAATTGATAGTTCGAGAAATTATTTTTTGAGCAATTGATTTCGAGCAATTTACCGGATACGGCCGTTAAACAAACAAAACTTAACCAAATCGCAAGGTCATCATCTTTGCGATAGAGTGTCCTATCTTTCTGGCCCGAAAAATCATTCCCTAGTAAAACGGTATTAAATCCTGTCTGTCACTACGACATCTGTTCAATGAATTTTAGCAGATGTTTTGAACACAAGACCCATTGCTGCAAAATCCGCACAGAGACAGCTGAGTGGCTATCAGAAACAACATCGAATAATCTCTAGATATACCGGGTGTAACAGCAAAACTGTCCCAATCCTGTAACAGCATGGGATAATTGTCCATCCCACAAAATGCTTAATATCTAAACAAACAACAAAAAAATAAACTAATTTAGTTTCTTTTTTCCAGGTTTTCAGATATGTCGTAAGAATCTTTGAAAAATCCTTTGAGTTATTCAGCTAAAAATAGAACAGATTAAAATCTTCCCAAATGAGCAATGGTGAGAGGAAAAAGATCATTCCGGTCTTCAGTAATGGTACCAATATTCATACTCTGGTTTCTATCTTCAAAGTCCATTCAAGAACCAGCAAGGGAATGGTGAATAAGTTTTAAAAAGAGGGAACAGTAGAAAGGAAAACTGGATCAGGAGTTCACAACAGCAAGGGAGATCATCATTTCAAATTAGAGCCAAATACATTCTTATTGTTCAAAGTAGAGTCCAATAGTGTTATAAGAACCTTGAAGAATTCCAGTAAGATATCTTTAATCATTTCTAAGATAGAACGGTTCAACGTTTAATCTAACAATTGGACAATTTTCCTATTACACGATTTGGACAAATTTTCTGTTACACTCGGTATAGCAGAAGCACAAGTTGTGGCAGCAATATCCGATATACTGACGTATAGTAGACTTATAAATATGCAAGATAGGTTCTGCTGAGAAAAACTGTACAGCTAAAGAATGGAATTCGTCTGAACTTTTGCTATAGAAATAGCGATGGATTGGTTTGCAACGTTGTATCTGCGCGAAAGAGGCTGAAGGGTGGAGAATAGATGTCCCCCAAGAAGAGTGCGTAGACGATATTAAACTCAATCAAGGCTGGAAAGTGATGGTTAATCAGCTGCAGCTCAGGTATGGCAGCAATGCTTCATTTTGAGTCTAAACTTGCAGAGTGTGCTGTATCAATCGAAAAGCTTAAAATAACTCTTATGTTGACATATTTTTTGCTTTCATTAATTACAATCGGACTAACGTCCACATCTATATTGTTACTATCGCAACGTTTCGACCATTGAGCTGTAGTGGACCGTGTGTGTCTTTACGTGTTGTTGTATTAGAAACACGTGTGTAACTCCTGGTAGAATATTAAAAGATCCAACTAAAAGAAAATGGCCGGACTTGAATTAAGTCCAACTGAAGATAAAGAAGACAAACAACCGATATATATATATATATATATATATATATATATATATATATATATATATATATATATATTTTTTTTTTAAATTTATAACATAAATATGTTATAAAATCACTACAAAAATAGCCATTTTGTTTCAACACTCTCGGTGTCTTATCAAGTGATGATGTTGAATGTAAAATAAATGGTTTTAAAAGTTTCGAATTAATTAACAATCCTTCACAAGGAGAAAACGTTGTTACAAAAGCTAGATGGACCAATCAAAATACAAGTATAGGAAAATTCAAAAAGCTTGACAACGAAGTCATGTTATAATAGCTATTCAGATATTTAAAATATGGGTAGTATTAAAAAAGAATTTATTCTAACCAATAATTACTAAATTATATGATAAAATTTAATATTAAAATTAACAACTGCTAATTTCAAGATCAAAATTTAATCGCTATTAAGTTTACAACTATAAAATTACTGAGGAGAAAATAAGAAATATATATGTTATTCAATTTATTTCTTCGTTGAAGTTACTTTAGCTAATTTTATATTCGGTCCTTTGACAATGTATCCATTTTAATCCTAAGAGTGTGTGAATGGGGTCCTAAACTCACGCGTAAAACAAACGCAATCAGATTATTATATATAAGCACCCAGACATATTTAAATATATATACACACACAAAAAGAGACGAGACAGAGAACATCACCACGATCGTATAAAAAAAATTTAAAAAATAAAAAAAAGAAGGGTGGGGGGAGGGAAAGAAACCCACGCACACGTACATACATACACTATTAAAAGTGAATGCACTTTCCATACACATAGACAATTATAAATACATGCACACACATCCACAGACATTGACCTAGACAATCGGATAGAACAACCCATAAATATTTAAGACTGAAAGTGTCATGACATAAATGCTCAGCACTTATTGAAATATAACTTAAGCGAGCAAATATACAGAGATAAAAATGATTTAAAAAAATAATATTATTTAATATATTAAAATAGTGTATGTAAATATAAAATCGGACGTCAAAGTCAACACCCATAGGTAACTTCGATGTCCACCTCACACACATACACACATATATATATATATATTTATATATATATATATATATATATATATATATATATATATATATATACACATACACACACACATATATATACATACATATACACACACATATACATATATATGTGCATATATATACATACACACACACAAATAAACACATATATACATATACATATAATAATTTTTCTTTACACACACACACACACATATATACATATATATATATATATATACACATACATACACACAGAAATACATACAAATAAATACATAAACATATACATACGTATATATCTCCATGATAATAAGTACACATACACATACATATATACACATATATACCCACAGTTATACACCCATATATGTACACATACTCACATGTAAATACATATATAAACAAATATATATAAACAAATATATGTATTAAACAAAACAATTTTACAATGGACATATACAATAATATTTGTGTGTATGTGAACGTTTGTGTCAGTTTTTTTGGTGAATGTTTGTATTTTAGTATATATAATGTTCATGGCGTCTCCCACAAATGGGAAAACGCAGATCTTCTAAGAGAGCTTACATTGTAGTCGCTGAAATGAAGAAATGAAAAAGAGAACGAGGTGAAAAGTCACCCGGTATTTAGAGTAAAGGGAGAGTGACCCCTAGTGACAATTTGGGAATTAAGGAGGAGCTAACTCTTACAGAGCGCTCCGGCCTTCATCAGTTTTCTACCAAACCGGGTAACCTCCTGGGAATTTAAAACCTAAACATTTATTCCAGTAACAGAGGAATGAGATCAGAATACCCCTTATGTAAAAATAATGTTGTTTACGAATCCTCACAGACTTTGCGAGATTTCATCTCTAACACTAAAAAAACAAAAACAACGTAATTTTTTTATATTTGTTACACAACTACTACACTCTATTCATAATTCGTAGACATGAAGCAGCATGTCTTAAACAACGAACATGTGACTATTAACATAAGACAGCAGATAATACTAAATACTATACTGTAAAGAAAAGACTACTATAAAGAAATACTAAACTGTAAAGAGAAGACAAAACACTGGAAGCTATCATCATGAAAACGAAACAATGACATTAAACACATCTTTCACAAGAGGCGGCATTTTGAACGTTTCCGGACTGAAATATCATCATTAATAATCCACAATAATACTAAGCATAAGATAAGCTAACTACATCTGATCACATATCTTTCCTGTCGTATTCCTTTTATTTGGATTTAATTTCAGCAAATTGTTAGGGACCTCAGACATTTCAGGGATAAACTACACGGCCAGTTTTTTCCTTCACACTCACAATTCAGATATTCGTATTTCCGCTCAAAAATTGGATTTGTTTTCGAAACAAGCTGATTTCACAGCTGAAACAAGAATGATATGTGATCAGATCAAAACGTGCAATACTTTTTTTTTTAATTTAATGATAACTAAGTCGGGATGCTTATTGATTAAAGTGATTGTTTCGGATGATGAAAAAATAAACAATGCAGTTTAATAAGATTTGAAATTAATGCATGCAAGATTTTACAGCTCTAGCATCACACCTTCATAGATAGCCTATGAACTGTTCAGCCGACTTTCGTACTTTTGAAGTTTTCTTTGAACGGTCAGATGTCATTTTACCTGGAAAAAATCAATGAAGTTATTAATAAGAAGAGTTGAAATTAATGCGTGCAAGATTTCACAGTTCTAGCATCACACCTTCATAGACAGCCTATGAACTTTTCAGCCCAACCTTGTAAGTCGGTGTGCTTATTGATTAAAGTAGTTCTTTCGGACGATGAAGAATAAATTATTTAGACGTTATCCTTTAAAATTTAACGAATCTGTTAAAAAGATATGTAGCCCAAATACCGTTGGCAAAGTCATGAATCTATCTTTACGCCCTGTAGTTATGGGGCAACTTACAGAGCAAACTCAGCTATCCGGCTATGGTTGGCTACCAGCCTAGGAGAAGAGCGAATCTGAATTCAAAATTCAGCCACCTGAAACTGTACAAAGATGGTTACACATGAAGTGCAGATAAAAGAAAAAGACGATATATTTTAGCAAGTATAGGTAATCCACTCGAATGGTGTTGATACCAAACAGGCATTGCGCCTAGGGAAAATGGACGTATGGATGTATGGATTTCCTTTGGAAATATGAGACTATTTTCGAAATCAGACGCGTAACTGTCGATTGCAACACGTGTGTGCATGCGAGTGTTTGCATGCGTACATAAAATTTTCATAAGGTGTGACTCAGTGAACATATCAGTAGTGTTTAAAATAAGAAACGAGTTACATCTGTTTGATATGAAAAATTAAATTTCATGTAACATTTGTCTATATGTCTGAGATGAGTTACTATGTACATTATTTACATTATTCGGACTATTGTCCTCATCTTTGTCGCCATATTTATTACAACGTTTCAGACGTTGTACGCTGCGGCCTTCTTCAGGTGGTTGGAATGTCGAACTGAACCCTTTATTTCGCTCACTGTTCTAGTTTTATCTCCTGTTAATTTCCCTCTGAAAATTCTCCACTGTATTGAACTCACACTCTTTGGGTCCTGTCACTGGATCTAACAAACGCCTTTATCCACTGTCCTTGAGGACATCTGCGTATGAATTTCTGGGTATTATAAACCTAATGTCGTCAGCAAACATTTTTTACCAGTGCTCATATTGCAATTTTTGCTGTTATCAATTCATGTTTTTACCAGAGCTCATATTGCAATTTTTGTTGCAATAAATATGGCGACAAAGATGAGGACAATAGTCCGAATAATGTAAATAATGCTTATGTGACATGTACCCACTCAAAACAAAAATAAGTAAAGTATTCTCATTTTATAAACTTGATATTAACGTTATACGACTACGATAGTGTGACAAATCATCTAATTTAATATGATACGTAAGATGGAATGTCTTTGTTTCTTTTTACAATAACATTCACCCTGAACAAAGCTCTGGGGTCGCTCGAGGTTACGTCAATGCGTCGTTTATTTGGATTGGTGGGGAAGATAATGGTTAACTCTAGACTTGAACAGGTTAAGATTGTAGTGATCTGGGAAACATCTCATTAAGAGTCTGTTCGACAGGACAGTGGCTCGTTTGAGTGGAACTTACTTCTCACCAATGGAATACGGAGGGAATATGGGTGGGGTTTGCTGCTATGTAAGTGGAATGGCGGGTCCCAGACGTGAAGTTTAAAATAATTTGAAGTTTTTTCAAGATTTTAAAGCTGGAAATGCCCAAAAAGTTCTGCCGACATGCAGACACGAACAAGTCTCTCCTTCTCTTGCGTTGGTCACCTCATCATAAATTGAAATTATAGTTTCATGTTTGCTACGTATTTTCCAAAGACACTAGGGGTCTGTTTTTTCAATTTCAGATTAATCCCTGATTTTGAATGTCGTTTTACAAGTCATAAAAACCTCCTTCTCTTTTAAAAGAAGGCCCAGCACAATCATCCTTCTCTTATTTCTTTCATCTGTCCTTGTACCGTTGACTGCGAATGACAAGAATTTCCGTGACTGCCGTTTTATGTCGTTACAGCGAATGGCGTGAATTTATAGCTTCCACTTAATCCGAAGACCCAATCTTAGATTCTGAATGCGAACGTTCATTGCTAAAAAGTACCGGCTCTCACTAGAAAGATTGACGCAATATAATCTTTCTATTTTCTATGTCAGGCTTTGAATCGTACCAGGTTAAAGTTAGCAGATATTTAAATGCAGAGAACAGTTAACGCTGCACAATTTCAGTTCGGGGACGGACGTATCAGATTCTAAAAGTATTCGCGCGCTTCACGAAATCTTAAACCCATTAACTAATTTTTTCGCTTCATCGGCCCCAAAACGGAGAAAAAACGGAATAAAACCTGAGGTCAACAAATAAATTGGCAATAAATTATGAAGGGTATATTCATGGTCTGCCGCTTCAATAAATGCATCTGTTTTTTTTCTTCACAATTTTTTGACGTTGATTTATGTTCATCTCCATGATTTCGGAACTGCCACTGAAAATAATTTTTTTAGATCATCTTCACTTATATAATCGGCTGTTTATGTATATGTCTATGTGTATAAAACAGACACACACCTCTATCTATATATATATATATATATATATATATATATATATATATATATATATATATATATATAGTCCCCTAAAAAAGTATTGCAACGGTAATGCCAATTCCTTTGTATTTATTTGTTAACGGAAGACATTTGGGTTTAAGATTAAACAAGAGTTCTGAATTTCAGCTTTTATTTCCTGGTATTCACATTTAGATGTGTTAACCAATTTAGGACCTATCACCTTTTGTTTGAACCCACCCATTTTTTAAGTGAATAAAACTATTGGAACATGTGACTGACAGGCGTTTATTGTTACCCAAGTGTTGCCTTTTAGAATTATTGTTTAAACATTAAACTTGCAGCGAATGATTGATTACTTTTGATTTTAGCTTAGGGTTTCACCAGTAAAGACTGCATTTCTTCTTAAAAATGATAATCCAACTTGAAGAAGAAAGAGTTGACTTGGGAAAAAAAGCCATTTTGAAGCTGAGAAAAGAAGGAAAATAATTCATAGCCATTGAATAAACATTGGTCATAGCCAACACAACAATTTGGAATGTTCTAAAAAAGAAAGAAACTCTTAGCGTACAGAAAACAGGTCGGCCAATAAAAACAACAGCAGTTGATGAGAGGAACATTTCGAGAACTGTGAGGTAAAACTCCAAAACATCATTAACAGTTTTAGTTTTCGGGTGATGCGTTTCGTCGATTAGGACTTTTTATTGGTCGAAAGTGATGTTTACGTTGAAGCGACTACGCATACGCACGAAGCAGTGGGGAAGCTGTGAGTTTTAAATTCAAATTATTTTATTTAAATAAGATTTGAGGAATATAATCTCGCAGATTTCATTCAGGTTCCTTTTGCTTTTAACCCTTTTGTTATTAAGTATCCCACATTGTAATAATAGAAGATCCGCCAGGAATGGTGAAATGTTGTAAGAACCTGGACGCAATTTTGCTGTGGATGGTCTAGCGGTTAAAACACTTTCTATGAATTTTATTCTTAGTAACTTGCTTTCTCTTTTAATTACAGTAATGTAATAAAGTGCTGACCCTGTTTAACGATGAAATCGATGGATGGTGATCTGAAGAGACTACTACATGGGAAATAATTATTAAAATTCTTAAAACAGTAGATTGAAGGGTTGAGGAAAAGATGAAAAGAGACAAGTTAATAAATATGATATAAACAATAAAATGAATTTAAGAACGATTAAGAGAATCGAATACAAAAATAACTCGCCAAGATTCAGTAAAACTGAACAAATTTATCCACTTCCCTCCGATAAGAAGACATTATTAATGAGCTATCTGAATTCTTTGGTCCTGAGAAACAAAATTTAGCGTTTGTTTATACTGATAAAATCCCTCCAAAATGCTTACATCCGTACAGAAAAAGAGTGACCCAAATTCTCTTAAATAAAGAGGGTCATGTGATTTATGCTTTAAAACGAAACTTTTGGTTTCTTTATATTAATAATATCAGCCCAAAATACTATTATTCTTTAAAAAAAAAAGAGAATGACCGAAAATTCTTAAACAAAGAGAGCCATGTGTTTTATTAAAAGATTTCCTAAGATTAGGACGATCTGAGGCGGCGAAATTATATATATATATCAATGACAAATTTTAATGAGGTGGGTATATATATATATATATATATATATATATATATATATATATATATATATATATATACAGTGGGTAGCAAAAGTATTTTAACACATTGGTTTTCTTACATATCTCAAAAAATAACAGATCAATTTCAACGAAACTTATAGGAAATATTTAAACGAACATTGTCGATCAAAACATAGAAAGAAAATTTAAAACCACTGTTTTGAGAAACATTTAACAATAAATAAAATAACCCATATGCAAAAGTATTTAACACCAATGCATATAGTATGTTAGAAGAGACGTGTCGTCATGATTCCTACCCATATTGATATGATGTGATATGTCGAATAATGACAGCACTGCACGACACTCAACTGGCTATTAGATAACAGCTCTGAGACACTGCAGCTATTCTGTTGCCACTAGTGCAAGAAAATGGTGAAAACAAAAGAATTGTCGAACGACATGCGCAAGAATATCATAAAGAATCTCAATGATGGTAAGGGATATAGAAAAATCGCTCAAGATTTGAATTTACTTGTGAGTACAGTTGGTGCTGTTGTTCGAAAGTGGAAAAAATTCGATACTATTGAAAACATTCAAAGGAATGGTCGTTCCCGTATCTTAAATGAGGCTAATGAGCGATACATTTCCTATACTGTGAAGAAAAATCCATGTTCAACTCGTCGAGAAATTCAGAATGATTTGAAAAATGCCAGAATTGAAGTTAGTAAAGATACAATTAAAAGATCACTGAATCGTGCAGGTCTCACTTCAAGATCACCGAGAAAGACTCCATTACTGAAACGCCAACATGTACAAGCCCGTTTGAATTTTGTAAAGAAATATGAAATTGAATCTAATGATTTCTGGGAGAAAGTAATTTGGTCAGATGAAACGAAAATTACGGACGAAACATGCGCACTCATGTATGGAGGAGAAAAGGAGCGGAATACGAGCCAGCAAATACCATCCCTACAGTCAAACATGGGGGTGGAAATATTATGATGTGGGGTTGTTTTTCCTCAAATGGAGTAGGAAAAATGAAAATCATTGAAGGAACAATGAATGCTGCAAAATACACTCAAATTTTGTCAACTCAACTCTTGAACATTGCCACATCTTTGGGACATGGTCGTGATTTTGTACTTCAGCAAGACAATGATCCGAAGCATACTGCTAAAACAAGTAAGAATTGGTTTAATAATAATGACATTAATGTCCTGGAATGGCCAAGCCAGTCACCGGATTTAAATCCAATCGAAAATTTGTGGAAACTGTTGAAGTTACGAGTTCATAAAAGAAATCCATCGAATTTAAACAAATTGAAGAAAATTTGTGATTAAGAATTGGTCAAAATACCAACAAGTACCTGCAAAAATCTAGTTGATGACTACGGAAAACAACTGGAGGCTGTGAAGCAGAACAGAGGCTACTGTACTAAATATTAGTAAATTGTGTTAAATACTTTTGCAAATCGGCCCCAGAACAGAGTCATCAGAAATTTTCACCGGGTTGTTTGGACAGCGGTCGCCTCCACAGAATACGTATTTCCGTGGCCGGAGCAAATACTCAGACACACGCAGAAGAGAACTAAACGAGGAACGCAAGGCAGTCTTGCTTAAACCAATTTATAGCAATTACTGCTATATTTTCCGGGCACCACCCAGCGAGGAGTACATTTAGTTCTATTGTAGATAATGTATACATGTTATTAACCAGTTTTTATATTCAATAAACCTGTTGTTAGAGCAATTAACAGTATTTGTCATTTTATTGAAGGAGTTTTTAATTCTAGCTTTGATTCCTGACGTTGTTCCGAACGCAAAGACAAAAATGACCACAGCCGTAGCTAGGAATTACACAATCTAGCCTGTTGTACACAACGTACATATTGGTCCGCACTAAACTCCGCCGTCAATATCGTAAGATTTTGAGAAACCCGAATCAACCTTATCGAGGCGACACACTGGCTCCAGCCCAGGAGGGAAAATAAAGCTCAGCTTTACTAAAAAGAAAAAAAAGAAATCTAGCGGAGTTAGTGACAAAGGAAGAAGAAGAAGAGAAGAGAGTAAAGAGAGGTGTGATGGTTACACTAGTATTTTTAAATGCAGAGAACGGTTAAGGCTGCACAATTTCAGTGGTTTTAAATCAAAATTGTTATCAAACTTATTACGGTGAGCCACTAATGCACAGAGTGTGATTTGTAAAAAGATCATCTTAGATTCATATAATCTTTTATTTAAAATCGTTAAGTTTTCAGTATATGTCTATATTTCTCTGATGGATCAAGCTGAAATCATAGACAAAGAACATCATTGGAAAATTCGTAAACTTAAGGAATTAGCAGATATGCTAGGCCAGAAAAATCTGCTGAGCCGACCAAGCATAGAAATTAATACAATATGGGAACCAATAATAAGGAGTGCCAGAGAAAAGCGATAATAACAACAAAAATTGCAATATGAGCTCTGGTAAAAACATGAATGGTAACAGCAAAAATGCAATATGAACACTGGTAAAAAATAGTTGCTGAAGACATTAAATTTATAATACCCAGAAATTCATACACAAGGACACATGGTACAGTGGATAATGGTGTTATTTAGATCTAGTGACAGGACCCAAAGAGTGTAAGTTCAGTACCTGGTTAAGGTGGTGGAGAATTTTGAGAGGGGAATTAACTGGAGATAACTGACATCCATTAGACATGGCTCGTGGAACTAGAACAGTGAGCGAAATAAAGAGTTCAGTTTGACATTCCAAGCACCTGAAGAAGGCCGGAGCGTACAACGGCTGAAACGTGATGAACATGGCGACAAAGATGAGGACAATAATGTAAATAGTGTACGTTAAGTTTTCTCATATATTCCTTGTGACAAGTTTTCTATATACTGTGACAATTATTACAGGTAATAAAGTAAATTCCTCCTTCAAGTTTTAGCTTAGTATTTTGCTTTAGCTTTTATTGTTTTAAAAGTATTTGTAACAATTTTTATATTAAGCTGAGATAAATCCTTTTCAATTTTAGTTGTGACAAGAGTTGATGGCTGGGACAATATATTTTGATTCGTTTAAAATTTTGACCGTCTCCTCAGAACAATCAGCCCATCAGATTTTCAGAATTCAGGTAATCTGCTCAAAAAGCTAATCGACTCTTCACATTTTGAAACTTACGTCTATTTAAATACAATAAAAACATAAGATGAAGGCTCCAGATTTTATGCAATATGTGTTTGATCCTTTAACGATGAAAAGTTGAATACTTATTTTAATCTGGGGTGATGTTAGTTTTGGCGGGTGTCAAGTGGCTCGTAACTTTTACATGACGTATTTGCAGTGTCCCATCACCTTCAGGCCTCTCCCCTCGTATTTCGTCTCCCACTGTGTTCCCGCGAATACAACAATTTGTATTACAGTCCGAAATTACCATAAATAATTTACACATGAAAGTAAATACAAATTGCTTCTTAGTAAAAATTAAGCACGCTGATTTTTTAAAACCAAAATGAGTCATTTTCTTCTCTGCGTGTGTGTAGGTGTAGTGTATATGTATCTCTCTCTCTCTCTCTCTCTCTATATATATATATATATATATATATATATATATATATATATATATATATATAAAAAAACCCTCTCTGTTAAGTTTTAATCTCCCACCTTCTCTCGTCTGTTACCCCTCTCTTTAACACTAACATTTGTCCCACACTCTCATACTTACACTCTCTCTAAATTCTATTTTTATTTCCGGAGTTGTTTTTTTCTGTTTTCTTTTTGAAGTTGTAGGTCTGATGAATTGGATCGTATTTACGATTCCAATGGAATAAATTATGACTATGAAATATTAGTGTTTAAGTCTTTTTATTATATCCTTACTCTGTCCTGGACATTGAGTTCTACCTGGTTTCTATCCTCTTGCAGTTTTTTATTAAAAAAATATACATGTATGTGTATGCACCTATGTATATATATTTATATATTTTGTATATGTATGTATATTTACCACTAATATTATATCTATATATATATATATATATATATATATATATATATATATATATATATATATATATATATATTAGTTAAATTCAGATCAATATATATATATATATATATCAAATATGTGGTGCTGTTCAATTTATATTACAATGAATCATTCATGCAAAAACATTACTAATCTACTTTTTGTATGAATGATTCATTGTAATATATATATATATATATATATATATATATATATATATATATATATATATATATATACAAGTATATGATTGGTGTATACGGAATAAATTCCAATAACCAACAATTACTATTCTTAAAACAGTTTTCAATACAGAGTAGAGCGAATATAATTATTTATTAAAAAAAAACTTTATTCTACAATCTACATTCAATATTATCACTTGATAAGACACCAGAGGTATTGAAACAAAATGGATATTTTTGTAGTGATTTTATAACATATTTATGTTATAATTTTAAATAAATAATATATATATATATATATATATATATATATATATATATATATATATATATATATATATATTACGAAATAAATATAGTGTTTAATAAATAAATAAATAAATAAATAAAAAGAGCATCTGCTGAAAATGAGTATCCATTTAAAATAACGGTAAAAAAATGAATAAAAAGAACTGTTGGATTTAATCCATTTCCTAATATATATATTACGAAATAGACAAAGTCCAACAATTATTTTAATATATTTTATTGTTATACGTTATTTATATATACACAAATATTTAAGTAAATGCTCTGTTTATAATAAACAATATTAACCGTCCTGAACGACCGAGAAATTTTCATAGAAATTAGCTACGAAGGAGCGTCCGGGTAGTAAGCTCGATTTTACTGCTTTTAAACTACAAACTTCCCATGATTTCCCCAGAACGTTCATATCTGCTCGAAGCGTATCTTATCGTAAACAAATGACGTCGCACACTACAAAATGGACAAAATCCGACAATTATTTTAATATATTTTATTGTTATACGTTATTTATACATACACAAATATTTAAGTAAATGCTCTGTTTATAATAAACAGTATAAACAATACGTTCGATTCCTGTCGGAGATAGTTTTTGTTTTTGTTGTTGCTGCCGTTTTGTACGCATATATAGTATGCTATACCCATTTCAAGATACCGTCTTCTATGGTAAGAGTTATTTTGTTTGATGTGGCTTCTTTTTGGATTCAAATTTAGTGCGGAACTACATGTCACGCTACGGATTTAAGTCACTGTTGCTTTTCTTTTTATTTACAGAAACTAGAAATACGTGAATTATTGCGCATAATTTGGACGAATTTTATTTAAATGTTTTCTTGCCTTTTATTGCATCAGCTTTGTTTCACAATTACTATTTCATTAATTAATTAAGCTGCGGGAATTCGTGAAAAGCCACGAAGACGCAAGTGGATTGGGAACGTGAAAGTGAATGCGAAGACGTTACTGAAGAAAAGATACATTAAAAGAACAGGATTCAGAAAGACAGAAGATGGAGATTGGCGTTGTATTTAAATTTTTGAAAATTGTAGATGGCAGGAAAGCAAGAAGCCGAAAGAGAGTTCCACAGGCGAGAAGTGTATGAGAAGAAACTCTTAGAATAGAACTTGCGGTTATATCTACGTATTTCAACTGTAAAACAAAGAAACGTGCTTGCTAGTTTAGTAGTATGCTTAAATCCCTGTGGTCGATGTACCAAGGAGGAAAGAACATTAAAACAACTGCCATGAAATAATTTACAGCAACGACACAGGGAAACCACGTTATGTTTGTGGAAAATTGACTGAAGCTTATAGACCTTATTTTGGGTATTCTTTTAGAATTTCGCGATATATAACAGGAGCACCAGACCAGACCAGACATGAGAGCAACATTCAATGCACAGGCAAATGGTAGATTTATAAAGGTGCAAGAAGAGCCAACTGATAGTGCGCTGGGTATAAATTACAGCCCAGAACAGAATGTGTGGGGAAGGGATTCTTGTATTCTGGCATCAAGGGCTCCATACATTACTTTTCTTCACTGGGTCTGGTGGAGTATTGTCTAGGACCTCATTCAGTACCCGTCTACCTTGAGTGGCTCTTGTACTGGGTGAACAATTAATAACAAAATCAATTTTGTATTTCAAAATTCAAGTTATTTCATACAAAATGACTGCCATTTATTTATCTCTGCGCACAACAAACGGGTTTACATTCTCATTACGCAGATCAACATACAGCCAATAAACCATTACATTCTTATAAGTATTTATTTATACGAGGGTATCCGCATTTTTCTATAACATATAATTTAGGTTTGTCACATTACATGCTGCTCATGCATACTTATAGTTGATACTATTGTAGTCACGTAATCGAATTTTGAGTTTGATCGCGCCAGTTTTTTGTTACTGTTACAATGTAAGCATGGCCGCTCCGCTGGTAGTGTGCACCAAGTGCGGATAATTTTTTACTTACCTCGTATATCAATAAAAACTAAAGTGGCCAGTAATGTGGAACTCCGTGTATTTTTAGTTTAAAAGTAATACTACATTTGTCTCTTAATAACTATTAGATTTAACGTATGAATATGTAGCAACTATTATAGGACAGAGGTAGTAAATATGAACGTTAATATTTAATTGGGCATCGAATTAACATGGCGTCTTTCTCACGACCAATGTTTATGTCTATCTTTTATTAAGTAATTGTTTGTTAATGTGATTTTGTTCAAATTAACAGCCACCTTCTTTGACATTTGAAATTGAAATCAAGAACACGTACGTAATTTTGTATATGTGGAAAAATGGTGTGACTTTAGATCTTCCGGCAAATATATATCTACAGACATTTTTTAACTGTTCGTCAGTCCGAAGAAGCTAACAAGTCGGTAACGACGAAATGATCAGATGACCTTTTCTCGATCTTTGTGCTAGGATCAAAGTGGGGTATCTGTTCTCTCTTCTTCTTAAAACTATGAAGGAAGCCTGGTTCCGGGGAATTCTAACCCTCAGGTGCACCTCCCTCAGTACACTAAAGTTGTTGGGAAAGTTGTGGAGATTGATCACAGAGAGGCCTTGATAAAGTGGGTAAATACTGCCAAAAGAATCTGACAGAAAAAGTCTCACCAAGAGAAACTGAAGAGTTTTCTTGAGTCTCCACGATATTGATTTTGGGCGGAGGGTTCTCTCGATGGGATCAATCGTCACATGTCCATTTTGGCATCTCATTGAATCGGGGTTTTTTTCACTTTCGGCTCATTCTTCTAGTTTTTTCTTCAAGCCTTTTTGTTGTTGTTGCTGTTGTTCAAAGTAATTTCGAAAAGACTTCCGAAGAATCTTCAACTGCCTAAAAGAACTTTTGGTACACAAAAGGTTATTGGTGCAGCTCTTTTGTTAAACACTCTTGTAAATTAGTTTTCTATAGTTTCTATTTCTTCTTTGTGTACCTTCATGAGAGATTTTAACGTTGTATAATAAAAGGTTGTTCTAGTTTAAATCTCGATACCATGTTGTCGGTCTAACGTTGTGTATCAACATAGGTATCGCGCCTTTGCATGACCTAAAAAAAAATCCAAAGTATTTGGGAATATACTCTCAGTGCCTTTTACTAAAAAAATATGGAAGCTGCGCTTAAGCTTTCAAATATGTTTTGTTAGTCTCAAAGAAATCTGATTAAATAAAAACAAAACAAGGCTTATAAACTCCGGAAACTGTGCCACTGACGCAGCTGTTTCTTTTTTCATATTATTTGTGTCTGGATAGTGCAATTATTTCAAGTCTTGTTCGCCTAACACAAACCACCCACACTCGAGTTTGATAGACACAGAACATGATATAACGTTTTCAATCGTAACAACAATCAAGAATGACTACAAGCGGATGCACTTCTCAATCCCTGACAGGTTTGAAAGATGGAGGCGGACAGTGTATTTGTTGGTGGGGTGCGTTTCCAGTGTACTTGATGTTCGATGCGGCTCGCCTACCCTGGTCGCATCAATAATATTAACAGCCAAGCGGAACTGACCGCTGCTGGCTTACGGATCGATTCGTGACAATATGGCCGCCGCCATCTACTCATCTTGGATCGACACCATCGCGTGTTACAATAGCAAATTTTAGTATCTAGTTACAACATTTATCCAACTTCATTCCCATCAATCTGAGAATCACCTAAAAACATACTACCGTCCGTCTCAACACGTCAGGCCTGCTTGCATTCTCGTCCATGATTAGTGAGCACACAGATTGCAGATACTTCATTTAGGGCTATCCATCTGATACTTCTGCGCCTGCGCGCGTGTATTGAAGTATTATGGGATATTGTTGTGAGCAGCTGGGCAGATAAGCTGTAAGTGGCTCTGATGAAACAATATTGCATTTTGTAACGCAATTAACAGCTTCTATGCACTAAAATGAATACTTTGCTTCGTTTACACAATTCTTTTTGTGCTCCAGCATTTATTTTAACCATTCTTCTTCTTCTTCTTCTTCTTCTTCTTCTTCTTCTTCTTCTTCTTCTTCTTCTTCTTCTTTCTTTCTTTCTTTCTGTGCCGCTTTCCTTCAGGAAATTGGCGATCATGGCTCTCCACAATTTCCTTTCCTTTGTAGGTTCTAGTAAATTTTGTCTTTTTATTATCATTCCTAAACCCTATTCTGCCATACGTTTACACAAACTCGTTAGGCAGAGGTTATGCGCGGTTTTCCTCCATCTCTCTTAACTTCAATATGTCCTGTGAGTATAAAATTTTCCAAGCCCTCTTTCCTCATTATTTACCCTCTAAATTTCAGCTCTCTCTTTCTGATGTTAATTGTATATGACCTTTTTGTTTCTATTTTCTCTAAAACTTCGTCTTTGCTCACACGTTCAGTCCATGGTATTCTCAGCATCCTTCTGTAGAACCAGATTTTTATCGCCTCAGGTTTCTGTGTGGAGATGATCCAGCATTCATTGCCAGGTAGGAGGACTAACATTGCATTACTTCTTAGTACTCTTTTCTTTGTTTCTAACGAAATTTTCCTGTTTCTTAATACTTTGCTTAGCTTTTGGAAAGAATCATTCGCAATATCAATGCACCTTCGGATTTCAGTGTCGCACTTTCCGTCCTTTGTTAAAATAATTCCTAGACATTTAAATTGTTGTACATCTTGGTATCTCTAATTTATAATTTGCATGTTGAGCTGTTTCTTTAACTGACATCCATGCATTTTGTTTTCTTACAATTGATGTTTAGTCCTTTCTTCGCGCTTTCTTTTTACTACCTTCTGTACGATTTCTTGTAGTTTCATTTCTGTGTCTGATATCGACACTGTGTCATTTACATATCTTATGCTGTTAAGATTATGGCTGCCAATAATGAATCCTGGTAGGACTTCTAATTCTCTCAGAATCGCTTCACTGTATAGGATGAATAAGTCCGGTGAGAAGACGCATCCTTGTGGGTTTTTTCAGCCACATTCAACAAGGGTCCGTCCAAAAGGTATTCTGATTTCATCCAAATTTTCACCATTTGTTGACATTCATCAGAGGTGTTGATACTGTCTCATGTCAAATTTTACACCACTTTCAAGATTCTGAAGATATTGAATTTTTTTTTTTTTTTTTTTGGTATTTAGAGACTTCTCACTGAAAGCATCGTTGATTGGTTGCCTTTGGAACTCTTTATCCTTCATCACAACCATTATGTGTTTCTCAGATTCAATCAACTAACCGTACTCTCCCGTCATTTGTTGCCAAAATCGCTGTTGGAATTTTTAAAAGGGCACAAAAACCTTCTTTTACAGTTAAAACCCTGGATTTCGGCATGCGTCATTTCACGATGTCACATGCTAACTACCTGGTCTTCTCTTATCATACAATGTGTATCAAAGACTTCACAAAAACACAATAAAACAGATCCCCTTATACTGCATTGCTGAGCAACGGAAAGGCAAAAAGAGTAAAAGATGGAATTTTTTAAGTTTTTTTTTTTTTTTCATTTTTCAGCCGTTACGAAGTATATCATTTGGTTAAAACCATGTAAAACTATATATTTTCTAAAAAACAATGTGAATAAGATTGCAAAAAAGTTGAAATTGAAATGCGTTCAACCAATGAAAGAAGCCATATGCATGTGGCGAAAATGGGTGAAAATGAAATTTTCCAATTTTTGAGGAAAAATCAGAACATCCAAAATCAAAGTGCTTCATTTGGGAAAACTTTCCGGACAGAGTTGTGTCTTGTTGAATCTGGCTGGAATTATATAGCTCTTTCTATTTTTCTTTATTTACTCAATTCATATTTTATCCGTATGCAGGCGGTTTCCTCCTAGTACATGTTCCAGTTAATTTCATTTTGTCAAACATGGAAAATGGCTGACCTGATGAGTTTGAATCTCGATACCATATTGTCGGTGTAACTATAGCAGAATGTCACTGAGATGAATTCTTTTTTATCATCAGTCATCAAAATAAACTTCATTTTTTACTTGTTTATTGCTTCCTCTTTTTCTTGCATTTTATTACAATGTTCAAGTTGTTAGATTCAGCGATCATAAATATTTTCTCCGTATGTAGCATGACTTGGAAATAAATGAATAAATTCTAACGGGAGAATTCCATATCCCGGGAAGTTTCTCTAACATGGACGTCTTTCATTTTATTTTTAATCATTTCACCCCAAGTAGGGCAGCAAAGCCACTAGAACGCAGGGGGTTACAGAAAGTGAAATTGAAAGAGAATGAGAGGACTGATAATGAGGAGGATTGAAAAAAGAACAGGGTTCAAGAAGACGGAAGATGGTGATTGATGTTGCATTTAATTTTTTGAAGATTGTAGTTTACAGGGAAGCAAGAAATCAGAATGGCGTTCCACAGGTGGTAAGTGCGAGAAAAGAAACTGTTACAGTAGAATTGGTGATTGCATCTAGCTATTTCAACAGTAAAACGGTGGGACCTAGTTGCCAATCTAGTAATTCGCTTATATTCATGTAGTCGTGGTACCAGGGGAAAAAAGCTCACCCGAGCATTTACCATTAAAATATTTGTCGAAAAACAGAGAGAATTCTCGTTGGTGAGAAAGTGACTGAAGTCGAAATGACTGCTCAGTGTCGATTAAATTAGAGATCCTTCTTTGGATTTTGTCAAGAATCTCTAGCAGGAGCAGCAGACCAGATATGACAAGAGTATTCAATGCACAGAGGAATGGTAAGTTCATAAGTGTGCAAGATGGATTCTGACTAGAAATTATTTTCTAGCACCACACAGTGAACCAACTTTCCTTGCAGTAGATGAAACAATTGAGTCGCTCCACTTCATGTCAGTGAAAAACGTGAGGCCAGAAGGCGTCGTGTGTTGCTCTCCTGGAGTTTCGTACCAGCCATGCTGATTTGGCCAAGAAGATCAACCATTTAAACAGAGTCAAGTCCTTAGGCATATATTTTGCCGAATCTTCTTATCTGTTATGTTATTAGTTTACTACACCGCAGTAAAAAAAAAATTATTTATTCTTGACGGTTCATCCTTTCATATTGTTATTTCTTTAAATTCCAATTATCAGGTCGTTACAATCTTCCACTTTTCTTTGCTAAGCAACATAGATCGGAAGCAAAACCAGAACCTTCAATGAAAGTTGGATATAGACATCTTATAACCTAGAATCTTCTACAATGTGGACGTCGTTTTTACCCATTAGGTCAAGGAATCCAAACATTAGATCCGACTCAAATACTCAGTTATATTTATGACTGCAGCTAAATAACTATTATTATCCTATTATTATTATCTCACACTCTTATTTAATCTTACTATATTGAATTTGGCTTTTGGCATTGTGTGCGTATGCGTGAGAAACATATTGGGGAAGAGAATGGAAAAGACAGTGCACATTTGTGTAAAGGTAGACTCTATTAATCTTACTTTAAACAACTTGAAAGACACTGTTTTTCAAAGCGAAGGAATGTAATTGTCTACTACGTAAGTAATCACATTCTCACCAATACGCTGGCGATATTTTTTTAATATTGTTCATCAAATACAACCCCCAAGAGCCATTTAAGATAGAGCGTTACTGAATGAGATTGTCGTAAGAAATGCAAACTATAAGGATATGCTAGATTTATAACGGTTCGCCCTAGACTAAATTAAGTTAAAATTGTAGCGATCGGGGAAGTATCCACTCGGCAATATGTTCCACAAAGTAGCGGTTCTTGTGAAGAAAATATCAGAATGGAATTTCTCACTTACCAATAGAAGGGCTAATCTTAGTTGTGAATGTCTGAACTGGTGGCTCACGTAGCTTATTTGGCATAGAAACAACAATAGAGTATCGAGAGACTTGCAACGTTTCGTCAGTGAGGAAAGTTGTTGTGGAGTAGAAAATAATTCATCTTTCACAGCGTTGATGCTTTTGAAATCTTTACTTCTTTATTTCTCACCTCCTCTTCCTAGCTCTTGTTGCGCCTCGCAATTCTGTTCTCGTAGTAATTCAGATCACGCTGTAGTTTCTGTTGAAATTTCTTTTTCTATTAGACATGGGCCTCCTATTCAAAAGACTGTTACCAGTATACTCATTGGGATTCCTTTCGTGTTTTTTTTTGCAGAGCTTCTTGAGACATTTATTGAGAATTACGCCATTGAGTTTTCATTTTGAGTAAAAGCCGGCATCGATGCTTTTGTAGCTTCTCGAAAATACCCGGAAAAACCACAATCTTTTCCTTGGTTCACAGTTGCTTCTTCAACTGCTTATAGCCAACAAGAATCACTTTTTTTTCTGGCTGTACAAACGTGAAAGTTTCGGTCACAAAAGATGTCTCTTTGTGTCTGCTCTTGATAAATATAAACGTGTCTTCAATTAGGCGAAATCTGTGTTCAGCGCATAACCCTTAACAATTTTGTTTTTCGTGACTTGTGTGTTAAAATAGTCTTCTATCACTCCTCTCTCCACTCAATTTTAGGCGTTATCACCATCTACTGATAAAGCAAAATGTTTTGCTCGTAAATTCACTTCAAATTCTATTCTTGACCCATCTGAAGTGCCTTTGCCTGACTTTCTACATAGAACTGAGTCTCTCTCTCTCTCTCTCTCTCTCTCTCTCTCTCTCTATATATATATATATATATATATATATATATATATATATATATATGCGTAAATGTAAGTCCTCTATCCTTCCCCTCTTCACTCAATTTGAGGTGTTGTCCTCATCTGTTGATAAAACAGAATGTTTTACCCGTAAATTCTCTTCAAATTCTACTCTTGACCCATTTGGAGTACCTTTGCCTGACCCTCCACACAGAACTGATCTCTATATGCACATATATATGCATAAGTGTAAGTCCACTATCCGCCCCCTCTTCACTCAATTTGGGGTGTTGTCCTCATCTGTTGATAAAACAGAATGTTTTGCCCGTAAATTCTCTTCAAATTCTACTCTTGACACATCTGGTGTATCCTTGCCTGACTTTCTACTTAGAATTGAATCTCTACTGTATGATGTGCATTTACATCCTCATATGCCTTTTACTATCATCTCTAAATTAGATTCTTCTTTGGTACCTCGACTTTACGAATTTAAGCGCAGTACTAGATTGGCAGCTAGGTCTCATTATTGTAAAGTTTAAATTGATGGCTGTAACCATAAGTTCTATGCTAAAAACTTCTTCTCCCCCACTTATGGAACACTCTTCTCGATAGATCTAACCGTAAGTCCTATGTTAACGGGTTCTTCTCTTGCACTTCTTGCTTGTGGAACTCTCTTCCGTTATCTTGCTTTCCAGTCAATTTTGATTTAAAAAAATCTAAATGTAATGTCAGTAGTTCTCTTCTGTCTTCTTAATTCCTGTTCTTTTATTGTTCTCTCTCTTTAATATTTTTTTCTTTGTTTAGTAACCCCCCTTATGTCTTTGTGGCTTTATTGCCTTGGTTGGGAACGAAATGATTAAAAGAGAACTATTAAGTCTGGAAAGAGAGAATTGGGCAGCTATGACAGAGTTTTAATATTATCAACAGTAAACACAAATTTACATAATATGTGTTCATGTTTTTGCGTGTATTTGTGAATATGTCACTAGGCACAACTAACACAAGACTATACTTGTAATGAGAACTAAACTTCCTACAACTACAAATGTGTTTCGAGACAAGACTGCAAACCATCTCCCTATGATAGCCATTCTATATGTAGCTATTTACAAAGCTTAGCTTAGATTTGGCACTGAGCAACAGGCATGATTCACCCAATGAGAATTGAACTAGAAAATTGGTATGCGAGATTCTTTTGTTATTTATTACGCCATGGCGAAGCTTCCAGTTTTTTTTAAATTCTTTAAATTTATTTTATAGAAAACGTTTGTTTTTTGTATTATTATCTCATCCGGTTCTCTGCTCTGAAAAAGCACGCATGAAAGTGTCGATTTGTCAAAGACCTTTGAAGAATCATTTCTGCAGTTAACATCATTTGGCTGGCCAAACGATGCGAGAGTTTTAAACGCAAATGAGAATGTCTACCCTTGAGCGATGTAACCGAATTTCAGTGCAACCGAATCTAGGACGTTAAAACTGGCGACTAAGCTAAAACCCTTCTCCCTTAAAAAATGTCTAATTATCTTAAAACTCTAAGGAAGTATAAAAAAAACAATGAAAGCGATCCTCCATAGTATCTTTCAAATTGGTCAGTCGTAAAACATATGAAGATATTTGTGCTTTGGGGAGCAATAAAGATGCTATGTTGAGTGAATGCGAACGCTAAAACCTTATATCTGAGCATGCGCAATTTCGCTAAGATGTTGACTCTGGTGGGCCATAGAACATTCTCCGATTTGAAATACAACGAACTTTACTGTAACCTGATATCAGGTTTGTTATATCCAAGTAAACAAAAATTCCGGGATATTTTTATGTGTGTATTTCGTAACATTTTTTCTGCAAACTGTTTACCGGAATTAGATATTTTATCACTTAACATAATTAGACAAATGTCCACATGAGTAAAAACATCCATGAATATAACTACAGAAGTATTGGCAGACGATACGCTAAACATCATTCTAAGACAGACAGCAATTTAATTAATAAGAATATTTTAGTCTGACACAAAGATATAAGAGCAACTTCTACTGGGTCCTGAATGTCCATTGCAGTGGTTCTCAGCCTTTTTGCCAATGCACCCTTTTCATACCAGAATGTACCCTCTCCGCTTTCCAAGATTGTCCGAAAAGCTTCATGCTTTTCTATATTAGTATATATTCTGTTGTGGTGTCCTCCCTTTAATGAGTCTATTGTAGACTCTTCCACTTACTATAAAATTAGTAGGAAAGTAAGCCTCGAGGGAACAGTAGTATAGATTGAACGCTGGTCAAACGACACACATTCCCAAGTCGTGTAACACACTTCTGTTGTATTTACTGTTCAATACACGATTTATCTGCAACCTGTAAGGGATCAAAGGGTTCATGGAGAGCAAATTATTTAAGTATCAGAAAGTTCAAAATAATGACCGCCATTGTCTACACGCAGAGCTATTTTAGAAAAACAGTGATTAAAACAAAAAACAATGTTGTAAGAAGGTGAATAAAGCCGGCTTGGCACAACCGACCTTTTGAGCCCTGTGCTCCTGAACAATTTTAACCCTTCTGTCTGGGCTCCTGAGTCAAAATTCGGAAATAATTGGTATGTAATGTTTCACGATAGATATAAAAATAGTTACACGTGTTTACCTAGCGTTTAACCGGTGGCTGGGTATTACGCAATTTTTCTCTACCACCGGGTAAGCGGTGGTCAGAGCTCAAAGAGTTAAAGATGCTGGATGTTGTTAGCTCATTCTATCGTTCCAGTAAGTAATTGACACCTTCATCTGTGCTTTATCTTTACAAGAGTCCGACTAGACCAAACATTAAGCATTGCTGTTAAATATGGGGTGAAGCTGCACAATCTTACTTTCCAACATTTGAAAGAGTTCAAGGTCATTTACGCGCTCAATTTTTTCCCACAGAAGCAACCGTTGCCAAACGTGCCACCAATCTATTGCAATTTCCATGACAAATGTTCAGACAAACCCCATTCTTTGTTCGACCAATTTGAACTGTTGCAGGTAGGACACGCTATGTTACTGCCACGTAATTGAATCACCCTAATTTCCCCTGTATACCAAATGTAAGAAGAAAGGTTTATAGACAGCTTTTTCCCAAGAAATGTCATCTGTGGAACAGATGGGTGTTGGACTGAACACTAAAATCTTAACCTCTTTAAGTCAAAGGCCAATCATTATATATCCTCCTTATTCTCATTCTATTTATTTCTTGTCATTTCTTTATTCATAGCACAAGATTCGTTCATCAATAACATTAACTATGAGTTCAATGCAACCGAGTCCAAAGCATTAAAATTGGAAATCCTTCTTCCTAGAAAAATACCAAATAATCTTAAAATGCTAAGGAAGTTTAAAACCTATGAAAACAATCCGCAGTAGTATCTAGTGCTTGGTATGACGATAAACTAACTAAACACAGCAAGGACTCTAATTGGATGATTGGATTTTTGAGGACAAATCGTGAACACCCCAACAAAAATGCAAACACTAGGAAAGTATAAAAATACATTTTATAGTAAAATATACCTGTAATACATTTTTATTAAAAAAATTACCAACAATAATTTTGTAGTAAAATTACCAAAATAAAATTTTGATAGTAAAATTACCAACAATACTTTTTATATTAGATTTACCAACAATACATTTCATAATAAAATGACCAGCAATACTTTTTTTTATAACATATTTTATAGCAAAATGACAATCAATACATTTACACAGAGAAATGACTAGCATTACATTTTATATTAGATTTACCAACAATACATTTCATAATAAAATGACCAGCAATATATTTTTGTAATAAAATTACCAACAACATATTTTTATAGCAAAATGACTATCAATACATTTAAACAGAGAATTGACTAGCAATACATTTTATATTAGATTTACCAACAATACATTTCATAATAAAATGACCAACAATACATTTCATAATGAAATGACCAGCAATACATTTTTATAATAAAATTACCAACAACATATTTCTATAGCAAAATGACAATCAATACATTTACACAGGGAAATGACTAGCAATATCTTTTATATTAGAATTACAAACAATATATCTGTATATATAAATGGCATTCTGTTAGTGTCTGTGTGTCTGTATGTCTGTGTGTTTGTCAACTTGTTAACTCATCCTGAGTAAATCGTTCGTCCGACTGGCATGAAAATTCACACACAGATCTGAAATTTAAGGCATTCGTACTTGACGCCTTCGGATTCTTCGATTGTTCCTCCGATTTTGAAAAAAATCAATAAAACCGATAGGGTGTCGAATATTGATTCGAAATAAATTCATCAGTTTTTCAGTGATAGTTTTCGCAAATTACAAGTGATATCCACCAAACTCACGTCGAGCAATGTCCTTACTTATAGTTTTGAGATTCTGTTCTTTGTTTTTAAAAATTGACAACAGTTATCGGAAAAAAAAATCAATAAAATCGATCACTTTGTGACATCCGATTCAAATCCAATGTAGCTGATTTTGGCTCTGTTTTTCGCAAACTGCAAGGAATTTTCACGAAAATCAAGTTGAACATTAGTTTTATCAACAGTTATTAGTTGCTGACCTTTTTCTTCAATATCGGTATCAATTATCGGAAAAATCGATAACATCATACCACATTTGACTTCCGATTCAAATCCAGTCAAGCTGATTTTTGGCTATATGTTTTGCAAATGACGAAGAATTTCCACCAAAATTACGTTGAACATTGTTTTTATCAGCAGTTATGAGGTATTGACATTAATTTTCAATATCGATATCAATTACTGGAAAAAATCGATACAATTGATCACTTTGTGACATCCGATTCAAGTTCAGTCTAGCTGATTTTTGGCTATATTTTTCGCAAATGGCGAAGAATTTTCAGCAAAATTCCCGTTGAGCATAGTATTTATCGACAGTATTGAGGTTCTGACTTTCATTTTCAATATCGTTTTCAATTATCGGATAAAAATCGGTGAAATCACACCCCTTTTGACTTCAGATTCAAATCGAGTTTACCTGAATTTGGCGATGTTTTTCGCAACTTGCTTGGGATTTTGATTAACATTATCGGCTTTAGTCGTGACAATTAAAACTTTTGCCCAGTGAACTCCTTTGTGACCAACGAATACCTTAGGGAAGTCGATACAAGTCCCCTTCATCGGAATTTGCGAATACACCAATCAAACGTATGTTCAACTGAGACGTCTACACTACAGGCTCTACAGCTGATTGTTATTCACACACACGGGACCATTCTTCACATAGCGGTATCTCATTGGCTGAGTGCTGTACACGGTCGCTGATTGGTGTTCGAGACCCTAGGACGCTCGCTGATTGGTACAACCGATTGGCCAGTAATACTTCGCATTTGAACCTGCTGTGCACAGATGTGTGATGAAGGTCTCACTTCTGCTCCTGTTACGCCGCCATCCGGTTAATACGATAAGCTCCTTCAATTGATCATTTCTCCCGTCGCAAGTTGTTTCTTACCTTTTTGTTTCCCGATTGTCTGTTTAACTCCATTTTTCCAACTGCCATAAACAATTTATTCAGCTGTTTTACTTAAATACCTGCCTTCCCGATTCTGGTTCACACTTTGCGATACTAAGTTAGACTTTGTAGTCCTGCAATTGAGCAACCCTAATCAACCACTACTAGCGTCAGTTTTCCCCATGCCGCCAAAAAAGGAGGGTACGTCTTAGCCTTCGGTCTGCAAGAGCGTCCATTATGAGGGCAAGAAGGGCCCGCGAGTCCCAGGAGCAGACTACAATGCGACTATCACAGGTCACTCAGCGCAACGCCCTCACGCAGGCTTCGCAGTCACAAGAGGAGCGTACCACCTGCTTGGCTGGGAAAACTGTCTACAGGGCTTCGTTGCGATCAAGGCTCAAGAATGCACAACGGTCGAGAATGAACGCACAGGCTGCAGCAAACGCCTCTGCATCTCGGGCTTCCGAGACTCATCATCAAAGGCTTCTTCGTAACGTAAGAAACGCTGCTGCCACTGCGAAATCAAAGGCAATAGAGACATTTGACCGCAGGCGGACCCGTCAATCCAGGAACGTTGGTGCAACAACGAGCGCTAGGGCTGCCGAGACACCGCTCCGTATGTCTGTGTAAAAGGCTACGAATGTTGCCACCACTGCCATGTCGAGGGCAGTAGAGACACCTGCCCGCTGCTTTAGACTCAACACCGAATCATACAATCGCATGCGCTCACAGGGTTGGAGGAGTATAGTTGAGCGGGGCCACGCAATTCAGAGTATTCAGAGCGGTATTCGATGAGCTCAGCGACGCGTAGATTTTGACACAACGGTTGGCACTTTCAGCTGAGATGCACAATACCCCCCACTACTCTCTGCAGCCACTTCAAGCGTCGATTCAATAGGCTGAAACCTGAGACCTGGCCAGTCGGCAATAAGTTCTGAATATTTCGCTTACTTATAGAGCCAGCGTCTTTTATGAAGAGCGATTTCTGTGGGGGCTTCATTGTAACTCTGTCTACCAGTAACTTCAACACTTCAAACTTTATGCAAGGCCAAATGCTGCGTTGCAAGCTCCATCCCTTTACTGGGTTTTTCCCAAAACCGTAACATCCGCAGTAAAACCGACAACAACATCTACTCCGAGTACTCCCAATTCACAAACCATTGCGCTTAACACAACTATTGACCCTTACATGCAGCTGTGATAACCTCTGTTCGTGCGTCGCGACAATTACCGAATGTGTGCGGGGGAAAGTCACGAGTGTTCGTCCGCTCAGTTTCCCGCGGGGGAAAGGGTTTCATCTTGCCATAGTAAATGAAGTCAAATCATTCTCGGTTCAATAAATGGACACTCCAGACTTATGCCAAAAAAAGGAATGGACACTAATGCACCACTAGGTCAAGGGCCTTCCAACAGGACTAAGCAAGCCGTACTTAAGTAGGGTCGGGTAGGAGAACGTGTTCAAACTGGAGTAGAGCAGCTTTCCCGACCACCGACGCCGATATGTTAAGCGAGTCCTACAGTGAAAACGCAACCACTATTTTACATTGCCAGAATTAAAAATCAATTATGAATGGGTGGCAGTCTTCGGGTAAGCACGGAGCAGCAACACAGCAGCCACCTATTGCAACCGGTTGCCCTTGATCTCATTGATTTTGCTACCAGTGAGATTCCCGGCCTATCAATGACCTCAACATCTGCGGATACGTGCGTAAGTTCAATAATTCAAACCCCAAAGCAATTTAACTACATAAAACCCCGAGCAACGCCGGGCTTTACTGCTAGTTTTTTTTTTATAATAAAATGACCAACAATATATTTTTATAATAAAATGACCAACAACACATTTTTATAGAAAAATGACACTATGTATATTTTATGGCAAAAATGGCATACATTGTCAAAAAAAAAACTTTTTATATAAAAAAACAATTTTCTATGATCAATCTCATTTCTTGTAAGGAGAAACAAGTTTTTAGTCCTTTTTTGATTTTGCAAGATTATTTGTTAAAAAAATACAAGTAATTATAATTTAATCAGGAAATAATGTCATTCTCTTGAATTAATTATAAAGTTTGAATTTTCATTTCGTTATTAAATGGCCCATAGACGTGTTCATATGCCGCTAAACAGCAACAAACAAACCAAAGTCGTATCCTTTAAATTGCTCATTCATAAAACATATGAATATATAAAGACACTGTTTTATCCTTACCGCTTCCTCTTTTATTCATATCACACACCTCATTCATCATTATCATGTTAACAGTAACTCTCTACCTTGAGTGGCTCACAAGACATTCATTTTCAGAGATCTGTCATAAAAAATGTATTCTATAATTTTAAGCAGCTTTTAATGTACGCCATGATGTTCATAACACGAGCAACGTTCGACGATACTATCTTTATTCTACGGAAGGCAAACTGTATAATTATTTAAGCTTTCTTGTCTGACACAAGACTGTTAATTTGTTTTGAAATTTATACTTTTAATATCATAATTTGCCTGCCTTATTGCCGAAATTAGCAGAATTACTGTTAGAACATTATCTGTCTGTTCATTGCTTATTATCGTATAATTTTGTATCTTGTTTGGGATAATTTCCTACGCTCTCTCCCACGTGGATAAAAAAAAACTTTCCTTCTCCCTTGAACACCGAATATATCAAGTTACCTATCTGTAACTTATAATTGTCATTTAAGTTTCCAGATTAACCTGCATGAGCGATTCAGTAGTAGAACAAATCGAAGTAGCAACTCGTATGGCATCGTTGTCTTTGTTTTGCGACATATCAACACCTCTATGGGTTTTTTTAATACTGAAAATTAAATATTTTGAACATCATTTTATGCCTTCAGCTAAATATATTTCGTACTTAATTTTATACTTTAAAAGTAAACGTATATTTTGTAGATATATAGTTTGTAGATTATCTATTGTCGGTGTTATAAGTTTAGTATAAACCTATTTCTTTAAAGTAGAGAATTATTTCGACATTCTCAGTATTTTCAAATACTTTCCACATGTTGGTTTACTTGTATTGATGTCTTATAAAGTCTAACTGGGAAAGGTGGAGTAATGGATAGCGGCTCGAATGGAGAAATCGGAGAGCCGAGTTCGAATTCCAGTCGAATCCATTACATTCACTTACGCGCTAATACCCTTGGGGAAATGTATGAAACCTCATCTTTCCCCCACCTCCGCAAGACAGACCGGGTTCTATAGTCTTGGATGGCAATTGGTCAACCGCAAAAAGAAATGGCAACCTACTGTGGAAAAAATCTGCCTCGTCAGTGATTTATCGAAAGATACATGATCGCCTAAGCGTGTATCACGCATAACACATAGCTGATTAAGAAATATGTATTTTTGGTAATTTTACTATGAAAATGTATTGTTGGTATATTTTTATATACATATATTGCTGGTAAGTTCACTATTGTTATTTTTTTTTCGAAGGTATTTTTACTACAAACTGTATTTTTATGCTTTCCTAGTGTTTTAATTTTTGTTTGGGGTTTTCACTGTTTGCCCATAGCTGGGACCCTAACAGGTGTTACTACTCCGGTAATGGTGGACATGGGGACAACAGGATTTAAGAGGTGAATCCACACTTCTAGAAACGTCTATTTGTATCGTTTATCAGCCAGCCATAGTTTACCGCGTATTTAGTGTTAGGAAGAATAAGGCTTTAGCCTTCCAGTAGTATACCGAGTACTAACATTAGCGTAGTCATTGATACAATAACACTGAATGCGAATATAGAGAGACGAGATACGCGCCTGTAACAAACAAAACATTTAATAAGGCAAAATACAACATACACATATTAAAAGGATTTACACATGTCCTAAAACAAATGATTGTTCATACTGCCCAATGGATGAGAATATTTAACAGGACAACGAACAAATAAATAACATACCAGCTTTATGGCCCTTGACCGTCCGTAGCTAGGTGAATTAAAATTACTTTTTTTCTCCACGTTAGGCTGTGCACATGTTGTCCATTTCCACGTGTGTAGACGCCTTGGTGGTCAGAAAGGTAATGACCGTTCCTCAAAAAACGGAAGCAAAAAGAAAAAAGTGCAGAAGAGTTCTCCTCTCTAAAGGGGCTGAACTCCTATGAACTCAACCCAAAGGAAAACAACTATGGATTTTGTTGTGGATTCCGTGAATGGAAGCCTGCACAAATAAATAAACAACGCCAGTAATTGAGATAGAAAAATAAGTGTATTAAACGTAAGAATACAGACTTGAAGTGAAGATTAGTAGTCCAGTAATAATGCGGGTTAGTAGAAAGTATATATACAAGTCTTTGTAAGTAAAGCCGTATATATATATATATATATATATATATATATATATATATGGACTTGTATAACTCTCTAAGAATACACTGTGTCTGTCTCCGTATCTCCCAACCTGTCTCAAAGTATCTCAACGTATCTGGATATTTAACAGTCCACCTACGTGGAATGTATGTAGCACAAGGCCGAGTTTAACGTGGGTTTCTCCGAGCCCGTAGGCTCAGCCATAAAATATCCCCTTTGAACCCGCATAAGCGTGTTCGGGAACTGTCTACCTGCCCGGACGAAACTTTGCCCTTCGGTAAAGCCTCGTCCGGGTTCCTCTCTGCCAAAGCAGAGAGTTCGACAGACGTCGCACACAGTCAGAGACTGTATCTCGACGTATCTCAGTATTTAATATTCCACCCACGAGGAATATATGTGGCACAAGGCCGAGTTTAAAGTTGGTTTCTCCGAGCCCGTAGGCTCGGCCAAAAATATACCCTTTGAACCCGCCTAGACGGGTTCAGGGGTTGTCTACCTCCCCGGACGAAACTTAGCCCTTCGGCAAAGCTTCGTCCGGGTTCCTCTCTGACAAAGCACAGAGTTCGACAGAGACTGCATCTCGACGTATCTCAACAGCAGGTATTCTCTCTGTCAGTATAAGTATACTTTGGACGAGTCCATCTTATGTAAAAAGGGGAGAGCCCCACAACAGTCTTCTTACACCTCCAATCTCCCGATCAGAGACCATGCTGCCGGATGCCGGATGTAGTCTATCGTCATACCCAGGGCGAAAAAAAGAAACTCCATATAGATTCGGTTTACTTTCAGCGATGACGCCCACCTGTAAAGCACGTCAACTTTTCTTTTCTTCGCTTTTTTTCTTATTTTATCATAACATTCGCTACATTCTCCTCAATTCTTTGGTCTGATACTGCTTAATTTTAGTACATACGCCTATAAAGAATTTGACTTCTAAATTCCTCTTCTTTCTCTCTACCCTGATTAATCCTAACGGTCATAGCCTCCAAGAACAGTATCCATTGCCTTCACCTGCAGGCTTGCGGTCGCACACACCCCGATCACATCTGCTGAATTGACCCGCTAATTCAGTAACTTTAAAATTTGCGCACACCCATGTCTCAACAAACTGGGATAGGATAAAATTGGTGCTAATGATAATGGTAATTCTAATATTAGCCATTTCTTTATGAAGAAACATTCAGAATACATTGACCGAAAAGCCAGAACTGATGTCGGTTGAAAATTATAAAATCTTTTTTGAAAAACAATTTTTCAGGAAAATAGGTTTCTCGTGACCATTAAATGATATCTCCCTTTCCGGTATTGATTTAGATTTCCTTCCTAACCTTTTATTTGAATTTGTGTGGAATGCCGACATCGTGATTATATCATTATTTTCTCATCTAGTTATCCATTTTAATTGTTTCTGCTATTGATAGTCCTCAAGAGATGTTGTTTCTGTTATTTGGCACATTTCTTTGTTTATGATACTGTATTGCCAGTCTACAACGTCTCTGCCAAGATCCATTTTTTTTAGAAATTGGTCATATACAGTTGACAGTTTAGATATTTCTGAACAGGTATGACGCCATGCCGGACATCCATATCAAAGTCTCGATCTGACAAGGCTCGAGTTTTCAAGTTGATGTTTTAGCTTTGTAGCAATTTGCGGTGTTGGGCGAAACTACCTCTGTTGCAGCCTATTCTATTTTCAATTTCCTTTTCTCCTATATTACATTTGTTACGTTGGAGTAATGAATAGTGTTATGGGACCTTACCCATAATAACAGAATGGACTATTCCATACGTAATAAATACTGCGCCTCAAGAGGAAGCAGGGAGTTCAGTCTGAAGTCTGGAGTGAAGTCCGTCAGGAGTCTGTCAGTCAGTCAGAGCGAGTCAGTCAGTCGAGTCAGAGGCAGTCCGAAACAGAGTCGCGTTCAGACAATTACTACTAAACCTGATTGTTCGTACTAACCCTTTCTACTTCTCTGTATATATTCCTGTTTGTAATATATCTGTGTTATTCCATATCCGCCTTCGAGTTCTTATTTATTGGTTCTATCTTGGACTATCCCCGTGGTACAAGGTACCGGACCATAACAGATAGCGACTCAGATTGAGGAATCGGAGAGCCGAGTTCGAATTCTAGTTGAATCCATTACATTCACTTACGTATGAATCCTCTTCTTCTCCCCACAGCTATGGGTAAATAGTAGGACAGACCGGGTTCTAAATCCTTTGATGGCAACTGGTCTACCGCAGAAAGAAATGGCAACATACTGCGGAAAAATCTGCCTCGTCAGTCATGTATTGAAAGATACATGATTACATAAGCTTGTATCACGCATGGCACATAACTGACTAACTGATCCATAAACCGGGGTATTCTAAGTGTTGTAAGATTTTTAGTCAACAATGACATTGTGAGCAGTTGGAAAAGATCTGAAACTATATAAAACTGAGTAGGTTGAATAGTAATCAGATTCTACAATATAATATATATAATATGCACCAACTTCGAAGAGTTCATGTGAGGAAAATGAAGAGTTTTACAAAGAGATCTGTAGCATTATAGACATGTAGAGATAAAAATTATACTATTTTCGTGAGTAGCTTAGATACAAAAGTAGAAACAGAAAAGAAATACCGTGTAGGAAAATGTATAACAGTGACCAGAAATGAGGGAGTCGAAATGTTAGCTAATTTCTCAGGAATAGAGAGAGTATCAATTACGAATAAATAAGATAAAATTAAACAAACTAATGAACAGTAAAAAGAGACACAAAAAAATAATAGTGACCTATCAGGAAAGCAAATCTTTTAAAATATGCTCGATGTGAATCCCACATCCGAAAAAAAAAGAGATTTTACATTAAAATACAAAAACAAGGAATTTTACAGGGCAGAGGTAAGATTTTATGAATAACCAAGGAACATTATGCCAATCTGCATTTTTCGAAAATATAAAATACAACCAACATCCTGTAGATACTAATGATGTTCCTGAGGTAACAACAGATTAAATGTTTACTTTAAAAAATGTGAATCGCAGAAATATAACAAGTGAAGATGGCATAGAAACAGACCTTTTAAAGGATAAACAATCCCACAATGAATTACGAAATAGAAAAAGTATTTTAAAACTTAAGTTTAGTTATTTTATAAAATTAGGAGTCAATAACCTTCGCAATCTATTGTACTTTCAAATTATTATTGGACCAATACAAATCATTCTCAAACGCATTTACAAACAGATTAAGAAATATGCAAGATGAAATTATAATAAATCCATACGAACAGGGAAACTTCAGCAAACAATAGATCGGCTGATCATTAAAAAAACAGCAGAATATAACAAACCACACTGTTTAGATTTCGTTGACTATGAAAAAGCATTTAATTCGGAAGAACACGCAGCAGTCTTTAACTCTGGACGTAAACTAGGTATTAATGCAACCAAAATAGAACCTCTTCAAAATATATATGAAAATAATACAACAATGACACTACAGAAAGACACAGATAAAAAAATGATCAAAAAAAAAGAAAAAGGTAGGTGGGGACACGATCATACCTGAACTGTTTACGGCAGACCTTTAAATTATTTTCCGAAAAATGAACGGGAAAATTATGAATGTAAAAATAAACGGATAATATTTAAACAGGGAGAGATTCTTTAAATTGGTTTCCTTGGACTAAAATATGGCAGTCTTTAAATCATTACAGGAGTTTTAATGACAATTTTGTGAAAGTTATTGAGAATATATACGATAATAACATATATACGACAATCTTAATCTTTCAAATCAAAAGTTAACCGTTATCTATCATCCTTATCCTCATGCCTTTTACTTCCTATTATCTCCTCTTTCATATCAACTGACTCCTTCATCATTACCATTTTAACTGTCATCATCTACAATGAGTTCAGTGCAACCGAATCTAGAGCGTTAAAATTGGAGACGAAGTAGCAACCTTCTCCCTAAACAAAACTAATTATCTTAAAATGCTAAGGAAGTATAAAACATATGAAAGCAATCCACAATAGTATCTTTTAAATTCATAAAACATTACAATTTTACGAGTGTTAGAAAAATCAGGTGATTTCATTTCACGCCAAACAAGGGAATAAAGCCACTAAGACGGAAGCGGAGTTACTGAGTGCGAAAGAATCTGAAGAAAAAATTATTGGGGATAGAGAACAATAAAAGAACGGGATTCAAGGAGACAGACTTTGATGATTGACGCTGCATTTAAATTTTTGAAGGTCGTAGTTGTCAAAAAAGTAAGAAGCCAGAAGATAATTCCACAAGCGAGAAGTGCGGACTCTCTTTCAGTTCCTGGCATTTCTGTCAAATATAAGAAATATTATAAATACGCAATGAGCCTAAAATTAAAATAGAGTCATGTCCAGTTATAATATCGAAAAAAAGAAGATGAAGAACTGGAAGAAACACAGGAATACATCCACGAATAACATAAAAAATAACTGACAACGTACAAAGATAAGGTGGAAATCATTACCTACAAGAGATAAACTGTCAGGTTTTATTACAGGTTGAGTATCCTTTATTCGAATTCTTGGGACCGGAAGTGCTTCGTTTTCAGAATTTTTCGGATTTTGGAATATAGACTATTTAATTTGTATATAGCATCTATAAAATAGAGCAGCTTGGGGATGGAACCCAAGCATAAACACAATATCCCTTTACATTTCATAACACAGCTTATACATATACCCTGAAGGTAGTTTTATATAAACTTTAACAAAGTTTGTGTACATACAAATACAGGTAATTACACTAGTCGTGTAATGATTATACAGGTTTTCAAGGTTTTTCACGTAAAAATCATGTTTAGTGCTTTGTGTATGTGTACAAAAACATGATCAATACTTGCAAAAATATATATATATAAATGCAACACTAAAAACTACTTCTACATCAGGTGTGAGGAACTGGATGGAGAGGGTACATCATCAATGACATCACTGTCAAGATGAAAAGGAAAATACGGTAAGCTATCAGTCTCTACCAACAATGTTGTGTTTTGATTAAAATGTTACAATACATACAGGTAGCAGCATTTGTATAAAAACAAAACATTGATTCTGATTACAGTTAAATATAGTGAAAACTGAAAAAAAAATAGCGTTTTATTTACAAATAAAACGCTATTTTTTTTTTCAGTTTTCAACACAATACAATAATCATGCTACGTGTAGCCATGTTGTTTTCTGAAATTTTCTATTTGTGGCAAGTCATTTTAACAACTGAAAAACTTTCGGATTTTGGAATTTCGGATAAAGATTACTCAACCTGTATAGGACTCAATGTTTTCCCAATAAGACTGTCATTAATCAAGCAATGTTGCTAACAAGTTTCAGGATATATTTATAGTATAATTATACCAGGCTAATACCAGCTTACGGTATCATCATATTGTATATATATATATATATATATTCCATCAATATGGCTGATGCTAACCTCCAGCAGAGTAACTCATTGTGTCTTCTTCGTTTCTCATTACAACTACTTCTAAAACAATAAAGAACTTAATTAATCCAAAACGAAATATAATAACCTTAAACTTGAAAGAGGAATTTACTCTATAACCTGTAATGATTAATACAAGATATACATAGGAGAAACCTCAAGGAGTTTAAATCAAATTTTATATGAACTAAAAAGAGATTTTTTACAAAACAACACATTCAATGCATTCGTCACTAACCATAATGAGTTTTACCAGAATTTCTAATTAAAAATGCTAGTTTAATTAAAAGAGAAAGCAATTTAGTAAGGTGAAAATGTTTTGATAGACCATCTATGGTGAATTTGCGTCCAGGTTCTTATATTTCACTTTTCTTGACAGATCTTCTGTTATCTCAATGTGGGATATTTAATAACAAAAACTGTTAAAAACAAAAGCATAGTGAAAGTAAAAGAGATCGGCTAAGTTGCACGTCTAAACACATCTGAAGAAAAATTTAAGAATTTAACGTTTCAACATCGTCAGCGTTTCATCTCGGTATATAATCGTAACCTACGCTCATTTTTATGCCTCCTTCATAGACATATATAATTCCTTCAATAAAAAATTACTTTTGTCTGATGAAATCCTTCTAGGGGACGAAACTCACTACACAGAATTTTTTACACTTTGTCATTCATTTGCCTATATATATATATATATATATATATATATATATATATATATATATATATATATACACAGATTAATGAAACAGGGCTTGATACTTTAATTCAATTTAATTTTAATAATTAAATTGAGGTTTTTGGCTCTTGTTTTTGAAACATGAGAACTCTTACGTAGCGAAGGAATCATATTTTTTTTTAAAATAATTATAATTTAAGCTCTACTTCTGTATGGAGCACTGATTTTTTCTGTTCATTACTGCGATTGTTTTCGGCGATTTTTTCACGTGATTTTTGCGACAATTTTTTTTTTTTTTTTTTGTACGTTAATAACTTTTATAACTTGGAAATAAATTCAGGAATAATTGAAATTAATTCCGAAATCCATCGAAAGTCACCTATGAAGTAAAAATATTTTTTTGTACAGAAAGTGAGGACCTACGTACATCAAAGTGTCTTTAAATTAAATGGCGGCGCAGGAATTATCGTTGAACGAAGTAAGCTTAAATATTAATGCAATACTTAAACGCAGCAATCAATTTTGAGTTCTTCTGTAGTTTATTGTTTCGTATCACATACGGCAGCAGTATGCCTCGCAAAAAAAAATCTCAGCCAATAGAGGACCAGATTGTAATCAAAAGTGCAAAGGCTGCAGTGGGGAAAAGAAAGTGGGGGAAGAATGATGTTTACAAGTCCAGATCAAACGGCAGCCAAGAGAACTTCCAATACTGGGAACATGCAACGACTTAGGGACTCTCAAATTCCTGAACAAGCCGAAGGCCCAATCAAGTGCCCTCCGCAGGTCATAGCTTAAATGCCACTCTTAGGGCGGCTTTTAAACTAATATATATATATATATATATATATATATATATATAGAGAGAGAGAGAGAGAGAGAGAGAGAGAGAGAGAGAGAGAGAGAGAGAGAGATGAGAGAGCACGATAGGAGTATGTGAGAGAAACCCAAATTAATTAATACCATTTTACAGAGTGAACTCCCCACACCAATTATTGACATCATTTAAAATGTGAATGAGTAATTAGATGTCCCAAGTAAACAAATTCAAATAGACTTCAAGTTGAACAATAAGATTTATTTATCAAAATTCGAACAAGACATTCAAAGCGATGTAGATTTCATAACCGATTTCACAAAGCCTCAATACATGCACCAACTGTGACACGACACCACATCAAATCGATAATCTAGCGCCTGCCAAACACGCTGTAGCATGTCTCGCGTAACATTCTCCAGCGCCACAGTAGTTACCTTTGTCTACGTAAACTTCGAAATACAGTAAAGGATTTGGTACGAACACTTCCTCGTTGTTCTTTGTCATCCATTCTCTTGCTATGATGTTGTCTATTTTGAATCCCTCTTTGACTATCCTGTATGATGTTGCGTTACGTATTTTTGCCTCCTATTTCGGTGGAGTTACCCAGGTTGTTAGGAAATATGGTACTATGTAATCGGCCGATTCCGGTTGAGCCCATGCGTAATTATTTATAATAGTTATACTTTCGTAATCCTTTGATGTTGTAGCACTTTTGCATTTCGTGAACGTTGCTTTTACACCGTTCATATCAGTTGTTTTTATCATGTTCTTGAATGTCCTGTTAAAACAGGTACGAAATTTCTGCTCGGCCCTGGAAGTACTTGGCCTATAACTGTTGTCGTCCATCCGTTACCGTCTCCGCCGTCTGACGAATTCTGTTGACTGCTTTCACCAGTGTCCATGTTTTGTAGAAGACAAGTACCGCTAACACTATCAGTACTATCGAGTTGATTGCCGTCGATAGGGCCTCTGAAGTAGTTGTCAAGTCCAAGCGCCCTATTAGCCTTAATTGCCGCTCGCGCAAGCCCGCCAACGAATCCGGTTCCCTGTGTGTCCTTGAGGAATTGTTCATCTGCTTCCTCAGTTGAAATGTTCGGATTTGCGTAATTTAAATCGTGCTCCTTAGCCGCCTGATCTAATTTATTTACGCCTGGCGAATATTTTAATCTTTTATGGTCCGTTCCCTAGGAACGTGTAGCCTGGGACGGTGAACTCGACGAGTTTACGCTTTGTTCCTTTTTCGCCTCTTTTGGGCGGTGCCATTTACTTCCTGTTCCGTTTATAAAATAAATCTAGATGTATCTGAGTTATCTCCCCTTTTTAACTTTGTATTTAGTTTTTCAGGTCTTACAATTAGTATAGGCACTATTTCCCAACCTATTTCAACGCGAATCTACCAGGAAAATCGATCGAGCTTGCTAGTGTTAATGACAATGTGCTGTTGAAAGAGCCACCACGTTCACCTGAATTGACACCTTGTGATTTTTTTCTATGGGGCTAAATGAAAGGACAGGTCTATATATATATAATTCCAGCGTTTTTACAGACTTTTGGATATTAATATTCAGTTTTATACAGGCATCCCTTGATTAACGCGCATTCGATTAATGTGTTTTCGAGTAGTGCGCTAAAATGTTGATATAGCAAGATTCGATTAGTGCGGTAAAACATTCTTCAGTTCAACCATAGTAATTGAAAATTGAGTTTTTTTTTATAGTTAATGATATACACATTAGTCGCACTAATCGAGGGATTCCTATATGTATCTCTTTTAATGGTGTTTACAAGTTTACTATTGAATTAATATCTAGAGAGGCTTTGGGAGAGACCTTCGAAAACTCTTTGAGCAAGTTGGGCAATAGTTAATCTGTTATCTAAAAGAGTATGAATATAGACTTTAGCATAGTGTTTTTGTTATTTTTTAACACCACCGTTCAAAAGAACCTTGTTCAAGAATTTACAATGATTATCTGCATTTATCTTGGTAAAATTATCAGCTTTTATTGATATAGAAGTTGAAACTGTTAATTCCCTTTGATCCTTCGCGATGTTAAATGTGCTGATACATACAGAAATAATCCTACGAATTTGAGGATTACTAAATTAGAAATCATTATTATTATTATTATTATTATCATTATTATTATTATTTCTTTGGGTTTCTTTCTTCCGGGTCCCAATCAGTGACCTAAGGTCATAAATGGGTTCATGACATCTTCCATTGATCATTTTTTCAAACATTTTACATAAATAAAGCTCTTCATAATGTATGAGCTGTATTTGTGAGTACATTAGTACCAGGAATCCCATCAATCAGTCTATCGGGCCCTTTTTTTTTTAATCAATCCGAGGGCACCAACTACAACGAGAATTATTGATGTCCACATGTGCTACATTCTTGAGATTTCTACTTCAAGATCCTTTTAGTATTTTTAAGTTTTTTTATTTTTTTTTTTTTTTTTTTTTGAGATCTACAAAGATACATTACAATCTACAGGAACTAGCATGTCAATAAGAAAGCACATTTTGTTTTTGTAGTCTTTGAACGCAATGTCTGTGCAATTAGCTTTGATTGTTCTATCTGTGTGCATTTTAAAGTCCCTTAAAATTGTTACAGGTCTTATCTCTGTAACCGGGTCTGGGTGATGTTCATACCAGTTTCTTGCCGTTTCTTTCCCTTAAAAGTTACATATTTTCCTGTGTCCACTCTATCATGTCGAATTTTATATTCAATGGGTGTTAACTCCGCGCAACTTGATACAAGATGCTCACTCATTTCTGGATATTCATCACAGAATCTGCATTTGGGTAAACACAATTTTTTCAGAGAATGTGCTCGGTAATTTCTAGTTAGCAAATCATTATTATTATTATTATTATTATTATTATTATTATTATTATTATTATTAGAATCTGACTTTGTTTTAAGAACTACTACGTTTCAACCAGAAACCTCTAGAGACCACAAGTCAATAGATCATAGTTGTTGGTAGTTGGTTGGAGATGGAGTAGACATTTCCAGCATCATTTTTCTTAATTGTATGATTCTAATACACATTTTAATGAAATTTTAATCTACCTAAAATACATTAGATTAGAATTTCATTAAAATGTTTATGTACGGCTAAAATTTATGTTCAGTTAAAAATATGTAAACAAATAAAATGCAATGTCTGAAAAATTAAAATTATACGATGGGTGTAAAATTCAGCAAAACGCTAGACCATTTAAAATATGGAAAAGAATTCGTTGTAGAATTGTGAGAATACATGAGAATCTGCATACCAATTCCAGTAGCGCATATCATCTCACATTGATAAAAAAAAACGTGGAAAATACCGAGGAGTTTAATCTTTTTGCATTTAAGTTAAACACAGTTCACCATCGAATTGAAAAGAATATTAATTCTTATGTGATATCGGTCCTCCTATGTGGCAACGAATGCTGAACAATCTCCTCAAAGATGAAAAGACGGGAAACAATAGAAATGTGGTTCTACAGAAGGCTGCTGAGAACATCGTTGAAGTTTCAGAAAAAATGAAAACAAAAAGGTCACGTATACTTAACACCAGAAAGAGAGAATTGAAAATTCTAGGGCACATAATGAGGAAAGAGGGCTTGGAAAGTATGGCACTCACGGGAGTTATTGAAGATAAGGGGGGTGGAAGGAAATCCGTGCATAGCCCCTGCCTAACGAGCTTGTGCAAATAGATAGCAGAACAGGTATTAGGAGAGATAATAAAAAGATAAAATTTGCTAGAATCTGGAAAAGATAAGAAATTTTGGGGAACCAATATTAGGGAGTTGCAAGTTCTATGGAACATAATGAGGAAAAAGAGCTCGAAAAATTTGATACTCACAAGACGGATTGAGGTAAGAGGGATAGAGGAAAACAATGCATAACTTACCTAGAAAACTTGAATAAATGGATGACAGAAAAAGGTTTAAGAGAGATAACAAGAAGCCAAAATTTATTAATTTATAGCTACAAAGGACAGGAAATTGTGGAGAGCCATGATTAACCAAGTTCTTGAAGGGACACGGCACATAGAAGGGGAAAAAGAAGAAAAGTCACTTGACATGATGGCCATTAAAATCACCAAACATAAAGATGTTTGCAGATGAATATATATATATATATATATATATATATATATATATATATATATATATATAATTTGTGTATTTAGGCAGCATTTTTCATTGATGCATGTTTCAGTAGATAATATAGACAAGCTGTGTCTATTTATTTTATGGAAATTCTTTTCATATCGTCTGATAAGCGCAATAACATTATCATTAAAAGATGACAATTGTTTTGTCCGTGTATTGTTTAATATATTGTAATGTATTTGTCACCTTTGATAATGGCTTATGTAAGCCGAAAGCTTAGATAGGATTAAAAAAATATGTATCAATATTGTGATTTTCTTTCTTCTTTTAATGATAATGCTATTAAGCTTATCAGACGATATGAAAGGAATTTACATTAAATAAATAGACAAAACTTGTCTATATTATTTAATGAAACATGCATCAATATATATATATATAGAGAGAGATAGATAGATAGAGAGAGAGAGAGAGAGAGAGAGAGATATAGATATATCGCATTAGATATACGAAAATTTAAGTTATATTACTATGTATTTGACAATTCGTGACGTCTGAAAATATTACATAAAAATATGGCGACATATGACATAACATATGACATTTGACATATGGTAATATAAGGTATTTGCTATATGACATATTGCCATGAAAACATACTATGACCCAAATATTTTCTGTGAGACTTTTGCGATTCTAATATCACAAGTTCATGCTTCCAGACTTTAATAGTTTTCACATGTCTTCTACTGTAATCTGAAGAAACGATCTTTTCTATTTAGTTGAAATCTTAGAACAGGGTGGAAGTAAAAAAAGGTTATTTCGTTTTGTTTTCTTTTGTTCTTTAGTGGGTTTTTTTTAACCCGTGGATAAACAGATGACCAAGAATAGCTTAATGTGCTTAACTAGTCTTAACTATTCTTAACTATTCTTAACTAGTCTGGTTCATAATAAAATAACTAGTGTCAAGTCGAAAGCTTTACAAAAGCAGTTTCCATTCTTGGGCGTAATACATAAAATACAAATGTAAGTCTGTAATGGAACCCTGAAGAAATTCGGTTACGTTGGTAAAACTTGTCGTGAACAGCGATAACATCAAGTCAGGTCAATATTTAACCAGATTTTCTACTTGATTCAAAAGGTTTAACACGTCTTTATCTTTCAATTTATCCCACTCTCTAAAATGTATGTAACACACTGACATACTTTTGGCATTAAAATTGCCCTAAAATTTTCTTTTAATTACACTGAAGAGGAGCACCTCAGAGGAATTATTAACTGACCCATTAAGTATATTAAAATATGTTTGATAAATGTGAGGGTCGAAAGTTCTAGGGATATCAGTTTCGCGTTTATGTCGTGGGAAAATGCAAGCACCGAGTTGATATTGCACTCTGGTCTTCTCACGAGGTGGTAAATGTCTAAAGGAAAACGAGAACGTTTTCGTTTTAAAAATCTTTTCCTTTCAAATTCAACGCGTCTATTGAGAAAAAAACTGCGATTACATCATTCTATGTAATATCTAAAGAATTAACACCCATGCCTCCAAAATTGCAAGAAATGTAGAAAATGGGAAATTTAAAAACGAAATCGGCTACGAAACGTATGAAATCGTTTGACATTAAACTTTGATACATGCCATTTTTACTGATTTCATTAGATAAAAATGCTATTTTAATTAATGTTTTCTTCTTTATCCGGCTAAATTATTAGATAGATAGATAGATAGATAGATAGATAGATAGATAGATAGATAGATTGAAATACCTTTCTTCGTAGCTTGTGAACAGAATCACATAGAACTATACCGAATAACAGAAACCATATCACTTAATGATTTTCAAAACAGCAATAATATAGATTGCACATACAACTTGAGGAGAAAATAATGACGTTCCACACTACTTCAAACAAAAGGTTAGGAAGGAAACTCTCATCAGTACTGGAAAGAGCAATAACAGTTACTGAACTGAATCTATTTTCCCAAGAATTTTTTAAGAGAAATCTCTATCTATAAAAGGCAGGATATGTGTGTGTGTGTGTGTGTGTGTGTGTGTGTGTGTGTGTGTGTGTGTGTGTGTGTGTGTGTGTGTGTAACGAATGCACGGCTGCAATTTTTGACGGATTTGCACCAAAATTTACATGCCCATGCTCCAAGTTAGCGGGAAGGCCAAGACCCACTTTGCATTTCCCAACTCCCACCAATAGTGGAAATAATCGATTTTTTCATGCTTCTATGGCACTTTTCATGTAGTTTGCGGCCATTTTCTACTGGCCAGAGTGAGAGCCTATAGCTGGCTACCACGAATAGGCAGGAAGATTCTATTGGCCAGCGTGAGAGCCAACAGATGACTGACACGAATGTTAACTAGCATGCTGGCATGCAAAAAAATCGATAGCTGCATTCGTTACAAGTTGGAAAAATTTAAAACTGCATGGCACTTTACTCCAATTGGATAATTCGCTTGCTTAAACTCAACGTTGATTCTGATTCCGCAGAACTGGGTTGGGTGTGAAAAAGTATTTGTTGTTAACATTCTTTTCTCATTCGGTTTTTCCAGTTACAAGGCCTTTTTTAAAGCTGATCGTTTTGTGTTTATTTTGTTTAGTTGTTTTTTTGTAACAGATTTAATGTTTAGTATAGAGCTTAGAAAAAATTCGCAGTGTGAGATAGGCAAGAAGTAAGGCATGTAGCAACATCAGCACGGTAAAGGGCACTCCTTTAAAGGCAAGGAAGGGCAAAAATATTTTAAGTCAAGTGATAGCGATTGCTGTATGAGTCGTACGATTTTTTAATCAAGCACGGGCAATGCCGGGCCATGTTGCTAGTATTTCATAAATTTCAACTAAACTAGCCAGAAAGTGGCTAAGACTAAAGCATGTGGCCTCAAGATTGCCCACCGGAAATACACGCAGGTACACCTAACCATGCACGACATGGCATTACACATACCCCGATATTGTGCGACTGTTGATCAGAGCAGCCTCTCACGCTCTACCGAAGAGTTCGAGTTCCTTAATACAAGTTGGAAGCAGCAGCCAGAAAACTACTAACCCGGTACGCTCATAATGAAAAGTCGTTTCACGTTATTGATACACGCTGTCGTTTCACGTTTCTAACATGACTTCTTGCGATTTGACATATCGGATTCAATTTCAAAATATAACGACACTTTAAAAAAATGTGATACTTAAAAAAAAAAAACAGTTGATGCTCTTTCATTCACTTTGCTTTTTCAGATCCCTGAAGATGACACGTGTGATTCGAAAGCTCATTTGATTTTGGATACATTTTTTAATCTGCAGCCAGCTTTGTGGGAAGTTAATTGCAGTTTGGAAAAAACGATATATAATTCTATAGATATAGAGAAATTTAGCATTTTTGTCCACACACACACATATATATATTTATATATATATGTGTGTGTGTGTGGACAAAATATCTATTTATATATATATATATGTGTGTGTGTGCGCGTGTGTGTGTGTGTAAACACGGACTTAATGCCGGAGAACATAAAAGGACATTTGAAAACCACGAAGGAATTTTATATTTTGAAAAAAAAAACGAAGGCATTTTTCCCTTAAGGACTCTTTTTGGCCAACACTTCGTTGGGAGGTAAGCGTTGGCGTAGTTTACGTCGTAAACTACGGCAACGTTTTATTTTTATATATATATATATATATATATATATATATATATATATATATATATATATATATATATATTTTCAGATATATATACAGATTATATATATATATATATGCATAATACGTCATGCCGACAGCACTATGCAATCATCAGGTACGAAAGAACTATTTTAATCTGGTTAATATTTCTGGGTCTCGCTATTTCGCCGCGTTAGTTGGATAAATCATTAGTTATTAAATATTTAATTGCACTATAATATAAATTTAAATTTAAGTTCAAACTTCTACTTAAAATTAAAAAGTAAATTTAGAAATTCTAATGTCTATTTAAAATTGACCATCTAGGAACGCTGGTAGTCAAAATATGTACAGACATTATCCATGTCAAAAGAAATGTTAGTCCATCAGAAAATTATTTCAAATTGTCTCACTTCAACAGGGTATTTAATATTACAAAGTAAATAAAAGTTTTCTTTTTTTAACATTTCTGTGGAGAAAATAACTTCATTTATTTACTTACTTATTTTCTTACAAAATATAGATATCAGCCTCTAGGAACGTTGGGGTGGTTACTAAGATGGAATGAAACAGAAAAGACAATAAAAAATGCGGATTCAAGAAGACAAAGAAGAAGTCGAATGAGAACTAAACTTCCTACAACTACAAATGTGTTTCCAGACAAGACTGCTAACCATCTCTTTACGATAGCCATTCGATATGTAGCTATCTACAAAGATTAGCTTAGATTTGGCACAGATCAGCAGGCATGACTCACCCAATGAGAATTGAACTAGAAAATTGGTATGCGAGGTGGATTTGTTAGTCACTGCGCCAAGGCGAAGCTTCTAATTTTTTTTTTTTTTTTGTAATTCTTTAAATATATTTTATAGAAAACATTTGTATCTTCTCGAAAATACCCGGAAAAACCACAATAATTTCTTGGTTCACAGTTGCTTCTTCAGCAGCTTATAGCCAACAAGAATCACTTTTTTTTCTGGCTGTACAAACGTGAAAGTTTCGGTCACAAAAGATGTCTCTTTGTGTCTGCTCTTGATAAATGTAAACGTGTCTTCATTTAGGCGAAATCTGTGATCAGCGCATAACCCTTAACAATTTTGTTTTTTGTGACTTGTGTGTTAAAATAGTCTTCTATCACTCCTCTCTCCACTCAATTTTAGGCGTTATCACCATCTGCTGATAAAGCAAAATGTTTTGCTCGTAAATTCTCTTCAAATTCTACTCTTGACCCATTTGGAGTACCTTTGCCTGACCCTCCACACAGAACTGATCTCTATATGCACATATATATGCATAAGTGTAAGTCCACTATCCGCCCCCTCTTCACTCAATTTGGGGTGTTATCATCATCTGTTGATAAATCAGAATGTTTTGCCCGTAAATTCTCTTCAAATTCTACTCTTGACATATCTGGGGTATCCTTGCCTGACTTTCTATTTAGAATTGAATCTCTACTGTATGATGTGCATTTACATCCTCATATGCCTTTTACTATCATCTCTAAATTAGATTCTTCTTATTACCTCGACTTTACGAATTTAAGCGCAGTACTATACTGGCAGCTAGGTCTCATTATTGTAAAGTTTAAATTGATGGCTGTAACCCTAAGTTCTATGCAAACAACTTCTTCTCCCCCACTTATGGAACACTCTTCTCGATAGATCTAACCGTAAGTTCTATGTTAACGGGTTCTTCTCTTGCACTTCTTGCTTGTGGAACTCTCTTCCGTTATCTTGCTTTCCAGTCAATTTTGATTTTAAAAAATCTAAATGTAATGTCAATAGTTCTCTTCTGTCTTCTTAATTCCTGTTCTTTTATTGTTCTCTCTCTTTAATATGTTTTTTCGTTGTCTTATATTTCTTTCACACCTCTTGCGCCTTAGGGCTTTTATTGTCTTGCTTGGGGTGAAATGATTTTTAAAAAGTTAACTACTCTTGCTTTTGTTTCTAAACGCTGATTTTCAAAATATTTTTGATAACTCGCTCTATATGAAAACCATTAAACAAAAGAGGCACTTAAAAGCCATTAAACAAAAGTGGCACTTAAAAACCATTAAACAAAAGAGGCACTTAAAAACCATTAAACAAAAGAGGCACTTAAAAACCATTAAACAAAAGAGGCACTTTAAACCATTAAACAAGAGGCACTTAAAAACCATTAAACAAATGAGGCTCTTAAAAACCATTAAACAAACGAGGCACTTAAAAACCTACAGAAATGTAAATAAGTTACATCGTCCAAACATCCTGAACGCAAAATAAGATTTAAAAATAGATTTATTATAAACGTATCACTGAATATGTTTACCTTGACGTAAGATAATGGTTAACAGGTTGTTCTATTCTGCTACTACTCCGATGAAACGAGTGTAATCATTACTATATGCCCTCGTGAATCTGAGCGTGTGTGTGTTTCTGTCTTCTTTGCCCTAGCACTTCCATTGCATATGTCTGCAATTACCCTCGCTCAGCAGCTGCATTGCTGTCTATTTCATGTTCCATGATTCAAGCCTGACAGACAACGGAAAACACACACACATGCACCATTACGAACTAAAAAGTAAATAAGTTGTCAGCCAAACTCCAAAGGTGTGCCTTTTTTTGCAGTTCATAGTGGCACGGTGTGGCAGTGGATAGCGGCTCGGATTGAGGAATCGGAGAGCCAAGTTCGAATTCCAGTCGGATCCATTACATTCACTTACGTATACATTTATAAGTTTACCACGGGAAAGGTATGACTCCTCTTCTCCTCCCCCCCCCAGTTATGGGCAAAGATCAGGATAGACTGGGTTCTATAACCTTGAGTGGCAACCAATCTAGGAGAAAGAAAAACTCTGAATTAAAAAACAGCCTGGAGAGAGTTGGTCTCCATCAGTGTATCTTGCCCAAGAAACATCACTTCTACCGTGGCTGCAGTACACATGGTGCCCCTACGAACCTACGGGTCACGGGGTAAAAAAAAAGTGCAACTGTATTGCAATAAATTCAAAAAGAAAATTGCTTTCTTTTCTTTTTTTTTTTATTGGTGGAGTCACTAAATTAATCTCTATTCATTTCATTATTCTGGCTTGGCTCTTTTCTTCGATGTACTTTTTACCAGAAATAACAATAAAAAATCAAATTAAAAAAGCGCAATGAATCCTTAAGCATGGCTGATGCTAACCTCCAGGAGAGTGACTCCTGGAGCTTTCTAACGTTCTCCGCTGACACGATGTAGTAATATTATATTGAATCAATTGCTAGGTCTACGGCTGGAAAAGTTGGTTAACTGTGACCAGCAAGACAATTTTTTCTCGCCAGAATCTATCTTACACATTTATAAGTTTACCATTCATCCATTCATTGAATCTTGCGGTCATATCGAGTTAGATGCTTCAGATATGTATTTAGAGATTCTTGACAAAATATAAAGAAGAATCTACCATATTATTGGTTCTGACCTGGCATTTCGGCTTCAGTCACTTTCCCATCGCCGTAACATGGCTACCCTGTGCCTTTTTCTATGAATATTTTCATAGTAATTGTTCTGATGAACTTTCCTCTTTGTACCTAGACATTATGAATTTAAGCGCAATACTAGATTGGTGACAAGGTTTCATCATTTGACATTTGAAATTCATATATGCAACCGTAAGTTCTATGCTAACAGTTTAGCATTTATCGTTTGGGGAACACTCTTCTGACTGCTTACTTTCAAGTCAACTTGGATTTTTAAAAATTTAAATGTAATATCAATCGTACTCTTCTATCTTTTTACTTCATGGTCTGTTCTCCTTTATAATGTTTTCTTTTTCTCACATCCCTCTGTACGCAGTAACCTCTTGCATTATGGTTTTATTACCTTGCTGGTGCTGAAATGATTAAGATAGATTCTTCGAATACCTTTCATTCTACCAGGAGACACTTTCATTCTACAAGGTGACACTTTCACACAATTTGTACAATAATTCCAAGTGCGAAGTCGTTTGGCGTTCCAATTCCTTGTATGGCCGCGGAGGAGGGTCCAGACTGAACGCGAACAACTCTTGAAGATCCCAAAGGTAGAATAGGCAAAGATCTACATATCTCAACGGCCAAATCGGCGGAAGAGGGCAGCGCCAGTCGGGTTGGCGTAACGAAGACGGACATTCACAGACCAGGCATCCGATAGTCCTATGCAACCAGGTTTGCCAGACCCCGCCTGTCCCAATCAACTTTGTGCCGCTTCTGGCCAAGTTTGTGAGCTTCTCCGTTTCGCAGAGTTTACACCAAAATCCAATTCATTCGAATAACTTCGGCAAACTCTCTTTGACTTCGCTTTCTTCCACCCTTCAGCAAGTCTAGCGGCGATGGTCCCGTGGGCGACCGGGTAAAGTTTGGTTAGCTAGTAATCGCTTCCACTGGGCGGGTTATGTGTCCATAATACGTCCCACTCGAATCATCCTGTTTGAAGAACTCGCCACCGACAAGAGGCTACACAGAGACCCTAAACAACGCTTCAAGGATCAGTTGAGGAAACCGTTGCTGAAAAATCGGCCTTCCTGGCGTAGGACCACCAGTTTGGTGGAGACCGAGACTTTCGTGTCCAACCGTCCACATGAAGAGGATCTACGACGTGCTGTAAGGAGGGTCCGACTCGGCCAGCAGCGTCAACCACCCACACTCCTCTGTGACTACAGCTCACGACTCTTCAGGAGCATTGCAACTATCTCCTCCACCTTTAGTCTATCCTGTTTGGCTGTGTTTTTTATCTGTGTCTTTCTTCCGTTCATCTTTCTATTGGGGAGTTGGAGATAGTTAGAGAGAGAAAGAGAAAAGAAAGAATGGGAAGACGAAAAATTAAGCAGGGGCAACTGGTCAAACTTATTTTAGTTGAAGAATTGAATAATTTCTCTGGGATTATATCCCATGAGTAGCCATTAACTCTCATATCTGCTGTTGGTGTCTTTTTTGACCAATGGGATGAAAGCTTTTTCACCAATGAAATCCAAGAACTACAATTCTTATGGACTAAATGTGTGGACCACAAGAAGCGCCATGTTTGAAAAATAAACCTCATTTAGTCACATTCCATGAGAGTGTCTTTGTCAGCCTATGAAATTTTAGACCGACCCACGTATGCTTCATTAATCTCGCCTCGTCCTGGAAGGTAAGAGCTAATTTTTTTCCAAAAAAAGAAAACTGTCGAATAGTCCAAAACTTAACTAGATATCCCGATCCTCCTCTTCTGGTGTGAGGAGGGTGCTTACAAACCCTGTAGGATGAAAAATAAAACCTAAAGAGGAGCTCGATGAGTCAACAGCCAGCTGACTAGAGTTGGTGTGTAAATAAAAAAAAAACACCGTGGAGAAGGCAACTGAAATCCAATCCACTATCATAAGAGTAATGGTGGCGATAAGCTACATAAATATTAAAGATAACGGCATGAAGGGTGAAAAGTCCACTGGAGATAACTACTCGCTTGCTAAAGGAAGACATATGCAACCCGTGTCAGCCGACGGTCTCAAGCGACTGTTCCTAAATTGAATATAAAGAATTACGGCGTTCACGGGATTAAGTTCCTTGGGAACGACTCCTTGCCCAGTAAGAATATACCTAAGTAACAGGTATCACCAGGCCGTTATCCAGCAACTGTTCCGAACAAACAAAAAATAGTAATAGAAACCTATAACGTGTGTCCAGTTTGAAAACAACAAGAGATGAATTGATTAAATGTCAACATTTTAGGCGTATGCGAATCTAGGTGGACATGTAACGGTGATTTTGTCAGTCACGCATACTGGATAATGCATGCAGTTGGGGATAAAAATGAAAGGGGTGTAGGGTTAATACTCGATAATGAGATGAGGAAATGTGTTGTACTGTCAAAACTCAGCCAGAATCCTGTTAGTTAAACTGAGGGGATGTCCTTTAACATAGAAATTATATTATATGCACCGATAGCGCAGAACACGTAGGAGGAAATCGATAATATTTACAATTCTCTTGACTGTGACCGACCATCTTCCATTCGTGTGCTACGTCAGAGTAAAACTATGGGAACTAAAGACGACCAAAACAACGCCTAAAATACAATACAACAGACTCCTTAAGGACCCAAGTTGCAAGAAGAGTTATAAACGATTATAACCTAAACGAGACTACAAAAAGTTGGACATGCTAATGACGTCGGCGAACGAGATCAACCTATTGAAAACGAGGCATAAAAAGAAATTCCAGAGATGATAAAAAGAAGTGGCAACAAACAATGCCTAGGAATAGAAAAGAATATCAAACACCAAACACAGAAATTGAAAACAAATAAAGGCAGGATAAAGAGGACTAGCTCAACGAAAATTGCGTAGATATAGAAAGGACGAGAACCAGAAATACAGCACCTATGCACAAGAAAATTAAACAGGGTGAAAGGTTAGCCAATCACCAGGCTCTATAAAAATCAAATGAAGGATCACTGATAATAAAAAAAAGAAAAAACACTCCAAAGATGGAACGAATTCTTCAGAGAACATTTTCACGGCGAGAGAGAAAAATCTACAACGCTTAAAAATACGAAAGAGCCAGAGATATTAACATCTGAAGTAAGATCAGAACTGGACAAGATGAACAAGAACAAAACAACAGGACCAGTGTTGTGAGCGAGATCCTCAGCAAGCGCTCAAGGATTCTGTCCTTATGCCAGATTAAATTTATGTAGATAATATTCATAGAGTGATGACTAAATGTTTAATCTTTCAGATCACTGGTATTGTTGAGTATGATCATCGACAAGCGCTCAAAGGTTCTGTCCCTATGCCAGACTAAGTGTAGTAAATAGAAAAAAACGTTCAAATCGGAACATATTTAGCGATGCGGGAAAGAGAAATATTTATTTTTATCAGCTGCGTCTTGCATATTCAACAAGTTACAAAATTCAGGGCAACCACAGTTGATAAGAAAGACCTAAAAAGCATTTTCTTTTGCAAAAGTTGCAAGTAGTTCTAGAAAAGACGAGTTTCCATTGGTTGTGGATCTTTTTAAATTTACTTTCATCATTCCGTTAATGTATTGCGCATGTCTAAGTTTTAAATATGTTAATAAGCTACGTCATCAGTGTTGCGAGTTAAACGGGCGTGCGTGCATGTGTCAAATCAAAACAAATGATTGCATGACCTAATAAATTGCCGCAGTACGATGTTGGGTGGTCCTTCATAGCATTTCTTGTGGCAATGGGGACATTTGGAGATGCCTATACCCTACTCGCGTAACTAGCGACGTGTTGTTGCATGTTACCAGAGGTAGTGAATAATTCCTGACGGGAACTATGGGGTGGGGGTAAATTAATGCATTTCTCAAGGGCATTAGTGCAAAATAGACAAAACCTATCTCAACAAAAAAACTCCATTACAAGTGATGTTAAACTTGAGGCAAATAACATATGCATATATAATCAGCTTCAAGAATATCTTCTATCTCACTTCAGGACGTGGATGATCATGGCTCTCCACAACTTCTTATTTTTTGTACTTCTTAATAGTGTTTGTTTTTAATACTATCCTTCTCACTCACTATTCTGTTATCTATTTGCACAAGCTCATTACATAAGTTACTCGATGTTCGTCTTGACTCTAATATATCCTATGAATGTCAAATTCTCCAAGCATTCTTTCCTCATTATGTGACATAGAGATACCAACTGTCATTCTTTGAGTCTATGTATAGGATGCACGGTTGAGTAACGGGTGGCGGATCGGAGAGTTTGAATTCCAGTTGAGTTCATTATATTCACTTAGGTGAAATCTATTTCTTTTCCACCCGGCTATGGGTTAAATAGCAGGACAGACTGGGTCCTATAGCCTTGGTTGACAACCAGTCTAACGCGGAAAATAACAACAGATTACTTTGTAGTTCTTATCAATGATTGTTTTTATTGCTATCCTATTCTGCCATACATTTATACAAGTTCATTATATAGGTCATAGTAATGGATAGCGGCTCGAATTGAGAAATCGGAGAGTCGAGTTCGAATTCCAGTTGAGTTTATTACATTCACTTACGTGCTAATAATACCCTTGGAAAAGGTATGAATCCATCCCCCCACCACGATCTATGGGTAAATAGTAAGACAGACTGGGTTCTCTAGCCTTGAGTGGCGACTGGTCTAAGTGAAGCAAAACTGAATTCAAAACTGTATGTTGCCCTGGCGAAGCACATAGGCATCTAAGTAAATGGCCGTTCGCATTGACACGATGATCCCGACTACAGTTGTAGTATATAAGTGTCTATTTTTTTCTACTTTTCTTAAAACTTCCGAGTTGTTCACATGTTAAGTTCATGGTATTCTCAAGCATCCTTCTGTCAAACCACATAGTTGTTGCTTTATGTTATTCTGAAGAGACTGTCCAGCATTTAAGAGGATTGATATTACGTAACAGATCAGCACTCGTTTCTTTATTTCTAATGAAATTTTCCAGTTTCTTAATACTTTGCTTAACTTTTAGAAAGCATCCTGCGCTATTACTTCAGATTTCTGTGCCACATTTCCTGCTATCTATATACTATAACACTTCTCATAAACCCTTTACCCACAAACAGATAGGAGGGACACTCTCTCTTATATATATATATATATAAATATATATATATATGTATGTATATTGGGTAAGTATTCCCACTAAAACCCCTACCCCTCTCCAACTACTTGCGAGTGAGGAGGCTTGTTACCGAGCCACTATGACGAAAAATAAGACCTAACAAAGGACAGAAAAACTCTCGATGAGTCGACGGCCAGCTAACTAGAAGTGATGTCTCCATAAACCACTGTGGAGAAGGCAACGGGAAACCACTCCACCATTAATCCGAAGAAATATCATGGCAAATAACACACGCAATATGAAACCAAACGGTGTGAAGTGGGTTATGTCCTTGGGAATTAACTCCTCGCCCGGTAAGGACCGACATGTGCAAGAGGTGTCACCTGACCGTTATCCAGCGACTGTTAGCACTAACGGTGAAAAGGGGATAACATTCCTCGGAACCTATCCCTCACCCGGAAAGGAGCGACATGAGCGACAGATGTCACCGGACCGTAATCTTGCGACTGCTCGCATCAAACAAAAAATAGCACTCGAAACATGGAATGTTGGAACGTTGAACACCTGTGGCCAGTTAGATAATGTAAAACAAGAGATGAATAGGCTACAAATCAATATCTTAGGTGTATGCGATGGCCAAACAACTGATCACAAGATTATTTATGCAGGCCAAAAACGATAAAGGAGTAGGACTGATACTAGATCAAGAAATGTGTTCTGCGATACTACCAACTAACCGAAAGAATTCTGATAGTCAAGCTGAAAGGAAAGCCTTTCAACATAGCTATTATAATAATGTATGCCCTGACAGCACAAAGTAAGGAAGAAGAACTCGAATCTTTCTACTCCATTCTAGACAATGCCAATCGCAAGAAGTCATAAATTATCACGGGAGACCTGAACGCCAAAGTAGGCTGGGAGTGGGCAGGGGATATAGCCGGACTAGGAATCTGCAACGAACAGAGAGAAAGATGGATCCAATGGTGAACGGCCAAGGACCAGGTAATAGCCAACACATTGTTCCAAGGAGAAAGTAAAAAAACAAATTGACTACATAACTATCAACAAATGATTCAGGAATGCAATGGTTCACTGCAAAACCCAACCAAGTGCTGACTGCGGGGGCGATAATCGCCCTGTTATGTGCAAACTAAAAATGAAATTACTGAAAGTGAAGGAACCTAACGCAGTACCCAAATTGCAATCCAACAAACTTCTGAGCAACCCGAACCTGAAAGAAAAATATATGGACAGTGTGAAAAGAAGATACGCGGGACACAAGGAAAATGGAAACTCGAAATGGGACGCATCAAGAGAAGCTTTTGTGATATCAGCAAACGATCCCAAAGGAGATTGCACGAAAAAGAAAAAAAAATGAATGGATGACTGATGGGATTCTCGACATGATGCAAAGGAAACAAAAAAAATCTGCCAAGTTACGAAACGGAATACAGAAAAACTATACAATGAAATAAGGGCCACATGCAGGCAGGCTAAAGAAGATTGGTTAAACAAAAAATGTGCAGAAATAGAGAGATTGGGTACTACAAGCAAAGGAGATATCCATAAACAAATAAGCGAACTAACAGGACAGAAGACTTGCTCGTCAACAGGCTGACGCAACACCCATATTAGAGAAGGAAAAAATTCCTCTGGAACGAATATATTACAGAACTCTTCGATGACGAAAGGGAACAAACAACAATACACAGAACTACCGACGGACTGGAAATTCTGAAAACCGAAGTAGAAGTTACACTGGCAAAATTAAACAGAAACAAGACGGCAGGGCCAGACGGAATTGTAACAGAAATACTGACAGCCTTAGATGATGTTGGCATAAAAAAGATTACAGAAATACTAAATGAAATCTACAACAGTGGTGATACACGTAAGATCTCAGCAGATCTATTTTCACAGCACTGCCTAATAAACCAGACGCAAATAAATGTGAACTCCACCGAACAGTCAGCCTAATGACAAAATTCATCATCCGTATTCTGATGAATACAGCGCGCAGCAGAATCAGGCCAGGATAGGAAAAGAACAGTGCGGAACAATGGTTAGAATGTTATCAGAATGAGCAATACTAATGCAAAAGGATGTGCAGAAATGTTTTATAGACGATGCAAAGGCGTTCGACAAAGTACGCCAAAAAGATCTGTTTAAACTACTCAGCAACTTTGATATATTTGGAAAAGATATTAGAATAATCAAAAACCTATACTGGCAGGAAACGGCCTTCATGTGAATAGAGAAAATAGAAAGGGGCATAAGGCAAGGATGTGTCCTCTCACCGGACTTATTCAATCTATACAGAGAGACAATTCTGAGGGAAATGGAAATACTACCAGGATTCATCAGTGACGGCCACAATCTTAACAACTTAAGATACGCAGATGACAAAGTGCCGATAGCAGACACGGAAAGAAAATTATAAAACGTAGCAGTTCAGTACTTTTTTCTTTGTTGCCAACGAAATCCTCCTGTCTCGTAATACTCTGCCTAGCTTTTGGAATGGGTCCTTGGCCATCCCAATACGTCTTAGGATTTCAGCGTCTCACTTACCGTCATTTGTCAGAACACTTCACAGATATTTAATTTTCCGCACCTGTTTGATTTTAGTGTCCCCGACCTGCACATCGTATTTCGGGCTCATCTTTTTGCCGATGACCATGCAATTCTGTCTTCTTGTAGTTTATGCATAGTCCCTTCTTCTTGCTCTCCTTCGCTATCTTCTGTAGAAGGTTTTGTATTTTCTTTTCCGTGTCTGCTATCTGTAATGTATCATCTGCGTATGAATCTGAATTAGATGTTTTATTTATCTAGATTTTAGTTTTCCTTTTGAACGCATTAAAATCAATTAATAATTGCTAAAAGGCAGTTTTTTAACAAAGAATCGAGTCATAAAAAAGGTTACATCTATTTCAGACGGCAATCAATATTTCAGAAAATCATATCATCGAAATTTGTACGCATAAAACAGTATAATTAATCATTTAGAGAAGTGAAAGGAAGTAATACGACTTCGTTTCTTTTTTTTTTTTTTTTGCGGGGTACATTTTTTATCAATGATTCCCCTAAGAATCAAAATTTCAAACAAAATAATTCTTCTTGAAATTCTATTATAAAAATAAATCAATCTGGTTTAAAGAGGCGAGAGTCTAGTGGAAGACAAATAAATTTAAAATCTTAGAGGAGAACCAAAAGAAAAAAAAAACAAATTACCGTAATTCCCCGTGTATAATAGGCCTTTCATCCATAATACGCACCCATAAAATTGTGCTGAAAGTGTGGGAAAATGCTTCTACTCATACATAATACGCATCCCTTGTTTGGTAATCAAACCCTATAAATTGTAATTGTGATTTTTTGTAGCTGTGCATAATCTTTCTTTTTATGTGCCATGTCCTTTCAGGTCGTAGGCGATCATGCCTACCCACCTCCCTCTATCCCTTGCGGCTCTCAACAAGTTCCTTCTCTCTGCCATCTCCCCCGCAGAACACGTTCTGTCATCCACTTGCTAAAGCCCGCTAGGTATGCCATGCGTTGTTTTCCTTTGTCACTCTTTCTTTCCATTCGACCCGTGAGTATCAGATTCTCCAGGCCCTCCTTCCTCATTATGTGTTCCAGAAACTTCAGCTGTCTCTTCCTGATCTTAAGTATAAAACTTCTCCTTGTTTTCAACCTCTCTAAGATCTCCTCGTTGCTCACACGCTCGATCCATCATATCCTCAGCATCCTTCTGTAGAACCACATCTCCGTCGCCTCGAGTCTCTTCTTCATCTTTGAGGAGACCGTCCAACATTCGCTGCCGTAAAGAAGAACAGATGTCACGTAACAGCTCAGTGCTCTTTTCTTAGCAAAGAAATCCTCCTGTCTTGCAATACTCTGCCTAACTTTTGGAATGCGTCCTTGGCCATCCCAATACGCCTACGGATCTCAGTGTCGCACTTACCGTCCTCTTTCTAAACGCTTCCCTGATATTTAAACTTCCGCGTCTGATTGATCCTAGTGTTCCCGACCTGCAAATCGCATTTCGAGCTCTTCCTCTTATTGATCGCCATGCATTTTGTTTTCTTGTATTTTACGTACCCCTTAATTTTGCTTATCATGTTTTAGAAAAAAATGCATATTATACATGAGGAATTACGGTAATTAAAATGAACAGTTAACTACAATATTTGTTGAATCACAGAGAATTTTTCTTTGAATTTATACATGGACTAATGTTATCATTTCTTTTGTTCTTATTTCAGCCGTTGTGATCTCCGGCCTACTTCAGGTGTCTTTGATCTGGATAAGCTTCGGGAAATTTCGAACGTTATTATATACCGGGGCAAAATTCCTCATTCTATTGTCCATGTCGAGGAATATGTTGTCTTATTCTTTTTGTCTCCTTTTACTGTTCAGTTATTGTTAGCCGGCTCTCACTGAGCCAGAATCTATACTATCCGAGCTAGAAATTGAATTCACAATCACTATGACACCAGATTCACATGATGACACCTGAAGAAGATCGAAAGAACAACGACCGAAACGTTTTAACAATAACAGTCTGTTATGTGCCATGCATGATACACTTAGGCGATCATGTATCTTTCGATACATGACTGGTGAGGCAGGTTTTTCCCCACAGTAGGTTGCCATTTCATTCAGCGGTAGACCGGTTGCCATCCAAGGCAACCCGGTCTGTCCTGCTATTTAGCCATAGCTGAGAGAAGAATAAGAGGATGTTACGGTTTTTTGGGTATATATGGGTATATAACTAGTGAGCGAGTCAGAATGACTTATTTCCCTTTATAATCGACCAATGGAAGGTTGACCAATCAGAAGCCGCCTAACACTGTATTCGTCGTGTATAAAGGCAGCCATCTTGTTTCGTCTACCAGAAGGACCAAAGGTGACCAGGAGAGGGATGAACTATACTCTGCTGTGATATCCACTGCGAACCTTCACTACGCGTTCCCACTGTCTCCGAAATATTCACTGCCAACCCTTGGATTCAATACTCAAGGACGACCGTCATGGAAATGTCTAACAGAGGATTCATACCTTCCCAAGATTATTAGCACGTAAGTGAATATAATGGATTCGACTGGAACTCGAACTCGGCTCTGCCGATTCCGAAATCCGAGCCCCTATCCATTACGTAGGCACGATGGAGTAATGGATAGCGACTCGGGTTCTATAGCCTTTGTTGGCAACTGGTCTACCTCAGAAAGAAATGGCAACCTACCGCGGGAAAAAAATCTGCATCGTCAGTCATGTATCGAAAGATACATAATTGCCTAAGCGTGTATCACGCATGTCACAAAACTGACTGATGTGAACATAAAAAGAATAAAATATTACAACCAGTGCTGGTGATGACAAAGCAAATCGCTTCGGTGATTCCTCATTTAGGTACCATATCCTTTCAGAAGTACCATTTCATTTAGGTATCATATCCTTTCCGCAGTAGGTTGCCATTTCTTTCTGCGGTAGACCAGTTGCCATTCAAGGCAACCCGATCTGCCCTGCTATTTAGCCATAGCTCGGGGGAGAAGATTCATACTTTTCCCAAGCACATAAGTCAATTTAATGGATTCAACTGGAATTCGAACTCGGCTCTGCCGATGTCCTCAATCCGAGTTGCTATCCACTACTCCACCGTAACAATAACTACAAGGCTGATATTAGCTAGACCGTAAATAATGTAAATAGAGAAAAGTTTGCAACAAGAAGCGATTATTAATTTCGCTTGAGTCAGAAATTGTCTCTCAGCTGCAGCGAAAAATGTATATTTTTGGCTTTACCTTTATAGTGTTAGTATAAAATTAATTTTTCCTCCAGGTGTTTTGCAAATTTTTTTTTTCTGTGACGATACTTGTAATTCGAAGAAACGGTCCTATTCAACTGTTTTCGGTTTCTCTATTGTTCTTGGACATATTTGCATAATTCTCTTTTTGGAACATATTTACATAATTCTCTTTTTGGAATATATTTGCATAATTCTCTTTTGGGGACATATTTGTATAATTCTCTTTCAGCCTAAGCCAGACCAAATTATATGAAATCGTTAAATTCGAGCTTCAAAGTGGCCCTGCTATATAATCATCCACGATTAATCCATCGTCCACTTAAATCGCCGTTCATATTGTTTTCTTTTTGTTGAATGTGCCAGAGATATTTCAATATTTCAATCTTTATTTATATTGTTCGGACTGTTGTCTTCATCTTTATTGTCATTACGAAGTTTCGGCCGTTGTACGCCCCGGCCTTCTTCAGGTGATTGGAATTTCGCACTTAATCCTTTATTTCGTCCACTGTAGTACGTTTTTCTAGTTCCACGTGCCATGACTCATCCGGGTGTCTCAGTTATTACCCTTTAACTCAAAATCTCCAAATTTTGTTCTTCACTGAAGAAATAAAGAGTCCATTTCGAAATTCCAATCACCTGAAGAAGTCCGGAGCGTACAACGGCCGAAACGTCGTGAACATGACGATAAAGATCAGGACAAAAATTCTGAACAATGTAAATAATGTAAATAATTACAATACCTCATCTCAGAAATATAGACAGATATTTCGATCTTTCTTGCTGCTATTTCAGTCTTAGCAAACAAATGAATAATTAACGAAATTCTGTCAAGAAACTATATACTTCAGGTAAAACTTAAGACGTAAATAAGTGCAATAAAGGCCAGAAATATAAAAGTCTATATTTATACAGACTTGATTATGTCAAGATTGGTGGGAAGAACATTGATAACATCCGGTTTGCTGACGATACGAGCCTTTTCTCGACCGTCAAGAATAACCTGATGATGTTATTATAAACTGTAATTGATCTCAATGCCAAGTGAGGTCTTCTGCTAGACACCAAGAAGACCAAGTTAGTAGTGATCGATAGGGGTCGCACAGACTTCACAGATTTCACAGACTTCCTGCGAGATGGTGAGGAGATAGAGGGGATGGAGGACTTTGTGTACCTGGGCTCCAAAATCACCACCCAGGGCAGGTCTAGTCAGGAGATCAAGAGAAAGCTGCAATAGCAAGAAGTACTACGACAAAAATAGGAAACAATAGTCGGAATAAATACGTCAGCCTAAAGTTGAAATCACTAAGAGCCACTGTTTTGCTATCCCCAGCTAAGGATATGAGTCATGGGTATTGACTATGAGGGATAGACACCGAGTTGATGATTTGTAAGTATAACGCAGATTTCTTAGAGTGCCATGAACAACAAGACGTACTATAAAGTGGATGCAAGATACCCTCAGAACAGGGTATATATTAAGAGAGAAAATGGCACTAAGGAAGATCCGTTTCTTTTGGAATATTATCCGACGAGGTGGCTTCTATAAGGACGACCCACCCACCCCCATGACTTCGTTTGAGGATATTAAGAGATGGACTAGAATGATGATGGCTGAGTCTGTAAGGGTAGCATCAGTCAGAAAGAGGCAGTAAGGTAGCGGTGATTACCGTGGCACAAAATGTGTTGAATAAATGATGATGATGATGATGATGATGATGATGATGATTTAACCTCTCCATGTGAACATATTCCTTTACTGACAATAATTTGAAGATTGTTTTGAATCATTTTGATAACTCAATCGATGACCCTGAGTATAGGTACTTTATTGTTTTCAGAACATTTCAACTTAATTCATTTATAAAATCCCATTTGACTTAGAAAGAACTAAAAATAAAGGCTGTTCCAATAACTTGGACCGATTTTAAATGTGAATTAAGTTTAAGCGTCTAATGACTTTCTTTTTCTTACAGTGGATTTGGTGGATATTTGGGCGATATTATTTTTCATGCATAATTGCCATGACTTAAATAACAGGATCCAATAGAGAAATAAATAAATGTCCACCAATAACACTGATTTATTTACTGCTGACTTTGATCTGTCTTAATGAAATGCCCTTATATACAATCCGTCTGAATGAAACACCTTGTTTTATTTTAGAGCAAGAATGAGCTTGTCCTGTAAAATGTAGAATTCTTCGACTCTTAGAATCGGAAAAATGTTCTCCATTTACTAAGGAGAATTTTAGCTATATAAGATGAGTGCAAATATTTCCGGTTTTCTACTGTATCCAGCTTTTAAATATAATGTGCTAGGGTGTTTTGCCCGCTTCGAATAAATGAATGCATAAACAGTGACCATATTTATATTTTGGCGCAACTGTACGGTAAATTTAGGAACTCAATCTAAAAAGTAATAAAAACTTAGCCCGTGTAGAGATTTTTAGGGATGTTTATAGTAAAAAAAAAAGCAGAAAAAAAAAGAAAAAATATACAGCAAGATGATCTTAACAGAACTAGAAAGCCTACCAGCATTTATTTGTTTTTATTTGTTTAATCATTACAACCCATGGAAGACAATAAAGCCACTAAGACACAAGGTTTTAATGAGTGTGAGAGAATATGAGAAAAACATTATTAAGGACACTAAAAGAACAGAAATTAAGAAGATAACATAACGAGTGACATTGCATTTAAAATTTCGAAGATCAACGTTGACTGGGAAGCAAGAAGACGGGAAAGAGTTCCACAAGTGGGAAGTGCGAGAGAAGAAACTGCTAGCATAAAACTTACGGTTATATCTAACCATTTCAACTGTAAAATGATGAAACTTTGCCGTCAGTCCAATACTGTGCTTAAATTCATAAAGTCTAGGTACCATAGAGGAAGGTTCATCAGAATACTTACGATGAAATTATTCATAGAAAACGCATAGGGAAGCTAGGTTACGGCGTTGGGAAAGTGACTGAAGCCGAGATACCAAGTCAGAGACAATAACATTGAAAATTATTCTTTGTATTTTGTCAATAATCTCTAAATACATAGCTGAAGCATCACTCCAGATATGACAGCAATATTCAATATATGGACGATGGTAGTTTTATAAATATGTAAGATAAATTCTTGCTAGAAAAATTATCTTGCACGACACAGTGAACCAACTTTCCTAGAAGCAAAACTAACAATTGATTCAATATAATCTTTCATATCAGCGGACATGATGTGGAAATATTGTAATTTTATTAAATCTATATTATCAGTTGACATATATTATTGAATCTAATATTATCGGCTGACAAAATCTTTAAAAAAACATTTGATACGCTACTGGCAGTTTTGATAGCAGATTCAGAAAGGAAACTGAAAGAACTGTTACAAAAGTTAATTATTTAAAGTAAAAAAAAATAATTACCTACGAACTATACCAAGATAGAATGAATGGTCGTCAGCAAAAGAGACAGCCTAAGCTATGAGCTACACATTGGGGACAGCAAAATCAAGAAAGAAAAGAAATTAAAACTATTTGTATAATCCAACAACAGACGACGGAAGTTTTTACGAGATTTTCAAATTTGAGTTTTTGAATATATAGTTGTAGTTATTGTAATTCCTTGCACTTTCACCGGCTCCATCTTTTCACATCCCGCCTTCGTGTACATCTTGAAACATGAAAAACATTGTTATAGCAAAAACACTGTCAGTTGATGTCGCCCTTTGCAAGCGAGATTACTTTCAGGCAAAAAATGTTACATACATTACAGACCAAATAAAACAATAGGAATACATTCTGAATGAAACGCTCTGAAAGTAAAGATTCCTATTTATTTCCACGGAAAAATACAGATACTGGGACGATAATAATACATTTCGTTAATTCAAATTTCCATTTACAAAAAGATTGTTGTGTTTTACGGCTTATCAACCTCAATGGCTTATTTAATGCCGAAAAGATTTTTATTGCTGGTAATATTTTTTTTCCAAAAATGTATTGCTGGTAATATTTTTTTGGCTTCAAAAATGTATTGCTGATAATATTTTTTCTTCCAAAAATATATTGCTGGTAATATTTTTTTTCCAAAAATGTATTGCCGGTAATATTTTTTTCAAGATTGTATTGCTGGTAATAATGTATTGCTGGTAATAATTTTTTCTTCAAAAATTGATTGCTGGTTATAATTTTTCTTCAAAAATGTATTGCTGGTATTAAAACATATTTTTTCACTTTCATAGTATTTTGACCTCAGTTTAGGAGTTAACTATTTGCCCATAGCTGGTACCCTAACAGGTGCTACCACGCCGGGTCAGGGTGGACCTGGGAACACCAGCAATTAAGAGGTGGTTCCACGCTCCTCAAAACCTCCCGATCAAAGGCCTTGCTGTCGGATGTAGTTTATCGTCTTACCCAGGACGTATGCACTTTGGTAGTGATAGAAGCGGTTTTGGTGATGGTAAGAAATTGTATGCTAGTCGACAGATGTACTTTGGTCGATTCCACGCTGTAGAGACGTTATCGAAACAAGCTTATATTTTTTTATTTTGTATATGGAGAACCTAATGTTTATTGATCATTTCTTTTAATTCCGATTCCAAGTTTAATTTAATTCGACGCAAAGACAGTTCGGAATAGAAACGAATAAGTTATGTCCAAAGAGTTTCTGAATAAATATTAGGGATCAGTTGACCTAGAGAAACGAAAGGGCGGGCCATCTGACCTTAAATCTTGGTGTCAAGTGGGCCCAATTAAAATATAAGTTTTTTTATTTATCCCTTTGTTTTTTGACGAAAATTCCTTTCTTTTTCTTTGATTTCAGTCCTTAAGCTGAATAGAGTCTTCCGCTTTTTGTTTTTTTTTTCTTCTTCCTTTATTTCACTCGTTTGTCTATTCCCTTCTTTGTTTATTTCCTGCAGTGCACTTTATTCTGATTTCTTTAAAGACAAAGACTTCGTGTACAAAATTCTTCTTTCTCTTTCTTTTTACTCACTGTATTCCTTTTCATTTAGGACATTCTTTTTGTTATTGTCTCTTTTTTTTTCATTTCCCTTTGTCTCCTTCGCCTTCTTCCTAATGAGCGACTTTCTTTTCGCTCTATATTTACTTAGTTTTTCTTTCTTTATGGAAAAAATGTCTACTTCTCTTTCCACTTCACTAAAACGATTTGTTTTTGGTTTGTTTTTTTTCTTTGTTTTCACCTGAAATTCATTCTTTTTCTATATTTCTCTTCTTTTCGAGGCAGGGGTTGGGGAGATACAACTTCCCTTTACTTTTTCCTCAGCTGACTTGAAGTCATTTTGTTTATTTATTTAATTATTAGTCTATATTTATGAGATGAGGTATTGTAACTATATACAGTATTTACATCGTTCGGACTGTTGTCCTCATCTTTATTGCCATATTCACGACGTTTCGACCGTTGTACGCTCTGGTCTTCTTCTGGTGATATACATTGGAATTTCGAACCGAACCCTTTATTTAGTCCTCAGGGGGTAGATTGTTCTAATTCAATTTTTTTTTTTTTGATATCATATAGTTAATTCCCTTTGCTAACTCAATTATCCAACTTTTGCTGTGGCCAGATCTATACTCTTTGAATCAAGTCACTTTTGGATTACTCAACCAACGCTCTTTTACACTGTAACATGTGTTCGGAGTTCGAAATTCAAAAATAAACAACACACTTCGGAATGGGTTCACACATATATCGACAGGATGAGGGCTTAGCAATGGGCTCACCATTATCACCAGCAATGGCGAATATATACATGGAATACCTTGAGGAAATGGCATTAGAATCTATATCACTAAGGCCAACTCTATGGGTACGTAAATGACACCAGGAAGATGTTCAACTGGACCATGTGAACTCAATAAGACCTTCGATACAGTTCACGATAGAGAAAGAGAGTAACAACACACTCCCATTCCTAGATGTTCTAATATCTCGAACAGAGCATGGGTACATCCGTATACTGCAAACCAAGATTCACCGGACAGTACCTCAATTTCAACTCCCACCATCCATACAGCGTAAAGAAAGGGATAGTTCGCTGCTTACAACACCGAGCAAAAGTCATAAATGGCGACCCAGAGACATTAGATAAAGAAATGGTCAGTATAAGCAGTATCCTACAACGTAACAACTACCCTGGGTACAATAAACCGGGATAGGCGGGTACAAGAGGAGGATAACAACACTCAGAAAACAGTCTACTTGCCTTATGTGAAGGGGTTATCCGAGAAAATACAAAGGATCTGAGGTCAATATAACATCAGGACAACCTTCGAAAGCTGGACGACACTTCGCAGATACCTCTCCCGATTAAGACCCCCCCTTAGAGGAGAACATTACTAAAGACTGTGTGTACGCTATCCCGTGCAACTATGGAAAGAAATATAAAGGGGAGATAGGCCGCCCCCTTAAGGTAAGGCTTCAAGAACACCAAAAAGCTTTAATACAATGGGAAGTGGAAAAATCAGGTGTGGCTGACCACATATGAAGAGAAAAGGGAGATAACCGCTCTCTGTGGGATCAGGCTGAAATCATAGACAAAGAACAGCATAGGAAAATCCGTAAACTTAAGGAATCAGCACATATACTAGGCCATAAAAATCTCTTGAGCCGACCAAACATAGAAATGAATACAATATGGGAACCAGTAATAAAGAGTGCCAGAGAAAAGCAATAATAACAACGAAAATTGCAATATGAGCTCTGGTAAAAAACATGAAATTTTAACAGCAAAAATTGCAATATGAGCACTAGTAAAAAATGGTTGCTGAAGACAGTAGGTTTATAATACCCAGAAATTCATACACAGATGTCCTTAAGGACACATGGCACAGTGGATAAAGGCGTTAGTTAGTGACAGTACCCAAAGTGTGTGAGTTCAATACCTGGTTAAGTCGGTGGAGAACTTTGAGAGGGGAATTAACAGGAGGTCCATTAACTGACATCCATTAGACATGGCACGTGGAACTAGAATAGTCTCCCCTAGTGAGCGAAATAACGGGTTCCAACCACCTGAAAAAGGCCGGAGCGTACAACCGCCGAAACAAAGATGAGGATAATAGTCCGAACAAAGGAAATATTGTTTTTTTTTCCAGTTCAACTTTTGATTCTTTTTTTTCAACTCCCAATTTCATCAACTGCTCAAGCTTCCTTATTTAGGCGTTTCTCAAATATATTTCCTCTCTAATTATACCTCTCTTTCTCTATTTCCCTACCTCTATTTAACTTCCATTTTTACTTCCTCTCTTGATCCTATCTCTATTGTTTTAATGTTTTCCTGACCGGTCAACTTACCAGTCAACATGTTTATCTTTTAGATGTCAGCCACGCCCATCTCCAGGTGCTTGAGATCGTTGCGTTGTGAGGAAGCATATTTGTAATTTATGTTGAATAGACACAAAAAAATCGTTAATTACTTAACTAACTTGACGGCCATAGCACATAGAAACACCGGTTCCCGTACGATCACCGAAGTTTGGTCAGTACCTAGATTGGTAACCGCTTGGAAATACCAGGTGTTGTAAGCCTAGGTGTGCGGGTGATGCAATGGATAATGGCGCGGAATTGTTTATTGGAGAGCAGAGTTCTAATTTCAGTTGGACTCGTTATATTCACTTACGCGTAAATACCCTTGGGGAAGGTATGACTCCACTTGGTCTTTCCCCTCGCTATGGGTTAATTAGTAAGATTTTTATCACTAAATCATTATCTCCCCCAAAATTCCTACATTATAAAAATATATTCTAGCTTTTAATAACCTGCAAAAGGTTGATAAGCCGTAAAAACAAATCAATAAAACTTAAGCGCATAGTTAGTTACAAACGCTAGCTTGTAATTTTTTTTTTAAAGCATTACGCCCCGAGCAAGGTGTGAAGCCACTAGGATGCAGGGGGTTGCCGAAGATTTGGAGCGAGAGCAGATAGGAGTGATAGAAGAAAGGATGAGGAGAAGGATAGTGGATAGATCAAGGTAACTGGAGATGTCGATAGACATTACATTTGAATAGTTGGAAATTATAGCTCTCAGGGAAACAGTAATTGGGAAGGGTGTTCCACAGGCGAGAGGTGCGAGGTATGAAGCTATTGGAGTAGAAGAGACGGCTACATTTAAAAGTTTCTACAGTGTAAGGGTGAGAGCGGGATGCCAGCCTCGTAGGGCGCTTGAATTCATGGAGTCTGGGAACCAGTGAAAGCAGCTCAGCGGAGCAATTACCATGAAAGTATTTGTAGAAAAGACAGAGAGATAACATTACGCAAATGAGATAATTGGTAAGCTTAGCTTAATTTGTCAGAAGTAGCACTTAGAAAGGATCGAACTCATTACAAATGGTCAGCTAGACTAGCTCACTAACACTTAACCTATTCTGAGTAGTGCTCTAATAGAGATGAAAGGCTCCAAGCTTTTTTTCCCAGGTGCTTCGACTACATTAATTTAAACTTTGCTATTAAATTAACAACTAGTTTGAATTAGGTAGATGTAAATACCAGTTTCTTTTTCGCACTTCTCAGCTGTGGAACTCTCTTTCGATTTTATTGCTTCCCTAACAACTACAATCTTCAAAAATTTAAATCCATGTCAATCGCCATCTTCTGTCTTCTTGAACCTTGTTCCCTTTTCTCTCTCTCTCTCTCTCTCTCACACACACACACACACACACACACACACACACACAATATCCCTCTTTAATCCATCTGGATGCCAAATGTGAACGAGAGAGTGAGAGTGGGCTGTAAAAACAACCTTCTCTCTTGCTTACTCCTTATCACTCCGTTTCTCTTCAGTGTCTCTCTCTCTCTCTCTCTTTCTTTCTCTCTCTCTCTCTCTCTCTCTCTCTCTCTTTCTCTCGCTTTCGTCAACTTGGGACACATATGCGGCGAAATAGAGGGGGCTGACAGTAATACAAATACAATCAAACATCTCTTTCTCTCTCTCTTTCAATCTCAACCTCCTCTCTCTCTCTCTCTCTCTCTCTCTTTCGTTTTCTTTTCATCTTCTTTTTTCTTCTTTCTTTCCTTTCTTTCTTTTTCTTTTTTTTCGCTTCTTCTTTCTTCTTTCCTTCGTCTCTCTCTCTCTCTCCAACTTTCTTCTCCTTCTCTGTCTCCTTTAAAACCTCTCATTTACAAGTGACTATTAAGACCATTGTATTTTCATAATAACAATTCGAGAATGGTACAATTGGTTATCAACGCAGAAAACGAAATTGGCGAACTGAGTTCGAATTTTGACTTTATGATAACTTTGTACTTTTGAAAGGCATGAACTCATTTCTCCCTAGACGCATCATTTCTTCCTTTCTCCCTACAGTCACATAAAAACGTTTTATCTCTGGCATGGAACAATAGAAAACTGTGATTGAGTGCGCACTCCGGAAAACCACTCCACCATAATTTTTTTTATATATCCAAGCATAATAAGAGCTGTTGAACCTGTGGTCAAATTTTAATCATTTGCCACAAGTATTCGGATACTTTCTACCAAAAATTTAATTACTCAAGACACAACACTTAAGCCATGTTTGTGCTATGTTCTCTCTGAATGTGAATCTTTTCAGTTCATTAACTTAGGAAAGATATGTAAATGTATTGAATTATTATTATTAGTAGTAGTAGTAGTAGTAGTAGTATTTTATTTTCGTTGATTTCTGGTGTGTACACATTTCTTTCCTGGTCCCGCCTAGAGACCTAAGGTCAGAAATAGCATCATGACATTTTCCACCGAGAAAAAAAAACATGTTTTACATAGATAAAGCCCTTCGTAAAGTGCGGGCTGTACTCGTTGGAACAATTTTTGTATTTCTTTAAGGCATGGGCTACCAGGAATCCCTTCAATGAGTCTATTGAAATATTTTCCAATCAATCCGAGGGCTCCAACTACAACAGGGATTGTTGATGTTCCCATAGGCCACATTTTTGAGATTTCGACTTCCTTGTATTTTGATAGCTTTTTGAAGGTCTTCAAAGGTACATTGCAGTCCGCAGGGACTGTCATATCAATAAAGAGGCAATTTTTTTGTTTGCCGTCCCTAATAATATTTCTGGGCGATTAGCTTTGACTGTTCTGTCTGTGTGTCCCTGTCGTTATTATTTCCTTTTATTTCTGTTGTATACGCATTTTCTTCCTGGTCTCTATCAGAGACCAAAGGCCAGAAATCGCTTCATGACGTTTTTCACTGATCATTTAAAAGAATGTTTATACGAGGGTCATTCAATAAATAAGGTGAATTTTTCGGTATAAAGACTTCTAATACAGATAGAAGCTTACCTTCTTTTTTTATCTTTCAACATAGTCTCCCAGCACTGTGCTACACTTTTCCCATCTGTGCACAAGCCTCCGTATTCCCTCAGCGTAAAAATCTTTGCACTGATGTCTCAGCCAGTCGCTCACAACACTTTTGACTTTATCGTCACATTTAAACTTCGTGCCTCTCCTGAACGCTTTCAAGGGACCAAACAGGTGAAAGTCTGAAGGGGCAAGGTCTGGGCTGTAAGGGGGATGAGGGAGCAGTTCCCAGCCCAGCTCGTAGATGGTCTGCACCGTTTGGGCTGCTGTGTTAGGCCTTGCGTTGTCATGATGCAAGATGACTCCTTCTGACTGATGACCCCTGCGTTTGTTCTTTATTTCTTTCTTGACCTGCCTCAGCTGTTCACAGTAGTAGTTCTGTCAAACTGAATGAGGTCATTGACTGATTCGATCACCTCAGGAGACCTCACTTCTGTAGGCCTCCCAGGCCTGTCTTCATCCTCAACACTGCTTCGTCATTCTTTAAACAAGTTAGCCCACTTGTAGACATTTTTTTGGCTGAAACATGTGGCACCATACACAGTTGACATTCTCCTATGAATTTCAACTGGTTTGCACCCTTCAGCAACCAAAAACTTGATAATTGACCGCTGTTCAATCCTGGTGCATGCTTCTTGGTCAGCCATCTTTGTTAATCGCCAAAACTCTCAAAGTTTGTTTTTTTTAATCTGCAAAAGAAATTAAATCTATGTGAAAAAGAAGTAAAACAAAAAATAAATAAAAATAAAGTAAGCTTCTATCTGTATTAGAAGTCCTTATACCGAAAAATTCACCTTATTTATTGAATGACCTTCGTATAATGTGTGAGCTGTACTTGTGAGTACATTTTTTTTGTATTTCATTTTGTACGAGTTATCAGGAATCCTTTCAATGAGTCTATCGGAACCATTTCCATTAAGTCCCAGCATTCTAGCTACAACTGGAATTATTGATGTCATCATCTGCCACATTATTATTATTATTATTATTATTATTATTATTATTAATAATAATAATAATAATAATAATAATAATAATTTTCATTTTGCTTTTTTGTTTTACGAGCTGTCTCCAAGTTTCAGTAAGAAATCTCGAGAAACCGCAAGTCAACAGATTACTGGTATAGTTGATTGGATATGTAGCTAACATTCGGGACATCTTTTTTAATTGTCTGATTTAGAAGTTTAAACTTTCATTAAAATGTGTATGTGTGTCCTATGTTATTTTATTTTCCTTTCTCCTCAGTAATGTTTTCTCAGTTTCCTTCTCTCTGTTGTATTTCTCAGTAACCCTTTTTCGTCTTAGTGGCTTTATTTCCTGCCATGGGGTGAAATGATTTAAGAAAACTTTTAGCAATCTTCAGACTCAAACTCTTTAATTGATATGTCGTTGTTAAGTAAGATATTTTTGATACCACAAAACTTTCCTCGCACAAATGAGGTTTTCACGCATTTATCAAGTCCATTTTTATGTTATTGCTGAACGTTTATTTTTACCCCTGTAAATAGACAAGTTGACAATCATCTTCAACAAACAGCTTTAAATTATCCATATAAAATAAATTATTAATACTTCTCTCTTGAATATTGTAGCCGTTTAGTGTTTTGTTAAGATGTTTGCTTAAAGAAAATAATGTTATACCAAAATATAATAAAGGGGATCAAATCTTATTATTATTATTATTATTATTATTATTTCCTTGGATTTCTGTTGTATACACATTTTACCAACCAGAGACCAAAGGTCAAAAATGGCTTCATGATATTTTGCACTGACTTTTTTGTAAAAGAAAAAAAAAATTCCCTAAGATCACAAACATTTTACATAGATAAAGTTCTTCGTAATGTGTGGGACGTATTTGTGAGTACATTTGTTGGCTTCCCTTAATTTTTTTGTCTTTATTTATTTATTATTATTGTTATTATAGCTATTATCTCATAAGCACGAATCAAGAATAAACCTCCAGTAAGACTCGAAATTGTATTTCTAATTCTTGAGAGTCTGACTTTCTACAACAGCTGCTTCATAGATTAGGCTTGCAAAGGCCAGTCGGTTATCATCATTAAAAATACATATTTTTGGGTTTTGTTTTATTATTATTATTATTATTATTATTATTATTATTATTATTATTATTCTGTTCCAACGCCATCTTCCTTTTCTTATTTTATTAAACCGCTTTTTCTTCATCTTCTTCTTCTTCTTCTTCTTCTTATTATTATTATTATTATTATTATTATTATTATTATTATTATTATTATTATTATTATTCTGTTCCTACACCATTTTTCTTTTCTTATTTCATTAGACCGCTTCTTCTTCATCTTCTTCTTCTTCTTCTTCTTATTATTATTATTATTATTATTATTATTATTATTATTCTGTTCCTACGACATCTTCCTTTTCTTATTTTATTAGACCGCTTCTTCTTCTTCTTCTTCTTCTTCTTATTATTATTATTATTATTATTATTATTATTATTATTATTATTATTCTGTTCTTACGCCATCTTCCTTTTCTTATTTTATTAGACCGTTTCTTCTTCTTCATCTTCTTCTTCTTATTATTATTATTTTCGCCGCAGCCTGATAAGCATCACCCTTTTTATTTACAGACTCTAATAGTAATATAATTCGAAGTTCTTAGTTGAAACATTATCAATTATTAATAATTTTTTCTAGTATTTTTTTTCATCTTCATTTCACTTGCTTTTTATCGCATCACTAATCTCGTCATCGAACTGCCGTTAGCAAGCATGGTATCCTGGAAATAACACATAGGCCTCCAGCGTGACTCGAACTCGCAGCCTCTTCCCTCAAGAGTCTGCGTCCAGTCAGCCTTCGTAGTCTGACCGGTAAAATGTTTACATTTAACCAACGTATGCGCCGAACATGAATACCATTGAACATGGTTACGTCACGGGGGATGAGAAAGTAAAGAGAATGTCTCAAAAAAACTTCTACAAAAGATTAAAAGATTTTCTTAATGACTTTTTATGTAACCTGTTCAGAAAGAGATTCCCACATAGAATTTTAATCGGGGTTTTTTATATGATGACTTGTCATTATAATATGCTTTGCTATTCGAACCACTATGCCCCACTTAGTTGTTATACTCACAACATATTCGCCGTAATGTCGCCAGGTGCTTATCTTCATACTCGGTAACCTTCTTGGAATTTAAAACCGAATTCCTTTATTCAATCCACAAGGTGAGACTGTTCTCTTTCCTGTTGCCAATACACGAGACCATGTGTCGCTTGAAACACATGGCCTAGTAGATTAATGTGCACATTAAAACATATCTGATTCCCTGGTAGTCATGAGTTCAACCGCTAGCTCTGGTAGTATTGAAAGGTCACATACTCTATGGAAGAAACTGAGAAGCTTCACAAAGGTGAATAAAACTGGTGAGTCTTAATCGATAGGAAATATCGCCTAAGTGCATGGAAAGGGGTCAACCTATGGACACCAGAATTAATCTCGCCGGAAATAAACGAAAAGAGTTAGAAATCTACTATTTGTGGACAGGGGACAAGCAAGCTCAATTTTCGGACAGGGGACAGGCAAGCTCAATTTATGAATAGGAGACAGGCAAGCTATAACAGGACGTATAGTATGTTCTAACTACGAAGGCGCAAGCAAAATTATAATCTGATATTAAGGATCCTGTGTATTTTCATTCAGTAAATTCTAAGTGATTATTCCTTATACGTTTTGCTATTTAGAGCTGCATGCTCATTTTAGTTGTTATAATCACAAAGTTTCGGTCGTTGTACACTTCGGCCTTCTTCAAGTATCTGCTTCGTACTAGGTAACCTTCTTAGAATTTCAAATTGAACCCGTTATTATTATTTATCGGTTATTGCTCATCAGTCTTTTACACCTTTGTGTCACTTGTCTGTTTATTCCACTGAACCAGAGTTCGTGACTTTTCAAGTAAATTAAACGAGTGAGTATTAACTGCTACGAGTTATCTCCCCTAAATCTAGAAAAAGAACAAACTACGTGGGATGAAAATACTCTAACACCGTGGATTGAACAAAGGATTTAGTTCCAAATTAAATCAGGTTAAAAATGTTGTTTCTTACTAATATTAACCATATGTGGAAAGAAGAATTTGATACGCCAATCTTTCAAGTAAAGTAGAGCATTCAAATTATTAATTATACCCAGGACTGTACATTTATGAGAGAAAATATTTAATAATTTAACCCAGCAAAAAAGATCTTATCGACTGATATATAATTCTGCACAAAACATTTACTAAAAATATTACTAACATTCAAAGGATGGTTTATCTATACGTATAGATCTTAAATATATATATAGGTTGATAGATAATATATATATATATATATATATATATATATATATATATATATATATATATATATATATATATATATATATATATATATATATATATATATATATATCCAATTCATCATGGTCCAATTCACTTGGAGATCCGATGAATTGGATCGTGATTACGATTCAATGTAATAAATTATAACTATGGAATATTAGTGTTTGAGCCTTTGATATATATATATATATATATATATATATATATATGTGTGTGTGTGTGTGTGTGTGTGTGTGTGTGTGAGTGTGTGTGTGTGTGTGTGTAATCTTACTACCCCACACCCCCTACTAATACTACTAATAATAGACCTTATGCTTCTACACCGGTCAAAATTTTAAATTCAAGTTTATTTTCATAAAAAAGTTTCGCACACCGAAGATCCAGACAGAGATCTGGTTTTTGCTAATAATATGATTTCCACCAGAAAATACACCGTCCACAAAAACATATGTCGGTGAGTTATTCCCATTTCTCTGTTTATTTCTCGCTCCGTTGATGAAGGACACAAGCATGGCCGAAAATTCCGGACTTAAAACATTTCTTTCCGTGCTTCATTTCTGTTGTGGCCTGTTTAGGGGCCAGAAAGAAAGACACGGAAGATGAAGGTAGGTTGAAAAAGGATATTGAAGATATATACAAAACAATAGTGTTATCAATAAGTAGATTAGCACTGCGTCTTCTACTCTACTCCACTTCACACTCGCTCTGCGCTCCCGTCCGAAGAAGTCAACACTTAGAGGCGGCAAGCTGTTTCATGCTAGACGCAATCGTCAGGCCACGAGTGTTAAATAAGCGATATAAACAAATTTTTACTACGTTAAAAAAACACCGATAAAAATTAAAATAAATAAATAAATATATAAGATAAGAAATAAAAATATGAAATAAAAATAAATAAAAACAAGCAAAATAATTTAACCCAAATAAATAAATAAACGACTTCGGGCAAAATAACTGCCAAAATAGACTACCCACAATGCACCACTAACCCGTATATATAAATAGCCGATAAAAAAAAAACAACACTCGTGGCCTGGCGATATTTACACACGCTCTATCTCTGATATTGAGCACTTTATCCCTTAAATATAATACACCTTAAGAGTATATTTCTTCATATATATATATATATATATATATATATATATATATATATATATATATATGAAGAAATTGTCCAAAAGCTCATTTCTGAAGAAATATGGTCCATCTCTACCTACCCTGATGATGACTTTAGAAAGTGTAAATGAACTTTGGGCAATATCTGACGAAATTCCGTCCTTGTCTAAGAATGATTTTTCCTTATTTAAATAAGTCGACAAAATGCTTGTTGTCTTTAATAACTTTCGTCTTGACGACCATTCGCTGTCTATATATATATATATATATATATATATATATATATATATATATATATATATGAAATATATATTGATGGATAAATAGATCTTTTATATATATATATGTGTGTGTGTGTGTGTGTGTGTGATACAAATAATATAGCTTTAAGTTATACTATATTTATGGGTACAAATGCTCAATATCGGAGATAGAGCGTGTGTAAATATGAGAATGGATTCTGAGATCAACATGGAATAGTGACAGTTTCATACTTGAACACAATCTACAGGAGATCTGACACACATACGTCCACACACACACATATATATATATATATATATATATATATATATATATATATACTTATATATACATAAGCATCGACTTTTTTGAATTGCGTCCACTTTTTTATATATATATATATATATATATATATATATATATATAAATATATATATATATATATATATATATGAAATATATACACACATTATATATATATATATATATATATATATATATATATATATATATATATATAGTACGAGACAAAAAAGTGGACGCACCCATAGAAAGTCGATGTTTGTATTTTTACCAAGAGTAATAGAATTTGTTTGCCTTTCTGCTAAAAAATCCTTTTGTCCAAGATCAACGCTTCATATTCCAACACGATAACGATCCTAAGTATACTGCCTTCATGAATAAATATAAATCTAGAAAGGAGGCGCGACGAGGGTACATTGCCACTCTTTCGGTTTCTTAGTGAGAGTCCCTGACCTTAAGCCAATTGAAAACCTTTGGGCGATAATGGACAAGCGTGCCAGTAATAGGAAAGTTAACAAAGTAGATGAGCTTTTTCGCGATTTAAGGGAATGCTACAAAAATCTGGCGAAGGACGTTGACTTACTAAAGAATTTAATCTATAACAAGCCAAGAAGAATTAAGGCTGTTATTAAGACAAAAGATTAGACAACAAAATTATAATACTAAAAAAATACTTTTCGACTTGTATAATGTACACCTGTATTAATACCCTGTATTAATAAACGAATTCTATTACACACTTACCTTGGTACAAATACAAAATTTTTTTGCCTTCGTACTGTGTATATATATATATATATATATATATATATATATATATATATATATATATATATATATATATATATATATATATATATAATCTAACTCACCCCACTCAACCTACTACTAATAATAGACCGGCCTTACACTTCTACACCGATCAAAATTTTAAATTTAAGTTTATTTTTATAAAAAATTTCGCATAGCGAGGAATCAGACATAAATCTTTTTTTCTAATAATATGATTAATATATATATATATATATATATATATATATATATATATATATATATATATGTGTGTGTGTGTGTGTGTGTGTGTGTGTGTTTAATCATAATTTAATCATTTATAAGTATATATATATATTTCTTTCTGGTGTCATCAAGGAATAAATGAATCAAACAGGAGTTTCTTTTATATTTTAACATTATTTTGACTTGTTAACATAATTTAATAATTTATAAGTATATATATTTCACCCTGTGTCACCAGTGTATCAAACTTTGCTTAAAATATTTCGTAATCTGAATTTAATCACTTATAATCATATAATTTTTATTCTAGTTTATTCTGGGGCCAGCAGAAGACAAGTGGTTTAAAACAGGTTTTTTAATGGATATTTAAACATTAATTCGTTTTGTAATCATAATTGAAGCATTTAAACTCATATATATATATATAATCATTCCTAGGGACGAATATTTAAACACTTTTAAAAAAATTTTCATAAAGTTTTTTAAAAAATTTTTTCATATATATATATATATATATATTTTATATATATATATATATATATATATATATATATATATATATATATATATATATATATATATATATATATATATATATATATATATATTATTTCATATTCTGTCTATATATCTGAGATGAGGTATTATGTACATTATTTACATTATTCGGACTATTGTCCTTATCTTTGTCGCCATATTTATCAAGGACACACGGCACAGTGGATAAAGGCGTTGGTTAGATCCAGTGACAGGACCCCAAGAGTGTGAGTTTAATACCCGATTAAGGCAGTGGAGAACTTTCAGAGAGAAAATTAACATCCATCAAACATGACACGTGGAACTAGAACAGTCTACCCCAGTGAGCGAAATAAAGGGTTCAGGTCGACATTCCAACCACCTGAAGAAGGCCGGAGCGTACAACTGCTGAAACGACAAAGATGAGGACAATAGTCCGAATAATGTATTATTTCATATATATTATATATTATTTCATTCTGGTATCACCAGGTGACGAGTGTATAAAACAATAGTCTGTAGATATTCGTATCTATAACAAGGTCAACTCAAATCCAATCCTTGAGGTAGTAAATACAGGGTTATTTTGAAAGAGTTCTATGTGTGTGTGTACATGCCTTATATGACTGTAAGTACGGCATATTCTAGTTTCTTAAGTCCTAAGAAGTTATTAATTCTAAACTATAAAAGTTAACCAATGCTTTTCCTGCACAATCTGTATTTTTGTTTCTCGTATATTTTCTTGACTTCTTAGTTTGGGAAACAGAGTCAGAGGTTGCAACAAAAATAATCTAACATCTGCTTTTTAATTTGCAAGAAAATTAATGTACCATAACCTGGTCTTCGAAACAATGGTAATGCTTGCTGGTCTCGTGAATGGTAAATTAGACAAGAATTCTGTAATGCACCGGGATTTTTAAATCTGGAAAAGAAAAGCATTTTTCGAGCATTAGATCGAGTTGCTTATTGTTTTTCTGCTGAGTATTTCCTGTTTAATTAATTCAGCCTGACATTTATTTGGTGTTTCTCTTCCATAAAGCATCACCGACATTTGCTGTTAGATTGGTTCGTTTACCACTTGTCACGACTTTTAACGCAAATCATGTAAACTAGGTATTATATTTTTATTAGATGAAACCTTATCAAATAACTCTAATATTTATTTTGATTACATTTGCGCATTAATACTTTAATTTCTTTGTTTCACAGCTTAACTTAGGCTATCAATCAAAGGTCTCTTTAATGCTAGAAAGCCTAGTTGAACACAACAATCGCTTTAACCAATTAGGCTCAGACAATGCCACAGTTAGGAAATTAAATCTAACCTTAAAATCATCTCTCCTTTCTACGATCTCTCTCGATGAAATATATTTTTAATAAGATTTATTTCTTGCTTGCCTTTTTTTATTGATTCAATCTAACATTCCCGGTGTTCCGTTTTATATAGCAACTACGGATTTTGTCGACAGACAAGAAAAGATTCGATTTGACAAAAAACTGCCATGTCTTTTCAGACCGAAGGCAAACATCGCTCTTCATTGATCTTTTTTTTTCAATCATTTTACCCCAAGCAAGGCAATAAGGCCACTAAGATGCAAGTGATTACTGAGTGTGAGAGAATATGAGAAAAAAATTAAGTAAAGGGAACAAGAAAAGAACAGGAATTGAGAAGACAGAAGATAACGATTAAAATTGCATTTAAATTTTTGAAGAACAAATTTTACTGGAAAGCAAGAAGACGGAAGAGAGTTCCACAAGCGAGAAGTACGAGAGAATAAACTGTTTACATAGAACTTACGGTTACATCTAGCCATTTCAACTGTAAATTGATGAGACTATCGCCAATCTAGCACTGCGTTTAAATTTGCATATTCTAGGTACTATAGAGGAAAACTCATCAGAACGAACTAGCTCTTGTTTTCTCTAAACTGTATAAGTGCCTCTTGCTTTCCTGCTTGTTGGAAATCGTCATCTGTTTCGCCATTCTTTAAAAACTCGGACGAACCGTCCGACCCTTCGAACTATCGACATATTAGCCTTCTGCCTCTTCTTAGTAAACTATTAGAGGCCCTAATCAACGCTGAATTGGTTAAGCATCTCACATCGCGGGTCCTTTTTTCAGACAAGCAATATGGCTTTCGTTTCTCTAGATCATGTATTATCGAATATTGCGAAAAAAGTCTATCACGCTTTAGATAAGAATGGTGAAACTCGTGCTGTTGCTTTGGACATTTCAAAAAGGTTCAAAAGTGTTTGGCATATCGGTCTTCTTCATGAGTTGAAAAGTTATGTCTCCGGGCGAATTTTTGAATTGATTCAGTCAAACCACGAAATGAAAGTGATCCTGAACGGCCATTTGTCTAGTTCCTTTTCGTACTAATGCAGCTGTTCCCCAGGAATCTCTCTTTGATTCTATGTTCTTAATTTTCACCAAAGACTTTCCTGATAGTATTACCTCTCAACTTGATACCAATACTGATGATAAAACCATTTATTCCTTTCTCGATAGTAAGTCTGATCAGATAGATAATGTCAAATTGGGGGCTGATCTCAAAAAAGGACCTACAGTTTGCTATCTGGTGCAACCCATAGCGTTAAACAAAACTGCTCTCTATTAAGCATCTGAGAGACCCCTATCTGTCTTCTATCAGCATGGCTGATGCTAACCTCCAGGAGAATAACTCATTGCACCTTTTCAGGATAATGTTCTCAGCTGTCATGAAGTGGAAAGATTATATTGAATCTATTGCTAGGTCTGCTGCTAAGAAAGTCCGTTTTTCTCTCTTGAGTCTATCTTACATATCTATAAGTCTACCATTCGTCCATGTCTTAAATATTGTTGCCACGTAGAGTCCGGTGCTCCTGCTATATATTTAGAGATTCTTGATAAAATCCAAAGACGAATCGGCAATATTATTGGTCCTGACCTGGCGTCTCGACTTCAGTGACTTTTCCACCGTCGTGGCATAGTTTCTCTGTACCTCTTCTATCAATACTTTCATGGTAATTGTTCTTCTTTTAACCGAATTCTCCCCATGCAATGCAGTAAAATTAGTTTTGTAAGAAAATTAATGCGACACTGAATGCAACCGACTAGACCAGAATTTGAACTCGTCTCGTCAATTCTACTTACCCTACCAATAAAATTTACGCCAATAACTCTAAAATAGATTTCAGCAACAAATGTTTATATACCTCATTATATCATAAGTAGAATTACTTAATCCATTAATGCCTATTATAAAATCCAATATTAATTATAGATATTAAAATTCGTTAATAATTATTTATTTCTAAAATATCTCATATTATATAATTTTATAAAGTTTATAAAGAATCCAGTAATGATTTTAGGTTTATTAAAAATAACCCATTTCTAAGGGTATTAGTGTGAAAGTGAATGCAACAGATTAAGCCAGATTTTGAACCTAGTGCTTTCACTTTTCTGCTGATAACAGTTACACTACCTGTATATCCTGCACCTGTTATTACAGGTATGAAAACCCATGAATACAAGATAAAAAAAATGCCGAGGACAGCCCACTAAAAGTCACTGGTTACAACTATTGTAAAATCTCATTGAGTAAACAATAAATAAAAGACTTAGACGGAAAAAGAAAATGTCAATGACTGTCTCTAAGGAACAGATACAAAATGTTACCAGACAATGGTTTCTCCAAAAACTGTTAAATAATAGAAATATGATACAAAGTTCTTCTATGGCGTACACATTTTCATATATAAATAAATGCACTGGTTTATGGCAATTCAGAATCTAATATACCCAGACTAGAATCAACTTCAGTTTTCTTATTCCAACAAGATGCTATTATATATGAGGTCTGATAAAAAAGTACTTACCCTACCAATAAAATTTACGCAAATGACACTAAAATAGATTTCAGCAACAAATGTTTATATATCTCGTTATATCCCGATTAGAATTCCTTAATCCATTACTGCCTACTGTAAAATCCAGTCTTAACACATTTACTCTATCGATAGAGCTAGAGCATTATCTCCATAGCAACCATTTCAGCACAAATATCCTTTTTCTGCAGGTATTTGATAAAATCATGAAACGAAATGTTGTCATTTTCCAAGAGAAGTTGCTACTAGTTACATTTGAAGTCTTCATTGAACAGTCAGATGTTAGTTTAACTGGAAATAAACAATGCGGTTATTAATAAAAAGAGTTGAAAACAGTGCATGCAAGATTTTACAGCTCTAGCGTCACTCCTTTATAGTCAGCCTATGAACTTTTCAGCCCAGAATTCGTACCTGGAAAGAAACAAAGTAGTTATTAATAAGAAGAGTTAAAATCCATGTATGCAAGATTTCATTGCTCCGGAACAACTTCTTTCCAGTATGCCTACGACCTTTTTCTCCGATCCTTGTACCTGGAAAGAAACAAAGTAGTTATTGATAAGAAGAGTTAAAATTAATATATGCTAGATTCCACTTCTCTAGAATCAATCCTTTGTAGTATGCCTATGGCCTTTTTAACCAACATTTGTACCCGGAAAGAAATAAAGTAGTTATTAATAAGAAGGGTTAAAATTAATGTATCCTAGATTTCACTGCTCTAAAGTCACTCTTTTGTAGTATGCCTGTGACCTTGTTAGTCCACACTTGTACCTGGAATAAAACAACGTAGTTATTATTAAGTAGGGTTAAAATTAATATATACGAGATTTCACTGCTCTCGAATAACTCCTTTGTAGTATGCCTATGACCTTTATATCCCACCCTTGTACCTGGAAAGAAAGAAATTAGTTATTAGTAAGATGAGTTGAAATTAATGTATTCAAGATTTCACTTCATTAGAATCACTCCTTTGTAGTATGCCTATGACCTTTTCAGGCAGAAACCAATCATTAATAGCCCATTTTTCTAATCGCATAATTACTTCTGGATTCTTACCCTCTTGTAACCGATTAATGTCCATTGATCCATAAATTAGTTGGCTGCATTAATGAGTTATGCAAACGTGTAAACATGTCCACTCATTAAACCGTTCGTCTGTAAGAAAATGATACAATATGCACGATTATATTTTACCACCAACATATTTGAAAGCAATATGCTTAGGCGAAGTTTCAATCATTCTTATCGCTAACGACGATCGTTATCGCTACTTCACTGCTGCAACGCTTGGCATTTGGCATTTTCTGAATTAACAAACGAAATATTCTGGGCAGTAGGGAAATAATTATAATAATAATTAAAAACAGAACGTTTAGCTAAAATTTGATCTGTTATAGCATTCATTCTGTTTATTGTACACTGTAAATACGGAGAAACAATATTGTCGGTTGTCAGTAATTAATTCAAGCATTAATGACAGAATAAAAACATTATATGTAAATATACACACATATATATATATATATATATATATATATATATATATATATATATATATATATATATCTTGGTGTCCATAAAGTTCCTGTGCACTTTAAAAAATTTATAACTTTATTTGTATTTGCGATAGAAATAATTTGTAAAAAGGATTAGAAAGAAGTAAATCTATATTTTTCAAGGTTTTATTGAAATTTTATTTAAGTTTCTACATGTCCTCCACCATTAGCAATACAAAGGGTAATACGATTTTGCAGTTCACGGACATTTGCCAACTGATTTACAGTAATCCCTGAAATCACATTAGTTATTTTAGCTTTCAAATCTTCTAATGAACTAGGTTTGGTTGCATACACAATTATTTTCACATGTCCCCATAAAAAAATCTAATGGAGTCAAATCTGACGAACGTGGAGGCCAATAAAATGTTCCACGCCTTTCCGATCCCTCTGTTAGGAAATTCCTGATTTAGAAACTCTCTAACACGCAGAGCAAAGTGACAAGGAGCTCAATCTTGTTGAAACACTGTATTATAACATATTTTACAGATTATTCTATCTCAAATACAAATAAAGTTATAAATTTCTTAAAGGGCACACGAACTTTATGGACACCCTATATATATATATATATATATATATATATATATATATATATATATATATATATATATATATATATATATACAAACACACTAGTGATAATATGCCACGGTATTAAACGGTATATATTTGGCGTTAACAAACCCATGATGATATAACTTTTAGGATATATTTATATGAGAAACGTATCGTGTGAATTTCAGCATACGATATTAATTTTTATTAGAAATATTTACAATAATTTATTTGATTGTGCGAGATTTTCTCATGCAAAATCGTCCGTTGTTTATCAGACAATAAAACAACGTGTAAAAGTTTCAAGAGTGCAATTGGAAAAATTGTTCGTAAATTCAGACAAACTGGGTCGGTGACAGATGTGAAAACACCACTGCGTGCTCGTTTACGCCGTTCGGCTGAAAAAAAATTGCTGCAGTGCACGAAAATGTGGCCGAAAATCCAGACACCTTTATTCGTCGCCGCGAGCAGGAATTGAACCTCTCCACAACAACGTTACATCGTTTCCAAGTGTACTCACGGATGGTCGATTATGTTGACCAAAAAAATCGCGAAGTATGTGAAATGTATTTCTGTTCGAACGTCCATTTTTCGTCATAAGCTTCAATAACTTTAACACGTGGTTTGATTGTTAATCTTTCCATAGTTGAAATTGCCGAAGACTTAAGTTGTTAAATCTGAAAGAAAAAAAAATCATTAGACACTTAAACTTAATTCATTTAAAATCGGTCCAAGTTACTGAACTCCTTTATATATATATATATATATATATATATATATATATATATATATATATATATATATATATATATATATATATAAGTTCATTGTATCTGATTTTAATGCTGTGAGTATACATCGCTTTTCAAATCTGTCTTTAGATGATGCTCTGCCATCTTCAACTTGTGTAATTTCCCTCTAAGTTCACTGGAAAATGATCGCTCCCTCAGTCGGCAGTTGGATATGTTTTACAGTTTAAGATTGCATTCTTGAATCTCTTATTAATCGTTATGTAGTCGATTTGGTTCTTCGTTTCTTCTCGTAGGTTTTCTCCGTGTTTCCTTCTCTGGTGTGTTTTTAAAACCAGATCTTGACTACTACCTGGTCGTTAGCCATATATATGTTCAGAACGATTATGTTTACTTTTTTAAAGAAAAGCGCGCGATATGGGGACAAGTCTTAATAAAAGCTGCACATAACATTGCAGGTAGATTCCAGTTAGAAATACCTTCAGGTGGAGTAATCCTGTCCGCTTGGACATTCTCGGGTCTCTGATTGAAGGTCTTCCTAAAAATCTAGATGTGACTTCCAAGTTGTCTTGATTGGCTCATTTTTCAAACTTTAAAAAGCAACCCTCTTGACACCCGGCCATGGTCCCTCAACCCTCTCGACAGCGACTATGATGCTCCACAATTATTATTATTGTTTTATTTCATTTGGTTTCTGGTGTATACTCATTTCTTTCCGGGTCCCGACCAGAGACCTAAGGTCAGAAATGGCATTATGGCATTTTCCACGGAGCATTTTTGAAAAAAAATCACACATAATTTACATAAAACCCCTTCGTCAGCTATGGGCTGTACTTGTAAGTACAATTTTTTCTGTTTCTTTAAGACATGGGCAACCAGGGATTTCTTCAATGAGTCTATTTGAATTTTTTTCCAATCAATCCGAGTGCTCCAACTGCAACTGGAATTGTTAATGTCCTCATGCGCCACATTTTTGAGATGTCGATTTCAAGGTCCTTGTATTTTGATAGTTTTTTTTTTTTTGAAGATCTTCAAGGATACATTTCAGGGACTGTCATATCAATAAGGAGGCATATTTTGTCTTTGTGGTATCTAATCACGATTTCAGGGCGATTAATTTTGATTGTTGTGTGTGTATTGTAAAGTCCAACAAAATTGTTACATGTTCTATCTCCGTAACCGGATATGGGTGATATGCATATCAACATCTTGCAGTTTCCTTTCCGTAAGTGTTGCAGATTTTCAAGTTGAAATATTGGCTCACTCTGTCTACCATTACCGCGCAATCTGATTCAAGATGGTCACTAGTTTGGGATATTTATAACAGAATGGTCTAACACAATTTTTCAGTATGTGTTCTTGGTAATTTCTTGTTAGCAAGCATTGGTCATGTGCAGCGAGAATAAAAGCTTCAGTTTCAGCTTATTATTATTATTATTATTATTAGCTATACAGATGCCAATAACAGAATGAGAAGAATAGATTTTTATTTTAACTGGAAAGACAAAACAATGTCCCCAATCTACTGTGATCTAACAATATTTATGGCAATTTATACTTTTTCCAAAAGTCTCCTTCGATAATATTCCATACAGCATTTCACAAATAAGATTATTTTAACTTTTCATTTGAAACTTTTTGCAGGCTCAGCAATATTTGCTTGCTATTATATTATGCAAATACACTATAGATAACGACAATATTAGTATACATATAATAATATGTATACTAATATTGTGGTTATCTTTATGGCGGGATTTGAACGTGTATAGCCGGAGAGCGTTTTGTAGTGTAATCGGCAAAATAGCTGCTCTCTCTTTAAGCGAAGATAGACCATCGATGTAATGGTATTTGGGTTCGAGTCCCAGCGATGGTTAATTCTTTATTTTCGATTTCAGTTTGATTACCAACGATTGCGTAATAACAATCTCGGAGTTGCGATAGAAATCAAAAGAAATAAGATGAAAAGACACTAATCAAAAATTAATACGTCAAGCAATCGTTTTATCCGTTTGCTACTTATAAAAGGTAAATGTATAAAGAATTCAGTGAATTTACTAACAATGGTTTGTGAGTATATTATGTCAATAATCTTATTAAAGTAGGTGGCACAGGGTATTTCCTTCATATTTCAACCAGATTTATATGACATAATAAGGTTTATTATTATATGATATTATTATACGACATGGTTTATTATTGAAAAGAATCTAAAAGAACACCTTTGAATATATGTGCATATTATTTCCTGTTATTTGCAATCAACAAAAATGTTTTTCTTCGTCTTTTTTATGCAACGTCACTACACGATGGAGCTGATCATGGCTCTCCACAGGTCCCCATTTCTTTATTATCTGTAAATCAATATTACTTGTTTGGAAAGATACGGGATAGGTTTCCCGTTGCCTTCTCTATGGTTTTGTAGTAACAATTGTTGTTGTCTTAGACTGGTTACCGCTCAACGTGAGAAAGCCCAGTCAATCCTGCAAACTAGGTTGGTTACTTCAACTGCCCTAGAAAGTACCGGACTCCTCCTGCTATGTTCTGTGTTTACAAAGTTCAGGTCAGACCAAAAATAAAATACTGCTACCGTATCTGGCCTGAAGCTGCCCAATCCTTACTTTTGGACTTTAACAGAGTTCAAAAGCATTTATGCGGCCTTGTGGGCGATGAATTATTTTAAACCCTATAGCTTCTTCCTACAGACGAAACGTCGCAAGCAATATTCTTTCCGTAAAAAAAAAAGTTCAGACGCTCTACCTCCCCTAGTTCCACCTGTTTAGACATTTACATCTAAGAACCGTCATACCTAGGTGTACACCGAGAGCCGAAAACCGTATTCCCTTCCTATTCCACTGGTAAGAATGTAGTTCCATTTGAACAGCTTCTTCCCAAGAACTGCTACTTTGTGGAACAGACTCCCGAGAAGAGTTTCTACGATCACAGCAATCTTAATTCAAGAAACTCATTCAGTAATCTTCTACTTTGAGGGGCTCTTAGGTCTTGTATTGGGTGAATATTTAGTTTAAAAAACCTCGCCATTGAGTAAACACCTGTAACTATTTTTATATCTACCGTGAAACATTACATACCAATTATTTGCGAATTTTGACCCAGGAGATCAGGCAGAAGGGTTAATGTTGTTCAGAAACACAGGATTCAAATGGTTAAAAACGGACGAGGAAGAGAAAAGAGTGGAAAAAGAAAAGACGACGAGGCAAAGGACAATAACGGAAGACAATGAATAAGACGAAAAAAAAGAAAGAAGAGAAACGAAAGAGCTGAAAAAGTTGAATGAAAAAGTGATGAAGCAGTAGAATTATAAAGCCAGAATCCCCCAAAAAAAAGCTATTCAAAAATTGATGAATAATCCGTAGAAAATTTTTAAAAAATAGTCATATTGCTTCGGAACGTAGAATATCATGGCTCAGCAGAGAAATCTTTTTATTTCTTATCTGTCAATTAACATGTCTCCTTGGGAAAGCAAGTGGAGTGGATTCCTGTTGTCTTTTCCATGCTTCTGTAATAACAGATTTTTCCTTCTGTTAAACTGGTTACTAACCAAGGCCAGAGAGTTCTGTCTACCCTGTTATTTAACCCATACTTTTTATACGAAATGGTTCATGCCTTTCCCAAGAGTATTTGTGTGAAAATGAACGTAACGGAATATGCTGGAATTAGAACTCGACACGCCGATCTTACCTATTACCGCTCTGCTACAGGCGCATAGCCATTAGGGGACTTTAATCTGAAAATGTAACTGTATAATGTCCAGTCTATGAAGAAACTTGGCGTTAAGTGCATTGGTAATAAAGGAGATTATGCTGAAAAATAGTTGTGGTATAAAAGGAAAAAAAAATTACAAACTTATTGATGAATTTGTCGAGTTCGTAACTTAATAAATACCTATGAGTGCAGCTCGCCATTGAGTAACGTGCAAACTCGACAAATTCATCAATAAGTTTGTAGTTTTTTTTTTCTTTTATACCACAACTATTTTTCAACATAATCTCCTTTATTACCAATTTTTATTTTAAGCCTTCTGCCTAATCTCATGGCTCAAAAATCACAAATAATTGGTATGTAATGTTTCACGGTAGATATAAAAAATAGTTATAAGTGTTTACCCACCGTTCAACCGGTGGTTGGATATTAAGTCATTTTTCTCTACCACCGTTCAACCGGTGGCTGGATATTAAGTCATTTTTCTCTACCACCGTTCAACCGGTGGCTGGATATTAAGTCATTTTTCTCTACCACCGTTCAACCGGTGGTTGGATATTAAGTTATTTTTCTCTGCCACCGTTCAACCGGTGGCTGGATATTAAGTCATTTTTCTCTACCACCGGTAAAACGGTAGTCAGGACTCAAAGGGCTAATAGAAAACAGTTTTGTTAAGGCAAATTACTTAAGTATCAGAAAAGTTCAAAATAATGCCCGCCATTGTCTACTCTCACTCTTTCTCTTCTCTCTCACTCTCTCTCCCTTCCCTCCCTCCCTCTCCTGCTTCTGTTTTCCTTTATCAATTCCTCTTTTTCACTTCTATCTCCAATTTTCTTTTGCTTTCTTGTTTTCTTCTTTTTCTCTTTTCTTTCATTTCGCCTAATCATCCACTTCCTCCTTTTCTCTTCCTCCTCCTTTTTAATTGTTTACTTCCCATCCTATTCTTCTTCTTCTCTCTCTCTTTCTTCACCCAAACTGCCTACTTTTTCACTCCTTATCTTTCTTCCCCTCTTTTGTCTACTCTATTTCTTCGTCTTCTCTTTTTTTTTCTCATCCTCCACCATTCTGTTCCCCCTCTTACTTCTTTTCCTTCTCTCTCCCCATTTCTCTCTCATCTCCCTTCCTCTTTTCTTCCTCTTAGCTAATTTTTCATTTTCATTTTCTCTTTCCTCCTTCTCATAGTTATCTTCCCCCTTCTTTTCCTTTATTTCTTCTTCCTCTTACGTTTCTTCGTCATTTTTCCGTCATTTTCCTACCTATTCTTCATTTCTCTTCCGTTTCCCACTTCCCCCCCTCCTCCTCCTCCTCCTCCTACTTCTTCTTCTTCTTCTTCTTCTTCTTCTTCTCCCCTCATTCTTATTCTTCTCCTCCTCATTCTTCTTCTTCTCCTCCTTCTTCTTCTTCCTCTTCTTCTCCTCCTCCTCCTTCTTCTTCTCCTTTTTTTCTTCTTCTTCTTCTTCTTCTTTTTCTTCTTCTTCTTCTTCTAATATAACATCTCTTGTTTTCTTTTTCGCCATGCATTCCTCTCTCAGTTTCCCTTTTCCTCTCCAAACTCATCTTCCAGTTTCTCATTTCATTTTTTTCTAGTTTCTTTCCACTTTCCTTCTCCCTTGTCAGAGATTTTTTTTCTCACTGTTTTCTTCTTCTTCTTCTTCTTCTTCTTCTTCTTCTTCTACTTCTTCTTTCCTATCCCCATTCTTCTTTCACCCCTTCTCTCTCATCTCTTCCCCCGTGATTAACAGTGGAATCTCCTGTTACATGCAATTAATCTGCCAAACTTCCTCAGCTGTTCGCTTATAAGAGAGCCACCGCAACCAAACCAGATACAGTCAATCTTCGCGAGTAATCCTAACAAACAGTTCAAGAGAAGTTATGGTCAAGTCAACATTTCTACTCCTGTCCCTGCTAATCGGTAAGTAGAAGATATTTCCTTTATCCCCCTAGACTAACTGCTACATGGAACGGGGTAATGACTTAGCGTATTTTCTGTTTCCCATAAGACAGCTGTGCCCGTCTTACTATGTTGTATGTCACTTGTTTGATATTAGTGTTTACTTTTTGTACTTTTTAGGTCCTGTTTACTTTTAATTTTTCCCTGAAAAGACTTTCTTTATTTATTTTTTTTTTATCAGTTTTTACAATGCAATCATTTTTCTGCATATCATATTGCGTAATTGCCGATAACGTTGGGGGGGGGGATTAACTGAATGCAGGAATTTCTGAAATTGGCTAACACAGAATTGCTTACCATCTCTAATCAAACACTGTTTATATTTTTGTATACTCAGATATATATTCGCACACAGACACATATGCTCGCATGCATATAGTTTATAAAGATTAATATACGCATACATACACATGCATGCGCACTCACACACACATACGCAGACACACACACGCACACATGACTTTTTGCCGCGTAAGTCAATAACGAGGCTAGTATGGAAGACAATTATAACTGAGTTCGATCCTTACCGGGTGCACTATAAAAACATTCGACTTTCAATAACTAAAATTGGGTTAACATATTCAATTAACCTCCATTGTAAATATACATAATATGTGTGTGTGTGTTGTGAGTACAAGTTGGTTGATTTCATATGTTAACCCTTGTTGATATATATATGTGTGTGTGTTTAGGCATGTGTGAATGTGTTTAGGTGTGTAGGAGTGTGTGGGGGTGTAGCCGCGCGCCTGTGTATGTGTGTGTAGAGGTTGGCTGATTGCACATGTTAACCTTAGTCAATATGTGTGTGTGCGTGTGTGTGTGTTTAGGTGTGTAGGAGTTTGGGGGTAGGCGCGGGCCTGTGTGTGTGCGCGTATGTGCACGCGCGTGTGTTTGTGTGTGTGTGTGTGTGTGTGTGTGTTTGTAGAGGTTGGCTGATTGCACATGTTAACCCTAGTCAATATGTGTGTGTGTGTGTTTAGGTGTGTAGGAGTGTGGGGGTAGGCGCGAGCCTGTGTGTGTGCGCGTATGTGCACGCGTGTGTGTGTTTGTAGAGGTTGGCTGATTGCACACGTTAACCCTAGTCAATATGTGTGTGTGTGTTTCGGTGTGTGAATGTGTGTATGTTTAGGTGTGTAGTAGTGTGGGAGTAGGCGCGAGCCTGTGTGCGTGGGCGTATGTGCATGTGTGTGTGTGTGTGTGTGTGTGTGTGTTTGTAGAGGTTGGCTGATTGCACATGTTAACCCTAGTCAATATATGTGTGTATGTTTCGGTGTGTGGAAATGTGTGTGAGTGTATGCCCTTGCGTCTGTGTTTGTGCGTGTGTGTGAGTGAGTGTACGCCCTTGCGTCTGTGTTTGTGTGCGTGTGTGAGTGTACGCCCTTGCGTCTGTGTTTGTGCGCGTGTGTGTGTGAGTGAGTGTGCACCCGTGCGTCTCAGTGTGTGCATGTGTGTGTGTGTGTGTGTGTGTGTGTGGTAGCGGCACAGTAACTAGAATAGTCGATCCAAATTCAAGTTCCGGATCGATTCTATATCTTTCACTTCGTGTGAATGATTCGAAACCATCTTCTTCCAATCCAATTTTTTGGTGGTGTGTGGGGCAGCCATTCCAGTAGAAGGAAAACCTCTGAAGTCAAAATCAAGAAGGACTTTTCAATATTTCAGAAAGTAATCAAAACATCTGTCTAGATAATAAAGCTGTTTAGTTCAAAATTAAACATTTGAGCTCTCATACGTCGAAATCGACTGCAGAATTCACACACACACACACACACACACACACACATATATATATATATATATATATATATATATTTAAATAATGTACAAAGTAACCAACTCCCAAGGCACACTGGAGGAAAACATTATATTTTCTAGTTACCTTTTCTGATCCCTTACGTGATGGCATGTCTAGGTTCAATAAAACTAAACACTGTTTAAACGTTTGCTCTCTATAGCTTCAGGCTAATCTTCTGGTCATTATAAATATTAATAATTATTATCAATATCTAAGAAAAGAACTACAGAAGTTCTTATTCATTTTTTTTTGGGGGGGGGGGTATATATTTTTTAAATGGGCCTTAGAGCTTTTGTGTTTTCTGAGTTGTGACGTAACGCACAAAGCGGCACAAAAAATCTTCAGTTGTAAAAAGTGGCTTTTTGCGGTCAGATAAAACCCCTCTTAATTAATCATCGGTTAATTTCATCGTTGTGCATTTGGGGTAGCAATCTCTCTCTAATATTAAACTATATCATTAAAAGCTACTGGCAAAGGACTTCTGTTAAGTTTTCATTGTTATCCTTGTGAAGACCTCTTAACACAACATTTGGCCAATCAGAATTCTTGATAATGGCTAATAGATAACCCAAAAGCGTTCAGAACAAAAACAGCTGGACAATCTATATTGTAAGTCCCAAAAAGAAATCTCTTGTTCGCATACAATGAAAACAAAATAAAAAATAAAAAAAACTTAACAGAAATACTTTGTCATTCATTTTAGCCTCTTCTAGTCTAAGGCCAATCGTTATCTATCCTCCATATCCTCGTACTTTTCACTTCCTACTTCCTCTAGCGGCTTGAAATGAGAAATCGGAGAGCCGAGTTCGAATTCCAGTCGGTCTAGTTACATTCAATTACGCGCAAATACATTTGGGAAAGTTAAGAATCCATTTCCTCCATCTAGTTATGAGGGACTTGTATCTCGTTTTAACAGATATATTTACCAAAATGACGTATATCTTGAAATACTAAAGACTAAATTTATTCAATAAAATCATCTTTGGCTTCAACCACGACCTCCAGACAACTTCGGAACCTACTGCAATTTTTGTAGTCCTTATTTAAATTGGTGAATGCCGCCATAATCCTTACCTCCAGATCAATGTTACAAGGTGTTTTGTTTGTCTCTCGTTCAACTGCGCCCCACACATAATAATCAAGGAAGGTTGCAGTCTGGGGAGTTAGGTAGCCTAATGTAAGTGATGATGTAGCCTCAGAAATTCTCTGACAGCCATACCTGTGTTCTCCTGCTTGTGTGGCATAATGCAGAGTCTTCTTGCCAGACATAAGGTCTTCCAGCAGCCACCCTCTTGACCTAGGGCAGCGCCACTTCCTCAAGGCACTTGATATCGGCCTCCCTGTTGAGTCAGAGGCCCTGTGGGAAGATGAATGGAGGCATAATGTTGTCATCACTCCAAACACCATGATGTTGTCTGGATATTGGCTTTCATCACTCTCAGTACATCCTTGAGGGGAACAGCAAGCCAACACTTGTTCCATGTGTTCACCATCTTATCCTGGCAGAAATTTTTCTCGTCTGAGAAAAACCGAAGCATGTTCGGTTGGAGGGAATACTTGGGTTTGTTCAAAAGCTTCGTAGCGTGGTCTTTCCTTTTGACCTTCATGACTTGGGATAAATATTGGCCTTTTCTCGTCTTGCATAGAGAAATACCGAATGTCTTCATGCACTACCTGCCTGATAAGAAACTCAGACACTCCTGTGTTTCTATCTATGGAGTTGATTAACTTGGAGGGATTATTACCAATCATGGCCTGGATTTCGCCAACAAATTCGGGAGTTCTTTTCTTAACAGAACGATCAAAGCGAGGTTTTCGAGCTTCCGAGACTTCGTAATCACCATTAAACTCATCCAACTCTTTTCGAACCCGCTGCAGTCCTCAGATTGACACCCAAACACTTTGAAATGTTCGTATTGGAGCTTCCGGTGCGAATGCCAAGCATGCCGTTTACAAATTTCTGGCGGAGTGAATTGCGTGATGGTGAACTTTTTTCCCAACTTCACTAATACACTGTACAGTCGACAAAATCAAAAACAAACAACGCGCATGCGCGAAATTAAAAAATAATACGGCGACAATTTACCAATCGCTCTCTCTCTCTCTCTCTCTCTCTATATATATATATATATATATATATATATATATATATATGCGTGTGTGCGTATGTGTGTGTGTGTTAACATGCTTTTTTAGATTAGCTCTGCATATATTAATGCACCCATAAGTAATATGAGAATATATAATTAGATTTATGAATATTTGCGTGCATATATATGGGCAACTGTGAGAAAAGGAAAATTTTGATTGTAAACATATGCAAACACATACAAGCGAGCAAAATCCCACGTACATACGTGCACACAAACACACAGAGACAAACGCATACGCACACACGCGCAGACCAGCAATATGGAGTTTTTCTACTTCATTCCAGATGAAATTCCTTTAGTAATTTTCTATCCACCTATAAAAACAATGCTCAGAGATTGTTTCAATGATTCTGTTTAACTTAGAATAAATTCCGCTCAGTGATTTCATCAGTAAACATTAGCTTGCAAGTACACAGTGTGCACATGCAACGAAGCGAATGACTGCTGAGTTACCGGATATTATAGATGTTAATGAATACTTTTTAGTGATTTTAATAAAAAAATAAAGAGTATTAAATCTGACTGAAAAACTCGGTATTTATTTTTCGGTGTATAAAACATCTTGTCACATGACCCACCAGAGTCCTTACTTTACCAGTTCATTGGCCAGCGCCTGGATAAGGGCAAAACATTTGCCGATCCATTCGATGACGTTGTCCGACCATCTCTTTCTTTTGGTGTCCCCTTATTGTACCGTTCCTTGTAAGATGTTCTTGGAGAGAACTCATGATCTGCTTACGGGTCTGCACCACTTCAGCTTCCTCTTCCTGATGCTGCTCAACACGTATAAAATATATCCTGTAACAAATAATTAAAACAATTCTATCGAAACTGAAAAGTGAAAACTGGACAGCAGCCGTCCATATATGGCAGCTTTACTCCATTTCCGGCCTAGTTTAGTTCTTTTTCTTTAATCCTTTCACTCAAGTTTGGCAATATAGCCACTAAGATACAATGGTGAACTTTTTTCCCAACTTCACTAATACACGGTACAGACGACAAAATCAAAAACAAACAACGCGCATGCGCGAAATTAAAAAAATAATACGGCGACAATTTACCAATCGCAACTTCTCTCTCTCTCTCTCTCTCTCTCTCTCTCTCTCTCTCTCTCTGCGTGATAAAAGAGAAGAGAAAAATACTATTAAAGAGGGAGAACAGTAAAAGAATAGGAATGAAGTAGTTCATCAGAACAATTACCATGAAAGTATTTATAGAAATAGCACAGGGAAGCGACAGCGGTAGGGAAGTGACTGAAGCCGAGATGCCAGGTAAGAACTAATAACATTGTAGATATTTCTTTAGATTTTATCAAGAATCTCTAAATATGTACAGCAGTACCAGACAAGATGGTAGCAATATTCAAAGCAAGGACGAATGGTAGAATTATACAAACACGAAACACACACACACACACATATATATATATATATATATATATATATATATATATATATATATATATATATATATATATAAGATAGATTCTGGCGTGAAAAATTGTAAAGGTAGAGGATAGCAGAAGAAGTGAGCGACACCGTATTGCATTTAATCATCATCATCATCATCATCATCATCATATTATTATTATTATTATTATTAATCTGTGTTGTCCCAACAGTGACAGTACATTTCTCCGTATACACAATGATTCAATTTTTGTCTTAATCTTGTTGATCTTAACCTGTCAACGAATCTCCAGTTCTTCCATTCTGCTCCTTACTGTCTTCGGAATAGTGCATAATATAAAATAAAACTACCGCAAGGATTGATTTGTTTTTTTTATGATTTATCAACCTTTGCATATATATATATATATGTATATGTATATAAATAAAAAGAAAGAACAGTAAGATATAAAATCCGGTGTTCTTATAGATATTTTTATTTTTACAAAATAGTGCTCAATGTAAATTTACAGAGCATTAATATTATAAATTAATTGATTTAAAATATGGTTTTTTTTTCGCTACACAGTTCCAACCATGTTTCAAAAAGAGAAGCTAAAAACCCCGAATTTATTTTTACTTCTATTTTTGAAACATGGTTCTGTGTAATAAAAAAAACATATTTTAAATCAATTAATTTAATATATATATATATATATATATATATATATATATATATATTATTATTATTATTATTATAAGAAATTATAACAAAAACATAAAAATAATAATATATTACTCTACTTTGTATTGAGCACTTTTTAAAAATTAAATGTTACAAACAGCGGAATTTAACTCCATCCGTCCTTTTTCTCATTTGGATATTTTATATATATATATATATATATATATATATATATGTGTGTGTGTGTGTGTGTGTGTTTTCATCGACGGACAGACTAATGCGCTGTATCATAGCTCATCAGTGTGGATAGGCATCCGATTGCTTCAAGCCGAGATCGAAACCTGGCTGATCTGGCATTAGTCGGCGAATCTACCTCTAAGGTATTGGCACACGGTGGAAAGGAAGGTGAATTTTAGCGTATTTATTTTAAACAAACGCACCAGTGCCCGAGAGAACTCAATTCATTATAAGAGTCTTGCATTAGCAGCCGTAGTAATCACTGTTTACAATTCACGCTTTCTCCCTAGAGAGCTCAACCGATGTATATATATATATATATATTGAGATAAGTGGGGATACATGGTAAGAAAGATATGATAATTAGTAGTAAGATTGAAATAATAATTACAATATTTACAATATTAAGGGCAATGAGGGCTACGAACTGTAATTAGAGTGGTGACAGTTTGTGGGGATGATATTGATGTGGTAGTCATGGTGGGAGGAGCGGTATTTAAAAACAGTAAATATGAAAATATTGACCTAGAAATCATATAGAATACTTGGCAAATGTCGCTATAATAGTCTGCTTCAGCTACACTCAATTCGTGATTTATTTTAAAAAGAATATTATTCACTTTATATTATACGAGATTTACACGGTATTTGGGAACATACTTTGGTTAGCTAAAACTGAAGACCTATATTCTGTGGTCTTTCTGGACATTGATGGCCAGGATTCTCCAATACGAAATCCCTAATCCTTGTAGCTCTAAGCAATGTTTATAACCTTTCACCTGATTCTTGTCTATGTTCTTCTAACCATTCACATAAGCTCGTTAGGTATGTTTTTTTTCTCCCGCTTGCTGTCAATACGCCCGGTAAGTGTCAGATTCTCCAATCCCTCTTTCCTCACTATGTCCTAGAATTGTCAACTGCCTCTCTCTTAAAATGTCTTCGTCGCTCACATGCTCCGTCCATGGTATTCATCAAAGATGAAGAGTGTGACTTGAGGGACACGGTGATGTGGTTCAACAGAAGAATCCTAAGAATACCATGGACGGAGCATTTGGGCAAAGAGGAAGTATACAGAAAAATGGAAATAAAAGTGACGCTTATACTTAGAATCAAATAGAGAAAGTTGAAATTTCTGAGATGCGTAAGGGGGGGGGTGATAAAAAAATTTGAAACCCACAGGGCATATCGATGACAAGAGGGACAGAAAAAAACGAAGAGTAACCTACCTTGTGCAAATGAATAGCAAAACAGGAAGTGAAATATAAAAAGACAAGCAATGCTAAGAGCTACAAAGGATAGGAAGTTAGGGAGAGCCATGATCGTCCATATCCAAAAGAGACACGGCACATCGAAGAAAACTTAAAGGTTGTAGGTAATAAAAGCGACCTGTGTGTTCTATTAAAAAACAAGAATGAGATGAAAGAAAAATTATTGAGACATTATCGATCGGGTCCCCCAGTCTCAATATGTTCATTTCAAAGTTGGGTATTTTAAATGTTATCGGTAAGGAAACTGAAATCACCAAACTGCAATCTAATTTCCGATTAACCTTCTTATGTTGCCATATCAAAATTTCTTTGCTATAACGTTGACTCAACATCACTGCACTCCATCCGATCACCGAGGCTCTTTTGCTCAGCGTCGTTCGAGGGTAAGCTAAATTTATTTTATATCAATCTCTCTATCCATTCCATCTTTCAACCTGATTTTTTTTCTATTCTATATCAACCGATGTTTCAAACTACCTACCAAATTCTCTCGCTCACTCCCTCTCTCTCTCTCTCTCTCTCTCTCTCTCTCTATCTATCTATCTATCTATCTATATCTATATATATATATATAAGTTGACATTGAAATTGGCAGCCACCAGCAACGGTCTGTTTCATGCTTGTACGCACTCGTCTATTCTTGATCTTGAGCACTTTAACACATAAATATAGCGCATACTGTAAAACTATATTTTATCATATATATATATATATATATATATATATATATATAATACCAGAAATATATATCTGTAAAAAGGACAATATGATTAAGGAGAAATTTTCCTTTTGCCTTTTATATATATATATATATATATATATATATATATACCGGGGTTGAATAAGGCTGACAAATATTTTCTTTAGTTGAAATAAGCTTATTCTCCATATGAGGTGATTTGGGACTTTATTGTGTATTAATTTTTGCTCTGTAATAATAAATGCTTTGAGCTCTTTTGGGGATCAGTTTTAAGATCCACTTGGATTATATACCAATTGATTTATTTTTTTTTTATATATATATATATATATATATATATATATATATATATATGTATGTATGTATGTGTGTGTGTGTGTGTGTGTGTGTGTGTGTGTGTGTGTGTATTAATTAGTACATATATACGCGTACCTACGTTTTTGGCATGCGACTATAGTTTCACAGGGTAGAGTTCCCAGTTCGTCAGGCATGGGGGTCTATTTGGCCGTTTCATTTATCCACTCTACAACTATATATATATATATATATATATATATATATATATATATATATGTTGAGGAATTATTGGATTTTTTAATCCGGCATGTTTTTATTACTTCAAACGTTATTTTTAGTGAATACCAAAATTTTTAGTGTTTATTTCGTCTAGCGACCTGTGCACTGACAGAAACTGAACAGCAATGGCTTTCGAGAAGATCTGATCAACTGATTGTGCTTTAAAGATAATAGATAAACCAAACGGCCAAATCAAGCCGGATCAGACTATAGTTTCTCCTTCAAAGGTGGGGAGGTGCATTTTCGAATCATGACGAAGAGCGCCTTCTCCTTGTTAATTTTCCTCGAGTTTGCAAGCCTATAGATGAAATACACGTTGTTTAAAAAAAACAGAGCGCCTATTCAAATACGTGTAGCCACTAAGAATAATGTTTGAATATATATATATATATATATATATATATATATATATATATATATATATATATTATAATTCCGCGCATGCGCGTTGTTTGTTTTTGATTTTGTCAACTGCACATTATAGTAGGGTTAGTTGGGCACTGTCTGTGAGAAAAAGAGCACTATGATACAATTCACTCCGCTATTTGGAAACGGTGTGCTGTGCTGTTTGCCATTCGCCTTGGAAGCTCCAGTACGAACATTTCAGAGTGCTTGGGTGTCAATTTGAGGGGATTCAGAAAAAAAACTGCGTCAAATTCTCTTGAAGAGATAGTGCTGGTCTAGGTCAAGAGGGTGGCTGCTGAAAGTCCTTACGTTTAACAACAGGACTCTGCACCGTGCGACACAAGCAGGAGAACCCAGTCATGGCTATCAAACAATTTCTTCGACCACATCATCACTTAGATGTAGCCACCTAACTCTCCAGATTCCAACCCCCTTGATTATTATCTATGGGTCTCAGTTGAGCGAGAGACGAACAAAACTTCTTGTAAAACCAAAGATGAACTGAAGGCAAGGATTATGGCAGTATTTACCAACTTAAACAAGGAGACCGTACAGAAGACATATAGGAGATTCCGAAGTTGTCTGGAGGTCGTGGTTGAAGCCAATAGTGATTTTATTGAATAAATTTAGTCTTTAATATTTTTAGATATTTTTGTGTATTTTTGGTAAATATATCTGTTGAAATGAGATGCCAGTGTTATTTTCATGTTTGCGTAATTTATACGACAATTTACCCATCGCAACCTTCATTTTTTTTTTTTTTTTTTTTAGTTAAGTTTAAAGTTTAAGGTAGACGCTGTTAAATGTACAATCCAATATACTATCCAAAAATACTTTTAAAAACTTTGGTAGACCCTGTGTATGAATTTGAACAGAGGTCAACATCGAGTGAAGACAGACAGTTTTAGACTTGAACACAATCTTCGGATCTGAAGATTGTGTTCAAATGTCAACTTTTATATTTACATACGCTCTAATCCTGATATAAAGCACAGTAACTAGATGAATAACCATTTGGGAATACCAGGTGCTATAAGCTTGGATGTGCGGGTGGTGTAATGGATAATGGCTGGGAATTGTTAATCAGAGATCCGAGTTCCAATTTCCGTTAGGTTCGTTATATACACTTACGCATAATTACACATGAGAAAATTATAAATCCTCCTCTTCTCCCCACAAGCTACATTTTTAATTAGTTTAATTAGTTTAATTAGTATCACTAATCCATTATTATCTCCCAGAAAATATTCTTACAATTTTGAAAATATTTACTGCCTTTAAATAACCTGCAATGATAAACCGTAAAAAATGTATCAATCAATCAACAATTTTTCTTAATCCGCATTAGCATGGTTACTAACAGATATGAGCCTCACTGTATGGCTTTGTTGACGAAACTAAGTTCTGTCCTACGGTGAGGTGGTATTAAGGTAATTTTAACTTAGTTTGACGCAGTGCTACACTACAAGTGTGGAGTTGAACTCGCCAATCAATAGTAATGTTCCGAATGGTCAACGTAGTTGCCATTACAACTTTTTTCTCAGTTTAGTTTATTTCAACACAAAGCCACAATTATCCGGCAATAAGTGAGAATCAAACTGAGTAATCATTATTAATAATCTGAGTAATCATTATTAATAATCTAATGGGTTTAAATTGTGCATTTGATCATCTGTGTATATGTGTACTTTAATGCGAAATACTTAGAATTGCCAGAAATAGTAAAAACCAAATGATAGCAAAAACAAGATGGCAATGGGTAGAAGCAATGATGCTGTGATATTTGATTGTAAAGATAACACAATCTTCATGTGATCTCCTCATCCATCTGGAAATACAAAGCCAGGAATAGAAACAACAGCAGAGCATAGCAGGAATCGCTATGAACTAATATCAAACGTGACTTGAAGACCCAGATTTGTCAGAAGACAGGCTGGAAATTATGAAAATATGGCCGATCTTTAGCAGACACTGCATAAGATGGTACAAAATCAGAAAGACGGAAAGAGAGTTAATAATCATTAATGACTGCAGACATCAGGAGATTTCTCAAAGAATTCCCGTGAAAATGTGATTCATGAGTTTATGGCCATATCACATTGAAACACCAGTTCTCATACGATCACTGAAGTTAAGCAACGTCGATCCTGGTCAGTAACTAGATGGGTTATTGTTTGTGAATATCAGATGCTGTGGGCTTACTAGTGGGGGGGGTATAAAGGGCTTACGGCCATAACACATTAAAACACCGGTTCTCATGCGATCAAAGTTAAGCAACGTCGAGCCTGGTCAGTACCTAGATAAGTGATCGCTTTAGAATACCAGGTACTGTAAGCTTGGATGTGCGAGTGGTCTAATGAAAATTGGAGAGCCGTGTTCCAATTCTAGTCCGGTTCGTTATATTCACTTACGTTCAAATGTTTTTGGGAAAGGTATGACTCATATTCCAACAGCTATGGATTAATTAGTAGGACTTGTATTAATAAACGGTATCTCCCCACCAACCGCCGCCCAGTTATAAGTTAATTAGTAAATCATTATTATTTTGATTTCTTATTGATTTAGAAGGGGGGTTCTGTTTATAATATCTTACAGGGTCATATCGAACTTTTACAGAATTAGGCCTTAGCTGTTGCGGGGAGGAAAACAAATTATTTTTTAGGATTTCTGTTAAATAATGAAGTAACAGCTACATACATTTTTAAGTAAAGACAAATATTTAATTAATAAAATGATATATTCGATTAATTAATAAAATATTATGTATCTGATTAATTAATAACAAATTATATATCCGTTTATTCTTAATTTAAGATAAATAATTATGAACCACAAATGTTTGTTTTTAAAATAGTTTAAAAAATTCAGAAAATTAAAAAAAAAAAAAATACAATACCAATGATACACATTTTCAAACTTGACTAAGTAATTTAAGCTAACGCCAATAACTCTTTAAAGTCAGGGATCTATTTCACACTGTATCGATGTTATAAACAGGACCCCGTATTCTAAATCGACAACAAATTAATATTCCTTTATTCTGACAAATTCTAAACAATGTTAATCTATAGATATGATTTCCCCCAAAAAGTTTTCCTATTTTTTTAAGTGGGGCCAGCATATTTGTCGCGTGAAAAATGTTATATATATATATATATATATATATATATATATATATATATAATTGAACATTGAAATCAACACTCAGAGGCCTCTGAGTATTGACTTCAATGTTCACTTTTACATTTATATTTACATACGCTCTATCTCTGATATTGAGCACTTTATCCCATATATATATATCCGCGTTTCAAGTACAAAAAGAAAGTTCTACTCGGCTTCTTCCAAAGAACTGCTATTTTGAAGGACAGACTCCTGTATGGATTCTTTCCTGAAAACTACAACCTTACCCTCTTAAAGTCAAGGATCAATTTATGTATACACATTTAACACAAACCCATTGCATCCCTTAAAATTATCTTCAGAAATATGGTGTGCAATACAATAGTATTCTGCGAAATCAACTGTAAATATCCATTAAAAACTTTGGAGTCTCTTCACATCAAACAATGGCAATCTACCATCATTTTTTTCTTTTTAATAAACACATGTTAAAATGCCTTTGAACTGTAAGGTGAATTTTTAGTGACGTGAACCTATAATCTATTCCCCCACCCCCCACTAGTATCTGAAACTACGTCATAAAAGCTCCATCGGTTATCTCTACCTATAATCATCGGTTTATGTGAGACTAAAATAACCTTAGTCATGAAGGCAATATGTTAGGGGTACCGAATGAAAAATGGATTCACCGCGATTCCAATGTTTCTCTTACGGCTCCATGACACATTAGTTGACACATTGTAGATTGTTTTGTGAATTAGTTTTTTAATCAATCTAAATATCTTCTTCGACGTATGAATTTGTTCTTTATTAGTTTTCGAAAAAAAAATCTTTATATAATCAGCATAGTAACAGGAGATGCGCTGTGTGAATATGTGAAATGAAGATAGATAGAAACAGAATGAGATAGATAGATAGATAGATAGATAGATAGATAGATAGATAGATAGAAACAAAATGAGATAGATAGAAACAGAATGAGATAGATAGATAGATAGATAGATAGATAGATAGATAGATAGAAACAAAATGAGATAGATAGAAACAGAATGAGACAGATAGATAGATAGATAGATAGAAACAAAATGAGATAGATAGAAACAGAATGAGACAGATAGATAGATAGATAGATAGAAACAAAATGAGATAGATAGAAACAGAATGAGACAGATAGATAGATAGATAGATAGATAGATAGATAGATAGATAGATGAAACAAAATGAGATAGATAGAAACAGAATGAGATAGATAGATAGATAGATAGATAGATAGATAGATAGATAGAAACAAAATGAGATAGATAGAAACAGAATGAGACAGATAGATAGATAGATAGATAGATAGATAGAAACAAAATGAGATAGATAGAAACAGAATGAGACAGATAGATAGATAGAAACAAAATGAGATAGATAGAAACAGAATGAGACAGATAGATAGATAGATAGATAGATAGATAGATAGAAACAGAATGAGACAGATAGATAGATAGATAGATAGATAGATAGATAGATAGAAACAAAATGAGATAGATAGATAGAAACAGAATGAGACAGATAGATAGATAGATAGAAACAAAATGAGATAGATAGATAGAAACAGAATGAGATAGATAGATAGATAGATAGATAGATATGAACAGAATGAGATAGATAGATAGAAACAGCAGGATAGGTACAGGATATTTCAAAATTATATTTTCTATGTAATTTTTGTATCTTTCCTTCTTAAGTGTGGTAGCGAATATCCGTCTCTTCATATATATATATATATATATATATATATATAGAGAGAGAGAGAGAGGCAGCAAGAATTCAATCAAATTTTATTAAATTCAACTAACAATATCTGACTGTTTAATATTTTATTACATGTCTCTAATCCTCAAATAATTCATTGCACATCTGGATCAAATTAAGTTTATGTTTTTATTCGAGTACTTTCCTGATCATTATCAGAAGTTTAATGTTATCAGTTTCATAACGAATTATTTTGTTAGCTTCATCCTGTCATATTTTGGAATACTATATTTCAAATATATTAACATTAACTAAGTCCAGATTCAAGTCGGAAAATAGGCGACGGCGAACAACTGACGCCCTATAACTAGCTTCTTTGGTGACAATTCATGTAGAAGATAGAAAACTTACGCTACCTATTCGGTCATATCCAAAACACGCACGGCAAAGGCTATGGAAGTAAATCCAGATCTAAAACCCGGAGATTGACTGGCAACTTTCTGTCAATTTCCGTAGCCCAAGCCAGACCCAAATGCAATGCCCTGTATTCCTTTGGAGTTCATTAAAGCTCGAATGAGTCAGGCAATCCGCTGCCTGGCTCAGGATGTAGGGCGGAGAGGAACCCAAACGGGGCTATGTCAAAGGGCTGAGTTTTGTCTGGGCAAGGTAAACAAAGGCGTCTACGTGGAATTTCTTTGACTGAGCTTACGGGCTCGGGATACTCCACGTAAAATAATTGGCCTTGTGCCACATCCCGCTTGTAGAGAGATCAGGTAAATACCGTATTCCTTTGGAATTTGTCGGTACGGCCAAGAGGGGTTGGCATGTAGTCTGGGAAACACACGATCTCCATATACCATCAGCCAGGTCTCCGCTCTGGGGAGGTCACTGTCATCACCAAAGGACTGAATTTTGACCAAACAGAACACTACCTTTATCTCACGAGATAAATGGATGCCTACTTATATTTCAAATTTAGATAGATAGATAGATATATAGATACGAACAGAATGAGATAGACAGATAGATAGATAGATAGATAGATGGATATGAATAGACTGAGATAGATAGATAGATATGAATAGACTGAGATAGATAGATAGATAGATAGATAGATAGATATGAATAGACTGAGATAGATACGAACAGAATGAGGTAGATAGATAGATAGATAGATAGATAGATATGAATAGACTGAGATAGATACGAACAGAATGAGGTAGATAGATAGATAGATAGATAGATAGATATGAATAGATTGAGAGATAGATACGAACAGAATGAGGTAGATAGATAGATATGAATAGATTGAGAGATAGATACGAACAGAATGAGGTAGATAGATAGATATGAATAGATTGAGAGATAGATACGAACAGAATGAGGTAGATAGATAGATATGAATAGATTGAGAGATAGATACGAACAGAATGAGATAGATAGATATGAATAGATTGAGAGATAGATACGAACAGAATGAGATAGATAGATAGATATGAATAGATTGAGTGATAGATACGAACAGAATGAGATAGATAGATAGATATGAATAGATTGAGAGATAGATACGAACAGAATGAGATAGATAGATAGATAGATAGATAGATAGATAGATAGATACGAATAGACTGAGATTGATAGATACGAACAGAATGAGATAGATAGATAGATAGATAGATAGATGCAGCTGTGGTTAAAAAAAAGAGAAAGGAGAAATAGGCCAACCCCTTAAGATAAGACTGTGTGTTATTTAAGTGGCATCGTGTATAGAACAATTATACAGCGCTTAACAACACCAGATGAAGAATTTACGTAAATTAATTTTAGACAAAATTTAAATATTTTTTTATACATTCTTAGGGGAGAGCTATTCAGTTTACTATATATTGTTTCTTTTATATAATAACAGCATCAAGTATTTTGTGTCTTTCCTTGCAGTGAATGTTGTATATTATTTTGCTGTTGTCTAGACTCAATAGCTTCATCTACCGCAAGGAAATTTGGTTCTCTGTGTCGTGCCAGAAAGTTTTTTCTCGTCTGAGTCCATCGTTCAAATCTATAATTCAACCATCCGTCCTTGAAATATTGCTGTCATATATGGTCTGGTGCACCTGCTGTAAGTCTCGGGGTCCTCGACAAAATCCAGAGATGGATATGCAATGTGATAGGTCCTGATCTGGCATCTAGTCTACAGTCGCTTTCTTACAGACGTGCCGTAGCTTCCTCCTGTCTCTTCTCTTAGTATTTTGGCGGCAACTGTTCCGACGAGTTGCTTTCTCTTGTTCCCAGACTGCGTGAATTTAAACGAGCTACTGGGTTCGCCCCTTTCACTGTTGAAATGGTTAAATGTAACAGTCTCTTCTACTCAAACAGCTTCTTCTCCCGCACTTCCCGTCTGTGGAACTCCCTTCCCCTTACTTGCTTCCCTGATGACTATAATCTTCAAACATTCAAGTGTAATGTCAATCAACGTCTAACACCCTCAGCTTGTTCCCCGTCCTTCTCTTTATCCTCTCCCCAAACACGTCTCTTTACTCTTCTTCTCTACCCTCTGTAACCCCTTGCGTGCTAGCGGCACTCCGGCCTTGCTTGGGGTGAAATGCCGTAAAAAAATCGTACATATTTATTACAATCATTAAGAGATATGCATCAGTGAATTATGTTTTTAATAGCTTTTTCATCATGTTTATAGTTAGAGTGCTTGTGATTACATCTAATAAAAGTTAATGATGTTTATTTTTGTTTACACCAGGATGGTTGTGTTAAATTCTTTAACGCTAGTTTTGTGCGCTCGTCAAGGATGTGGCTGGGGAAAATATTTCTTCTGAATGCGAAGAAGAAATTAGTTAATTCGGTAAAACATGTTCTTTAGCTATTTTCTATATGTGAAGATATACAATTTTGCAGTTAAGACAAATATTGTTGTTTTTTATACAGTAAAGAAGACAAATAATGACTATAATCGTCCACTAAAACGACAAGGAAATGATAATAGTAATATTAACCGTTTCCCTATAAGGAAACATTTTGCATTTATTGGCCGAGCAGCCAGTACTGCTTTCGAATAAAATTTATAAAACTTTTTCTCTTAAAAAAAACATTCTCAGTAAAATAGGGTTTTTCAAGTCCAGTAGCTGTTATCGATCTTTCCAGTATTGATGCGGGTTTCCTTCCTAACCTTTTGTTTGAAATAGTGTGGAATGCCAACATCTTGATTACGTCATTATATTCTCTTCGAGTTACATGTGCTAGCCATTTTAGTTGTTGCTGCTGTTGGTAGTCCTTTAGTGATGTAGTTTCTGCTATTATTAGTCGCTGGGAAATACATGTTAAACAAGACCTAAAACTTTGTGATTCTGTATCGCCAGTCCACAAGATTCGAAGAAGGATGGTCATTGCCAAGACTCCCAGACTTCACACACTTAAAACCTTTTTAGCCATTGATCTTATATTGGTTACACTACTACATGCCTATCCAGACGACTTACGTTACACCGACCAGACCATTCTATTAGAACTCATTTAAACACACACAAATATACCAGACTCCATATGAAGCATATTATTAGAAAATACAAGTGCAATAGCCTCATCCACATGTAAAAACAAGATTAAAAATAATGAAGGCTCTAATAATAAAAACCGAAAACCCAATGCTCAATAACATTAAGTATGAACGCGGCCACAACGTGCTGACAGTGTTCAAAAAATAAAATATTACTATAACTTTAGACACATGCATAAAATACCCACATATTTAGTTAAATATAAAAAAAAAAAAAAACATTGCCATTGTTAATGTCTAAAACAATAGTCGAAAGATTTCGTATATGCAGAACTTTTGGACAGTTTTTACACATTTTGTGTCCAGAAAAAAAAAAACTCTTGTACGAACACAAGAAAAATTAAATAAAAAGCTTAATCGCAGTACCTTGTCAGTTGTTTTTAAAGAAACACACACACACGCACCCCCCCCCACACACACATATATATATGACCGGAAGGCCGGTCATTTCCTCATTTATGAATTAATAATAACAGAATTAACAATTATCAGAATTGGATCAAGTCGGCTCCCCACGAAAAATGATTACCCGTAGAACAACATTTCCGTCTAGAAAAACATGATTTTAAAACCCATGCAAAATTCACTATAATTGAAAAAATAGAAATAGACAGAAAAGATAAGCTTAGAAATATACTAGAGGAACATGAAGATAAATGGATTTTGCGCCTCAAAATACTCCGTCCAGACGGGCTTAACATACAACCCCAGAAATCAAGCCCTACCCACATTTCTCACTCACACAAGACAGACATGCTTGCAAAGGACCAATATTTAATAAATAGTGAACATTAATCTCAGAGAAAAACAACTAAATTTTCCTAGAGAAAAATTACCAGATAGCGAGCGGGTGAAGCCTACTAATTATATATATATATATATATATAGAGAGAGAGAGAGTAAAATATATTTTCAAGTATACATATATGTGAATTCATATATATATATATATATATATATATATATATATATATCAAATGTCGACAGCACAATAACATGTACATTGGGAAACATCACCCGATATAAAACCCCGCATCAAGTAATACAAAAGAGACTTGTGATTAGATAAACATTCAAATTTTCTCGTTTTACATCGCAACGACGTGGGACATAACTTTAATTTCACCAATGCCAACTTTATTTTTAAAAAAAAGAACATAGCCCTTTAAAGAGAAAATATTATGAAAACGTATTTATAGCAATACTGCCAACAGTCAACACACGTTTAAAAAAACTACATTACATCACCATTTTTCTACAGATTCATTATTCATTAATCCAACTGATTTCTTTCTAATGCATAAAAATCAATGTAGATATTTACAAAATACGCATGAAATGTGCTTTAATGAAAAATCAAACCAAAAGAAGATTTATTCAAAATACCCTGCAGCGTCTCACTAACCTTTACACACTTAAGCGTCCAGAATGTTTCTCATACATATTTGAATATTATCTGGGACTTCATGACATGTGACATGTAACTAACCAATGAGAACTAGCCAAACACAACATGCCATTAACCTGCATCTCTTTGTTTTTTATCATTTTTTATCATTTCTATCTTCATCTCTGATGAAGCTTTAATAAAGAGAAACATGTTAGATTGAGATCTGTTTCCTATTTATTCTGTATCCTATCAACTATATATATATATATATATATATATATATATATATATATATATATATATATATATATATGCGTATGTGTGTGTGCATTTAAAACGTGACATAAAATAAATTTACTTATCCAAGTCTGTATTCATATATATATATATATATATATATATATATATATATATATATAGATAGATAGATATATAGATAGATAGCAAGAAACAGCCATATATATACATATATATATGTTGGAATAAAATATGCATCGGAATCTTATTCATTATCTTAGATAGATAGATAGATAGATAGATAGATAGATAGATATAAGTATTGTTGGGAAATGTATGAATCCGTTTTTTCTCCCCTGCGACTAGCTGTGCGGTAAATAACAGGGTAGACTGGCAACCAATCTAAAGAAAGAAAACTCTTTATACAATACTTTTGAGAAAGCAATTGGAAATCAACACACTATCATATGAAAATTCCCAGACAGTTTATAAAAGAAAAAAGGAATCTATAGCGATACATACATTTACTCATATACATATAACTATACATATATATATATATATATATATATATATATATATATATATATAGGTACAGAGCTAAAAAAAGAACTGCAAACCAATAGACAGAGAAAGAGCACTTATACACGTGCATCTGTTTACGTTTCCCTGTGACCCGGATGACGCCCTGTGACGATCTAAGGCGACGGAAAGACGGGGGGTAAACCAAACAAAAAAAAAGAAAACACCGAGTGTTGTAAGTATTGTCAACGTTTCGAAATTAATCGCACTTCTTATTTTTCAAAGAACTAAAATTCCTAACGTATTAGCTTTTATCTTTTAGCATCTGTTTCTATTTTAACGCATAAAAAAAGATACTAGTATTACTGTATTTGATGGTATATAAGATATATTAAGTAAATAAGTACTAACTTAGCGTGGATCTACTGAAATGCCGTCCTGGGTATGACGATAAACTACATCTGATCAGGAGTTTTTGAGAAGCGTCGAACCACCTCTTAATTGATGCTGTTCCCAGTTCTACCCTAACCCGGGGTGGTAGCACCTGCTAGGGTCCTGGGTATGACGATAAACTACATCTGATCAGGAGGTTTTGAGAAGCGTCGAACCACCTCTTAATTGATGCTGTTCCCAGTTCTATCCTAACCCGGGGTGGTAGCACCTGCTAGGGTCCTGGGTATGACGATAAACTACATCTGATCAGGAGGTTTTGAGAAGCGTCGAACCACCTCTTAATTGATGCTGTTCCCAGTTCTACCCTAACCCGGGGTGGTAGCACCTGCTAGGGTCCTGGGTATGACGATAAACTACATCTGATCAGGAGGTTTTGAGAAGCGTCGAACCACCTCTTAATTGATGCTGTTCCCAGTTCTATCCTAACCCGGGGTGGTAGCACCTGCTAGGGTCCCATCTATGGGCAAATAGTTAACACCAAAACTGATATCAAAACACTATTAAACTGAAGTATTGAGGGATAATGACGAGGAAACACACGTGTTATATTTAACAAAACAAGATAAGGAATTTATTTACAAGTTTACACATTTGAAGTTGTTAGTAGCTTGTTTCAGGAAAAAGAATCAAATATTTGAATTTCGTAGTTTCGATGAATTGTCAAGAAGAAAAAATGTTCATGTTAAATCATCGGACACAAAGTAATAATCCAAAAACGTTTAAAACAATTTGAGAGAGTTCGTTTTTCATATAAAAGTTATATGGTTGTATTCAACATGAATGACAAAATATATTTTAATGTACTGAGCTTTGGAGTTGAATAGAGTTCTTTAAAATTGCCCTGTTTTCATTCGAGTGTGAGAATGCATCAGTCTATAATTTTATACTGGGGTTATTAAGACGCGTGGATCTCTACTTCTTTCTGCCTTTTGTCTGTCTGTCTGTCTGTCTGTCTGTCTGTCTCTCTCTCTCTCTCTCTGCCTCTCTGACTTGATTCAACTTTCTCTGCCTATTTATATCAAAAAACGATTTGACATCGACTCGTTACTTCTTTTTCAGTTTGTAAGCCGCTGCCTTTTCCATTGGTCAAAATAAATTTTCACATAGGCTCATTAAACTTTGCCTTGGTCTTTTCTTCAGGCCGGAGCCAGTCCCTTTTTCTATTGGTCAAAATAAATTTTCACATAGGCTCGTTAAACTTTGCCTTGGTCTTTTCTTCAGCCCGAAGCCAATCCTTTTTTTCTATTGGTCAAAATAAATTTTCTCATAGGCTCGCGAATTTCAAAACAGTGAAAAAAAGAGTTATTTTTATTTCGCATTCACTACAAAAGTACAAAAATAAATTTTTATAGTAAAAACATCAGCAATACAGTTTTGAAAAAAAAATTACCATTAATTATTTTTGAAGAAAAACAAATATTACCATCAATACATTTAACTCTCGACAAAAACCCTCTTTACAAAAATACGTCAATGAAACCTGATCTACAAACTGATTTCTTGCAAAGCTATTGTAAAAACCTTGTCAGCATTAAATAACTCATTGAGGTTGTTATGCCGTAAAACAAGATAAACCTAAACGCTCTACTGAAATAGTCGTGCATTCCCCAAGTTCGGACCCAGATAAAGCCCAGGGTTTCGAATGTTGATTTTCAAGGGTAATTCTCAACAAAGAGGATATCTATGATCGTGATAAGACTTCACGTGTTTTGTGCGTTGTATTCTAATGGATAGTGGCTCGGAATGAGAAATCGGAGAGCTGTGTTCGAATTCCATTTGAGTTCGTTACCTTTAAATATCTTTGGGAAAGGTATGAATCCATCTCTTGTCTCCAGCACCATCACCATCCCCTCAGCTATAGGCTGAATAGCAGAAGAGAGAGAGAGAGAGAGAGTTCTTTAACCTTGGTTGGCAACCAGTCTACCGCAAAAGAAATGGCAACTTACCTCTGGAGGATCATCTTCCTAGTCAGTCATGAATCGAAAGAGACATGATTACACAAGAGATTATCACATATGATACTTAACTGACTGCTGAGATTTAGCTACGCATCACAAATTTCGTTAGAAACAAAGAAAAGAGATCTGTCTATATTTCTAAGATGAGGTATTGTAACTATTTACACTATTTACATTATTCGGACTGCTGTTCTCATCTTTACTGCCATATTCACGACGTTTCGGTCGTTGTACGCTCCGGCCTTCTTCAGATGATATTTCTTAGAATTTCGAAATTTGGAATGTGGTACGTGGAGTTAGAACAATCTATCTCCGTGGACTAAATAAAGGGTTTAGTTTTACTAAACCAACTCAACAAAAAACACCTAAATCCCTCAACCTGTCTTTCTCCAACATTCATGGTATTCGTACCATCCTCTGCAGTGTGGAATCTTTCCTCTTCGAAAAGTCGCTGGACATCCCAGCTCTCTGTGAAACTAATCTTAATTCTTCAATCCCCTCCTCTGATTTCTCGATTCCTGGTTATCTTCCTCTCTTTAGGAAGGACTGTTATGTCCACATGTAAGGTCTGAGAGTTTATTTCCGCGAACATCTCCCACTGGCTAAAGAGCTCTCTCGTGAATCTCCAGACCATTCTTACATGTGTCTCCGTCTCTCTCTACTAAACTCAGTCAGCTATCATTTCTTTCTCTACCGTTCCCCTTCCTCTCATGACTGTTGCGTACTGGATAGTATTTCTGATAATATAGATATGGCCATCTCTTTATAACCGTTTGCAAATATATTTGTGATTTTAATGCCCACCATAATTAATTACTCCGTTACTATTTACTCCTGTCTCGATAGCAAATCCGTCAGAGCTGACAAAGTTAACCCGTCCACTGCTCTTGAAAAAAAACTTCAGTATGTGATTAACTGGGGCAGGGAATGGCTCGTAAATTTTAATGCCTACAAAACGAAACTGCTCTCATTTAAGTACCACAGAGAAACTTTCCTTCCCGCCATCAGCATGGCTGATGCTAGACTCATTTATCAAGAGCTACAAAGGAGAGGAAATTGTCGAGAGTCGTGATCACCAACGTCTGAAAGGACACGATACATAGAAGAAGAAAATACTTGGAATCTGAAAGAGACCGTTGGTATTTCTAGGATACATAATGAGGAAAGAGGGCTTGGAAAGTGTGGCACTCACAAGGCATACTGAAGGCAAGAGGGAACAGTGGTAAACAGCGAGTTACCTACCTAAAGAGCCTGTATAGATGAATAGCAGAACATGGTGTGCAAGGGATAGTGAAAAGACACATTTCAAAGGGCCACACAGGATAGGAAGTTGCGGCGAGCTTTGTTCACCCACCCTTTCAAGTAAATCTCTACTTACTGGTCACAGGGATCCGTTCCTGCACTGGTAGTATCACAACTATGACTACCTTGGAGTGGCTCTGAACAGCTTGGACCAGCTATGACTAGCTTAGACAAGCTAAAACCAGCAGCTCAAGTGAAGACACTCGGGTCTCCGCGTTAAAAACCAAGTTTGTGTCACAACCTGACTCAGTGGGGTGGGGAGTAAATGCAAATTACTCTCTCTCGAATAGTTTGTAACACATTCCTTATCATCTCTCAGGGGCGGCTCCGTCAGAGGACAGTATCGCAACTGAGGAAAATTATACTGAGAGGTGCCGGCCCTGGGGAACAGCTCCCCGAGGCCACGCCCTCTTATTTCACTAGAGCGAGGGATCGGTGTACGCATCGAGGCCAGCGCAACCGACGTTTGCGGAGGCTCGGGAATTTTTGTTTCTTCCCTGGATGTACGTGCTCGGGCTCCCCACATTAAACTGACCTTGTGTCACAGCACAATACAAAATTGCTCCCTTTATCAAATTAAAAGGTCCAGATAGAGCTAATGTTCTGTTTATGTTTCTAGCGGTCCGGAGTCGGAAATGAACGTAGGTTAATACGCTATGATCTTGCAAGAGATTTTAGCTTCGAGTGGTTAGAACAAGCCTAGAATAAAGACCAGATTTCAAAAGAAATATTTCTCAACGACAAAACGGCAGCCGTCGAAATGTTTTGGCAGCAAAACGAACCAGGCCCCGAATCAACCGCGCCCAAACGGATGAGCCAAAACTTGGCCTTACTAAAAACTAAACTTAACTTACTTCGCCAAAGGCCACAAGTGTGACACGCCCCGTTAGGATCAAACACGCTACTTTCTTTTTATGTGCCATGTCCTTTCAGGACGTAGGCGATCATGGCTACCCACCTCCCTCCATCCCTTACAGCCCTCAGCAAGTTCCTTCCCACTGCTTCCTACCCCAGACCACGTTCTGTGATCCACCTGCTCAAGCTCGCCAGGTATGTCACACGTTATTTTCCCTTGTCTCTCTTTCCTTATATTCGACCCGTGAGTATCAGATTCTCCATGAGTATCAGATTCTCCCCTTTCCTCATTATGAAATTTCAGCTGCCTCTTCCTGATATTCAGTATAAGCGTTCTCCTTGTTTGCAACCTCTGTCATCACCGGCGACTGCATGGTCTGTATAGTCCGATTTTCAAACGCATCCAAACCGGATTCCATCGCCTTGGGTACATTTCCGCGGTCATGATTCTAACCAGTCATACGTCATAGTTTTCTCAATCGCCCCCCCCCAGCAATATCCTGGTATTTTTCTAATTTCTCATCCTCCCCCACGCTCACAATACCCAGCTGCGTCTACGATCAGACCGGTTCTTTTTTTTTTCTTTATTCCCTATTAACAGATACTATCTCCTTGATTGAAAGGCTTCGTCAATTTCGGCGTCCCAATAATATCAAACACCTGGCAAGACATATGTGGTACTTGACGTGATATTTATTCTAGCCTATCATAATTCACCAAAACAAAAGCAAGTATGTGTTAACACCTTTAGTCAATTGAAATCAAAAGCCAAGAGAGACATGCCTGATGTATTATTATTATTATTATTATTATTATTATATCTTTATTCTCACACTGAATGTATGAAGCTCATTGCTGATGATTGAGTAAAAGCAACTCCCTTTTTCAGCACCTTCCTCAGTATCCTTGCCGTCTCCGGTAACAGCATGACTTGAACAATCTCAACACTTTCTCGATACAAGCGTTACATGGTCGTAATTCTAACCTTCAGATATCTTTCTCAGCTTTCGTTTAAGGTCTTGGAATTTATGTAGTTTCTCATTTTCCTTTGCGTTCGCACTTTTGGCCGCTGACACAGACGGGACTATGATCCGACAAGTTTTTGTTTCTTTATTCACAATTACCAAATATTGTTTTCTTGATTTGATGGTTTTCTTGCTCTGACTGTCCAAGTACGAATGTAAAGGGGGTTTCATTAAGACGGATTATATATAAGAGTATTTCATTAAAACGGATTATATATAAGGGTGTTACATTAAGACGGATTATATATAAGGGTGTTTCTTTAGACGGATCAAAGTTAGCAGTAAATAAATCAGTGTTATTGGCGAAAATTTATTTATTTCTCTATTGGATCATGTTACTTAAGTCATGGCAATTATATGGAAAAAATAATATCGCCCAAATGACCGCCAAATCTGAAAGAAAAACAAAAAAAATCATTAGATGCTTAAACTTAATTCACATTTAAAATCGCTCCAAGTTATTGGAACACCCTTTATTTAGTGATTTTTGTTTCCCAGGACATAATCTGGTATGTAGTGATACTATTCGTCTACATAGCCGACCCCTAGCCATTTGCACAGTTTCCAGTGTTAGTATTCCTCGATCCAAGTCGCTATTCATTATAACATTAATAACTAATGCTATAATGAAGAGAGGCTTGGATCGAGGAATCGGAGAGCCGAGTTCGAATTCCAGTCAAATCCATTACATTCACTTACGTGCTAATACCCTTGAGAAAGATATGAATCCTCTTCTACTCCCCAAGCAATGGGTAAATAGCAGGACAGACCGGGTTCTATAGCCTTGGGTGGCAAATGGTTTACTGCAGAAAGAAATGACAACCTACTGCGGGAAAAAAAATCTGCGTCGTCAGTCAAGTATCAAAAGATACATGATCGCCCCAAGAGCCTAGTCTATCTTTATATCTATCCCATAAAAATAGGTGGATTCCTGCCTCTCGAAAAGACATTAGTGCGAAAGTGAACGCAAAAACTAGGTTGCAACTCGAACTCGGCTTGCCGATTACAATTTCCACGCCGATAAGCTGCACGTATTGTATATTATTACATAATGATCTATAATTAAATAATAATAGATCATTACGTAATAGATTATTACATAATAGATTATTACATAAACTTAAAGAAAAACACAAAGGAAATCCCGAAATGTTTCCTTATGTTTAAAAAAGGGAAAGAATCGAAAATTGGTAGTCTAATAATTTAGCACCTATCTTTCTCCTACCACCAAAAGTATTTTAGTTTCATAATGCAGAAAATGACAATTGCAATGTGAAGTAATGGTAAAGTCAGTGGGCATCGCTTCGTTCTTCCTGTATACAACCAAATGTGAGGCATACTTTCAAATGGGGGTGGGGCACGTGAAATTTTGTTTTTACCCTGATTCGTATACAGTACTGAACTACATATGGACCCGTGGCCGAGTGGTTAGCACGTTCGAATCTCACCATGGTCGATTTGTTGGAAAGCTCCTGAAAACCATATCGGGGTTGACATAAGCCTTTTGAGTGAAATTCAGTAAACGGAACCTTTGGGAGCCGTCGGTTGTTGTGCTAGCACGAAGTCACAAGTCATCGTGACTGAGAATTTGAGCGTGCTAGCCTTGCTCAAACTGTCGATCAAGCTAAATAGCGCACTCTCTCCCAGGAACTGCAACTAAGGTCTGCTCAACATAGTTGCATTATAAACCACAGTTTACCTCTGTGGGTGATGAACAAACACAACTGTGTCTGCAATGGGCATTAACTAGTCGCCCTAGTATACTGGCATCGTCGAATTCGAGTGCCTGCGCCATTTGCATTATGACGTATCTACTGAACTACCAACTCATCATCATTTATACGCTATGTAGATCAGTGTTCTCCAAAACTTCGTCTCCTGGGTATCTTTAAATAACGTTTGAATTGTACCTGCTTTGCTAACCATATACAAACACTGATTAGATATGTTACTTGTTGTTTCCCGCCACGCCTACTTCCTGTGAGTATTAATTTTTCCTAGCTTTTATACCACATAATGTGTCATAGAAATTTCAATTGCCTCTTTCTGGTAATAGAACTTGGAACTAGAAAAACACTTATATATAATACAAGTGTTTTTCTAGTTCCAAGTTTCTCAAGAATTCCTCGTTGATCATCTGTTCAGTTCATGGTATTCTCAGCATGTGTCTGCAGAATCATGTTCTTGTTTTCTTCATCTATAAGGAAACTGACCTAATATCCGCATGCGTGTCTGCGCATACGCGGTTAATCTTCCGATAAGGGATTTCAGTCACTGTTTATTTCTCTTATATTACTTAAACGTGTAAACTTCTGCTACACGCACCCCACACACAAACACACACTCCCACGTTATTGATCTCCCACAGGCACAATTTCTTCCCATAACTAACATGTATGGTTACCTTCTTGTTTTTTTTTTGTTTTGTTTTTTTTTTGGGGGGGGTTAATTATTTCACCCCAGATAAGCCAATAAAGTCACTAAGCTACAAGGGTTTAATTGGAGTGAGAGAATATAGGTGAAAACATCATTAAGGAAAGAGAATAAAAGAACAGGAATTAAGAAGACAACGACTGATATTGCATTTCAATTTTAGATAATCACAGTTGACTCGAAAGCAAGATACCGGAAAAGAGTTCCACAAGTGAACAGTGCGATAGAAGAAACTGTTAATATAGAACTTATTATTACATGCAGCCATTTTGACTATAAAATGATGAGGTCTTGCGCCAATTTGGTACTGCGCTTAAATTCATAAAGTTTACATATACAGTAAAGTTCATAAGAAATATTACCATAAAAATATTTATACAAAAGCACAGTGAAGCTAGGTTACGGCGCTGTGAAAATGATTGGATTCGAGATGCCAGGTCAGGATAAATAATATTTCATTTTTGTATGTTATCAAGAATCTTAAATAGATAGGAAAAGCATCAGACCAGATGTAACAGTAATATTCAATGTATAGACAAATCGTAGACATATAAATGTGTAAGATAGATTCTATAGAGAAAAATTGTTTAGCATGACACCGTGAACCAACTTTCCTAGTAGCAAATCTAGCAATTGATTTAATATAGACTTTCCACTTCATGTCAATAGAAAACGTTAGCCAGAGAAGGCGCAATGAGTCACTCTTCTGGAGGTTAGGAAGGCAAGATAAGTTCTCTTAGACGATTAAAAGAGTAGTTTCGTTTTGGAGACGTTAAAATTAACAAGCCACTCCTTGTCCCATTTAACAACAGATTGAAAGTCATTTTTTAGATCAGCTGCCAATTTGACCTTATCGAACTAATCAGACTTGCCTTTTTATTTTTTTTTTTATTCTTTCTTTCATTAATGTACCCCAGTAGAACTCTCTGTGCATCACGAGATCTGTTAAACTTTGCAGCATTTTAATATATTTTCAGCATCTCACCCACGTTAACACAATTCTTAAAATGATGTCAAGTGACAAATTCTAAACAAAATAATATAATATCCTGTTCCTTAACACAATTTTCCTTTTTCCACTTATGACATATGATCTTCCTTCCGACATTTTCCGGGATATAACGTTACACCATATTAAACATGTAAATATCAACCACCGGCAAATACAGAGAGATAGTACTTTCAGTGCGTTTGTACTAAAACTGGCACAGTGTTTTTATCTAAGCTAAGTAAGGTATTAAGAAACAGAATATTTATATTTAAATATATTTAAGTAAGGTATTAAGAAACAGAATATTTTTGTTAGAAACAAAGAAAACGGTACTAAACTGCTGTGTGATATCAATCCTCCTATATGGCAGTGAATTCTGGATTATCCTCGCACAGATGAAAAAAAAAGGACTTGAAGCAACAGAAATGTGGTTCTACAGAAGGATGCTAAGAATACCATGGACTGAATATATGAGCAACGATTAAAACACTTATACTTAACATTCGAAAAAGACAATTTAAATTTCTAGGACACATAATCAGGAAAGAGAACTTGGAAAATTTGACACTCACAGGGCACACTGAAAGCAAGCAGAACGGCTCAAAGCAACAAATGTTCTACCTGACGAGCTTGTGTGAATGGGTGGCAAAACAGGGTTTAGGGAAGATAACAAAAAGTCAAAATTTACTAACATCGACAAAGGATAGAACATTGTGGAGGGCCATGATCGCCAATGTCCTAAAGGTACACAGCACATAGAAGAAGAAGAAGAATATTTCCGCATTTGGATCAGTTTTAACAAATTTACTATCGGAGAAAAAACATATTTAATATAAAATAGGCTAACTTTATCAGATCAAGATTTTCATATGGATAACATGTCCAGTGCCAGACAACCTTGGAGTTGGTTTGGTTTATTTTGTTTTATGGCATATCAACCTCAGTGGGTCATTTAATGCCAACAACATTTTTGAAATAGATTCATAGCGATAGTTTGATAAAAAAAAAAAGTGTATATGTATGTATATATATATATATTTGAACCATTTTTCAATTACTCATATTTTTTAGTACATTCCAACTTCTTTTAGGAAATCTACAATCTTGAATGGTTTTATTTTCGTAAAACGTTCCTTTAAATTACTCACTTGGTAATATTTTGTTCACACTAGATCAAAATCTACAAACTCTAACAGTATATGTTTCACTGCAAATTTTCATTATTGCTAATAATAATTTTTCCTTCAAAAATTATTGCTGGTAATAATTTTTTATTACAAAGTATTTCTGGTATTAAAATCTATTTTTACACAAGTTTGGGTGTTAACTATTTGCCTATAGCTTGGACCCTAACAGATGCTACTATCCCGGGTTAGGGTGGACCTGGGAACACCAGCAATTAAAAGGTGGTTCCACGCTCCTCAAAGCCTCCCGATCAGAGGCCTTGCTGTTGGATGTAGTTTATCGTCATACACAGGACGGCAACCTTGGAGTAGGCACTTGATTCGCACACGAGAAATAATTCTCAAATTTTTGCTATTACTCTAATGTAGGCGCCCTCTCTGTAAGCCAAGTCAATATTTCTGTAATCAGGCACAAGGCTATGATAGGGGGGATATACACTTAGCATGGAACTCACCAAGCTGGTAATTCTAAATAAACCAACATCGTAAGGATTACTCTGTGGTAGGCGCCCTCTAGATATATAATTAGGTTAGTGTGGCATGAAGTTTTATAGATGGACTAAGAATGATCTTGTATAACATATGAACATCCAAGTATTTCAAGAAATAGAACTCAAGATAAGCTGAAACAATGAAAATGGAATTGGAAAGAAAGCATAAAAATCCATGATAAAAGATTAGGATGGGGTATTATATAAATATTAAACACTTCAAATACGTCGGTGTATAGATCAGTTACAACAAATTTAATATAGGGGACAAGGAAAATGAATAGGCGGCGTTAGGGGTAGTTTCACTCAATACCGCAAATTGCTACAAAAGTCTCGAGTCATATCCTTAAATAACCTCATCAGATCAATCCTTTGATATGGATGTCATGTATAACACCAAACACGTTCAAAAATATCTAAACTCTCAACTCTATCCAATCTCTTCCTCAAATCAATGGTTAAAATGGCTTTGAGTGACTCAAGCTTGTGAGTCTTGTCGACGACCATCCTCCTTTAAATATTGAGTACTGGTTCTACAGAATCACAACCAAAGAACTGTTCCAAATAACAGAAACTACATCACTTGAAGACTTTCAACAGCAATAATGAGTAAAATGGATATCACATGTAACTTGAAGAGAATATAATGACATAAACTAGATGTTGACGTTCTACACTACTTCAGACAAAAGATTAGGAAGGAAACCCCCATCAATACTGGAAAGAGCATTAACAGTTACTGGATTTGAGAAACCTACTTTCCTGAAAATTTCTTTTAAGACAAAGATTTTTATAAATTCCAACCGAAAGCAGTACTCGCTGCTGTGAATATCGAATGTTTTCTTATAAGGAAATGACTATTATTATCATTACTACTTGATTAAGAAGAGTTGGGACGTTTTAGAGTTATTGTCGAATATATAGTTCAATGGTTTACATAATAAAATTAATAATTTACTGTTATATAGGAAGAAAATGAGTAACTGCCGACACCGAGGCTCGAGCGTGATACTCTGGACTTATGAATATGTTTTTCGCCAGGTGTATAAATACCGGTATCAGGCTGGAGTGATTATTGAGTGACTATTGTGAAACTATCCAGTCGAATTAGTGTGAATTATTGTGCGTCGATGATTTGGGTTCTTATTAAGGATTTACCGGACGTTAAGCCGAGCCGAGCCAAGCTGAGCCGCGCTACTAACAAGATATTCACTGAAATGGTTAATTATCTTTGGTTGGCTTTTACTTCTTTGTTCTTGTTAAGTATTTATTTGCAGTTTTAATTAAATAATTATCTTAACATTGAAGTCTTGAGTTATACTTTAACGGCCACCGTACGCCACAAAACTTACACATTTACAATATTGCCCTATGTATTTGATCTTCTAAAAGTAACTTTTTATACATAAGTTCCCTCATTACAAGGCTCATGAGCCATTCAAAGTAGAGGATTACTGAATGAGGTGTGGATATGAATATAAGAGGAGATAGAATAAAGTGGAAATTATGAGAATAAGGCCGATAGATAGCGATTGACCCTTGACTTGACGAGGTTAAAATTGTAACGATCGAAGAAGCCTCCATGCGGTAATGGGTTCCACAAAGTAGCAGTTCCCGAAAAAAAGCTAAGTGGAACTTCCTCTTTATAAATGGAATGAGGAGGAAATTTGGGAGATTCAACTTCGTGGGAACCTGAATAGCGAGTCCTAATTGTCAAGGTTTGAACTGGTGGGGGTGGAGAACCAGAGAGTGGAGTTCATCTGATGGAAATAGCGTCAGGGTATCGATAGGCTTGCGACGTTGTCTGTGGGAAAAGAGGTGGCAGAGTGGGAAATAAATTATCCTATACAAGATCGCGTAACTCGATCAAGGATGGAAAGTAAGAATTTTGATCTCGATCAAGGATGGAGAATAAGGATTTTGATCTCGATCCATGATGGAAAATAAGGATTTTGATCTCGATCCATGATGGAAAATAAGGATTTTGATCTCGATCAAAGATGGAGAATAAGGATTTTGATCTCGATCCATGATGGAAAATAAGGATTTTGATCTCGATCAAAGATGGAGAATAAGGATTTTGATCTCGATCCATGATGGAAAATAAGGATTTTGATCTCGATCCATGATGGAAAATAAGGATTTTGATCTCGATCAAGGATGGAAAATAAGGATTTTGATCTCGATCCATGATGGAAAATAAGGATTTTGATCTCGATCCATGATGGAAAATAAGGATTTTGATCTCGATCCATGATGGAAAATTAAGATTTGATCTCGATCAAAGATGAAAAATAATGATTGGACAGCTCCAGTCCAGATATTATAGCAATACTTCATTTTTGGTCTAATTGACTCTTGTAACGATCATCTTAGAGAATTATGGACTTCTTGACTTGTAGCTCAACCTTTTGCCGATATAAGCTCCCCTTCTGATTTATTTTGGCGATTCTTCATAGATATTTCAAGTAAAAAAAAAAAATTAAAAAGCTTATTTCACTATTTGTAGTGAATTATATAGATCTCTCAAAATATTTGCGTTACTTTATTTTAAAAAATATATTCCATTTACAGTTTTTACATTTTACAGTTTACGTTTCACATTTTACAGTTTACATTTCACACTTTAGAGTTTACATTTTACATGTACTTTATTTAACTTTCGCGTAATTTCAATGAATTTTAAATTCCAACCTTTTATCTTGAACAAAACAAGAAATAACAAAAATGAAAAAATAACATGCTCTAATGGCCGGCGTGTCGGGATTTGTGGAATGAGATCCAGGTTTATGTTGATTCGTGCATCGGCAGGAAGTTCTAAGGTTGACTAACAGTTTTTTAACAGTTTAACTTTTATTTTGTGTATCCAATATCGATCACACGTGTTGGTTCTTCTGATTGGCTAGAAATTGAAGTTATTTATTTGATTTTTTTTTTATTTATCATTGCCGGAAGATGTACGCCTAGACCTAATTTTGATATTTGATTTCTGCATTTGAGATTTTCACTTCCGGTGGCTTCTTAACCTAAATCAGCCATTTTGTGATATATATGTATGTGTGCATAATTGTATGTAGTAATCCACTGCAATAAATGCATGCAATTATTTTTTTTTATTTCAGCAATCAAAATTCTATGAAACATTTAATGCGCATTCGTAACATCAACTTTAATATTTATAACAACCAAATCTTTTATAATGAAATTATAAAAATTCTTTCATAATAGCAATAAAAAATAGACATGTTAAAACAAGAGGGGAAGCTAACAGAAAAAAAATTGATTTTTTTTTTTTTTTTTACGGTTTATGAATACATTGGGGTTCATTTAAAGCCAGAACAGATTTTGGATTTAGAGAAGGTTGCTTACAGTATCCGATATTCCCATCTAAGTACTGACCGGCATCGACGCTGATCGAACAAGAATCGATGTTTCCAGCACCAAAAAAAAAAAAAATAAAGTTAACAAAAACATTTCCATTCCTATAATAGCTAAATAATACTTCCCCTAAGATAAAATAAGAAAGCAACTTAACCGGGCCTTGTTTACATATTTTTATATTACCTCTTTACAAACATGACAGTGAAATCGAGAGTGATATAGACTCTGAAGATGAACACTCGTTTGAGCAACACTACGATAAAAAAAAAAAAGATCATGATCTTCCATACCTAGACAATCTCTTAGGGAGAGAAAGGAAGATGGCGAGGAGACAAAACTCCCAGAAGTACCAAAGAAAATAAAGGTTAAGAACTCTTCGGTACAGGGAGATGAGGTGACTCATTTACATATGAAGGCACAAAGAGTATAAATAGCTATGGCTATTACCCATGAGTCAGTTAGGTGCATACTACTTCGCCTGAGTCAATAACGCAACACAGCAGCATTTTTTTTTACCCCTCTATTCTGTTATTTTTCCTCTTAGACGTTTTTATCGATATCATTAACTTTTGTACTCACGCTAAAATATTTCAACACAAAAGTTATTCATGAGATTAGATAAAATAAAACTTTACTATTACTGAGGTATTTGATGCGATCCTTGTAGCTGATTCTGAGCCACCAATTTTTTAAAAATCTGCCTTCAGCTTGATCAGGGATAGTGAAAGTTCCCCTCTGATTACAGTGTCAAGTAGGTTTACTGGCTTTTGATCGGGATAAACACGATTAAAGCCAGCTTCAACTTTGTAAGATATAAGTAAAGCAATAGCATAGAATTTTACTTTATCCCAGAGTAATGGATATTTCTTGACAATGACTTCCATTGAGTATGCTTCCCCATGTTTGAAACTCGCTTGAACTGCTTCAACATTGTAATTCAATGCAACTCTCCAATAAAGCAGTATTTATATGAAAAGCATTAATTACAAAAAGACCCCGTCGCCTAAACTGCTATATTTATCTCCAGTAGGTAATTGAACTGAGCTTGCAAATTTTTCAAATTTCAATGTACATAGAAAAGTCATCATCACGCAGTCCGTTGATGATCGAGGCTAGATATGGGAACTATTCTACATTGTGTATTCACGCTGAACAGCATGAGTTTTCCATGATAAGCCGTCATAGCTCTTTTACCAGATCATAGTGCTCCCTCCTTGTAATTTGCTTATTAAATAAATTCAGTTTTCCAAATAACTGATGAATACATATATTTTATTAGAGAAATAAAAACAGACATATTAAAAAGACATTCATAGCAAAAAAAAAGAAGGGTAACAAAAATATATGTTGCCGAATATTGGTAATACCGAAATATAACGATTAAAACTAGCTAAACTAATCCTCTCTCATCAGAGCAAAAACTCGAGGATAAAAAATGTGCAGAGAAACTAAAAAATATCCAACCTCAGACTAATATTATATAGAAATATATATATATATATATATATATATATATATATATATATATATATATTCTTGTAACCATCTCTCGTTAAGTAAAATTTTCTTCAGGGAATTTTTTCTTTACATGGCCCTAATGATTACGGTACAATTTAATTAAAAACAAAAAGTAATAAAACAAAAGTAATAAAACATTCCGAAAAATGTTTTGTTTTTTTTTTCATTTAAAGGCCGGATTTAACGCTAATTTTTAACATCAGCGGTTTCATTTTTCAAATTAAAAAATGATTTAAATTCTCCCGGGATTTTCATTAAAAAATATAAAAAAAAATATTAAATGATCCTAGGGTTAGGAAATTTTAATAAAGTTAAATAAGTAGGTGTCGACTATTTTTTTTCTTTAAATATTTCCACAAACATCATTCTAAGTTCACTTTGCAAAAATAAATCTATAAGTAGTACAATGTGTAGTGGTTCCGAGGTTTGGGCATTCAATTGAGAGACAGGCCAAATCTGCACATGGGAATGAACTACTGACAGTATATGATGAAACGCCATCTCTGGGTAGAGGACTTCTTAGAGTGAAATCAACGGTCCGGGTTGAGGTCTCTTTTGATGGAATCAACGTGCGTGACCAAGGCGAGCCTTCAAGTCTGTGGGCTCCGTCGGTTCTACGTTGCCCAAAATGTGCTATGCATGAATGAATGCATAACAAGAGAGCTGGTTAGGAAAAATATTAATAATGTGCATAAGGTCTATAAGATGGCGTATCCGTCATCAACTTGGCAAAGAGAAAACGGCGAAACGAGTTCGAATTGTAGTGATGCTTCTTGCATTTTCATAAACACTTTAATAAAAATAAATTTAACCCTCTTTTATCTCGTCCCATCACTGACAAACCGAGACGATAGTTAAAGAAAAAATGGGTTCCCAAATACTTGGCCAGGTAGTAGATGCAAAATAGCTGCTATATCCATTGTCAGTTTTGACAGATTATGTTTTATGTTTATTCTCATTTCTCTTTTTACTTTCTCTCTCTCTCTTTCTCTCTCTCTCTCTCTCTCTCTCTCTGTCTTTCTTCTCTCTCTTCTCATGACTCTCAAGGAAGTGTGATAGAAAGAATGAGCGAAAGTATTATTTCTTTCTATCACACTTCCTCTGTCTACGCACACACCCTCTCTCTCTCTCTCTCTTCCTCAGTTACCTCTTTCCCTTTTCCTCTAGTGCTTTCTCTTTCATGTTCCAACTACTTCTTTCTTTCTCTCTCTCTCTTACACTCACACACAAAACACACACTATTTTGTTCATTCTTTCTTTCACATTTCCTCTCTCAACACACACTCTCTCTGTCTCTCTCTCTATCTGTCTCTCTATCTGTCTCTCTATCTGTCTCTCTCTGTGTCTCACTCTCTCTGTCTCTCTTCCCATCTTACCTGTTCCTTTTCATCCTTTCTGTTCTTTACTCCAGCTACTTTTTTCTCACTCTCCATATCTCCTTATTTCCTCTCTTTTCCCTCTCTCTCCCTCTCTCTCAAATTCTCTCTTTCACCTTCCCTCAATTTTTCACTCATTTTTTTTCACTTTTCCTTCATCTCATTCACTTTTCATCCTCTCTCTCTCTTTCTCTCTCTCTCTTTCTCTCTCTTTCTCTCTCTCTCTCTCTCTCTCTCTCTCTCCGAAAAACACACATGACGCATAAAGAAGATTAAAAAGATCAATTAAAGGTAGCAGCCGAAATTAAGAGAAACGACGTAATATCTTATCAAGACAATTTCATTCATTTCCACCATTATATATTAGACCTGATAGAGAAATAGATAGATAGATAAGCATGCTGAGATAGATAGATAGATAGATAGATAGATAGATAGATAGATAGATAGATAGATAAATAGATAGATAGAATTATATGTAAGATGGAATTCGTGAAAATCAAATAGATTTTTCTTGTTAACGTTTCACATTGTTCACTCCGAAACGTTGGCAACAAAATTTAAAAAAGTTAAGCATCTGTTTTTCACATATTCCATCTTACATACTTTGTTCGAATATTTCATCTCAATCATTTTATCGTGTATATATATATATATATATATATATATATATATATATATATATAATTGGTGGTGCTGAAAAGATATCAGATATACTACAAAGAGTCTCCAACCCACAAAAAAGCCGATATTTGGTAATTTGGTCACATTTTGGGAATGGGAGCGCTCTCTAGATCTCTCTCTCTCTCTAGATCTCTAGATCTCTCTCTCTCTCTCTCTCTCTCTCTCTCTCTCTCTCTCTAAATCTATGTATAGTTATTATGCATCTGTGTACAGTTAATTATATGAAAAGTATGTTTATTCATTAGTTGGAAATACAATAAATTATTTGTATGTCTACGAATATTTGTTTCCCCCCCCTCCACTGTATATATGTCTCACTCTCTTTTCTTGATCTTCCTCACTTTCTTCTCTTTTCCACTCTCTTTTTCTTTTTCTTCGTCTTTCTCTCTTTATTTTATTCTTTCCTTTCTCTCACTTTCTCTCGCCTTCTTTCCTTCGTCTCTCTCTCGCTCGCACGTATACGCCCCTCTCTCTAGATCTCACTCTCACTCTCTACACCCTTCTCTCTCTCTCTCTCTAGAACTCACTCTCTAAGTTTCTAGACCCCTAAGTCTCTATAAATCTAACTCTCTCTCTCTCTATGTATATATATATATGTATATATGTGTGTATGTCTTTCTCTCTCTTTTCTCAATCTTTATCACTTTCTTCTCTCTTCAGCTCCCATTTTTCTCTCTCTTACTCTTTCTTTAACTCTTTCCCTCTCTCTCAATTCCCACTTCTTACTTACTTCTTTCTCTTGCTTTCTTTCCTTCGTTTCTTTCTTGCGCGCATGCTCTCTCTCTCTCTCTCTCTCCCCTTGTCTCTCCTTTCTCTCTCTCTCTCTCTCTCTCTCTCTCTCTCTCTCTCTCTCTCTCTCTCAGACCGAGGAAGATGTTTTGAAGGACTCGAATTGGACGCATTTTGTCAATCGTTTCAACTAATTTACAAGAGCTGAAATATTTACCCGTTTCTTTCATGAGAAATCTTTCAATCTACAATCCAAAACTTTGCAGACCCCCCCTGCCCCATCGTTTTTTTTTAAAGATGTTATGTCTTGCGAATGTTTATTCTCGAAAAGCTTTCTATACAAAGCTGCTCTGAGAATGAAATGTCGAATATAAAACAAACAAAAAGAATAGAAGATAAAAGGCAACATTTTAACGACGAGAGAGTTTGAATATGTATGTGTGTGCACTTATACGTGTGTACTAGCGTGTATTAGGCGTTATTGTGTGAATGCGTGTTCATATGTGAGTATGCATGTGTACTAGTTAATGTATTTCTTTGCGAATGTGCGTAATTGAACGTATATTGTGTAAATGTGAGCGCATGTGTTAGTGTGTTTCACTTCATGCGCACACGTGAATATAAGAAAATGTACGCGTTCGTGCATGTTTGGGTGCAGTCATCTGTGGGTGAACGCAGGTGTGTGTG